>JALPCC010000005.1:0-391183 GCA_026538405.1 Cryptococcus sp. GC_Crypt_2 | reverse complement strand
AAGGCCACGACCGATATGCAGAAACCGAGCTCACCTTCTTGGAACCCTCGAACTCAAAGTCGGTAGCGACAGAGATGGCGAGCAAGTTCTTGTAAGAGTTGACAACCGAGTGCATGATGGAAGGAAGGGTAGGGATACCGGTAGCGAGCGAGATGGCGGCAATGGTCTTGGCTCCAGAGAGGAAACCGTCGAGCAAAGTCTTTTCCTCGATATCGAGAATATCGGAAGAGAAGACGGCACCGTTGTCGTAAACCTGGGCGATGGTCATACCGTAAGTGAAGGGAGAGATGTTGAGCATGTTCAACAAAGTAGCTTCGGAAGTACCGACTCGACCACCGGCTTGAACGACTTGAACATCGGAAACGATTTCAATTGTACCTCGAGCAATCTTGGTTGGGATACCTAGAGCCTGGAAGAAAGAGGTCTTTCCAGGTTCCATACCAGTGTTTCCACCTGGAACCCAAACATCGTTAGGGGCAACGGCACCAGCTCGAGCGGGGGCAGCGACGACGTTGGAAACAATGATTTCTCGGACATCCTTCAAATCACCGGAAGTGAAGACGAAACCGATGTTTCCCTTGACGTGAGGAAGAAGCTTTTCGAATTGAGGGTGTTCGGAAAGGATGACTCGGAGACATCGTCGGACCATGGTGTTTTTACCCATGAGGACGACACCTTTTCCTCGGAGAGATTGTCGGATCATGTGGGTCTGTTGAGACGAGACATTGTCAATGTTGACGATGAAGATGGAGGCTGGATGGTCAGTGGGGGCTATACGGCGTAACAGTCAAACAACTTACGGTAAGTCTCGACGAGAGACTTTAGCTTCTCGAAGTAAACTTCCTTTTCGGCACGAGTTCCACCCATTGTTTCTGTTTTGTTGTTGTTGATGTAGTAGAAATTAAAAGCTAGTCTCCCAAGTGAACTCCTATAATGAGATCAGAAGGATTTTTCAAGACTAGTTAATGGTAGGTATGTAGCAGCAGCAGCAGGAGGAGGAGGAGATGAACAGATACTGAATTTCGGCGGAATTAAACGGGAAAAGTATGAATGTGGCACTTTTAACTTGTACTCTCTAGTCGCACTATACTATATATCTATACACCTATATCCTATATCATATCCTATATCACCACACCAGCATGGAATGCTCGCCAACCGCCCATCTGCATTCATCTTTCAACAGATAATATTACCTTACCTAGCAACAACATCTAGAGGTCCAACGCATCAACAACGTTATTTCTCAAGTTCATCCCCTGCCACTAGGCCAGAAGTGAGGGGAAGGGAGACTAGTACGAATTCATGGGATCCTTACTCTGCTAGTGGATCAAGGCGGCGGACGAGGGATTATTTGGGGTTGGGAGTGGATGATCTACCACAGTCCGAGAGCTTGAACTCTAGCTCTAGCTCTAGAGTAAGAAGAGTGCCGTTGGATGAAGAGGAGGCGTATAAGCGGACTGCGACTTTGGCTATGGAGCGGATAATACATTCTCATCAAATGATGGTGAGGGATAAGGGGAGTGATGCAGTGGATGCAGTTAGGATCACGGCGAATGACAAGGGGAAGGGGAGAGCGCTGGAGGAGGGCTCATCTCGGTCCAGGAACAATCGGCACCAAGAGCTCGATTCGTCACTGGAGACATCTCAGCCCACCGTGCCAATTGTGGTCGACCGCTCGATCATTGAAGGAACCAATTCCCAGACCGAGACTCAATATCCAAGTTCAAGCTCAACAACTCAAACAATACTCCGCAACAGCGACGACGCCAAGCCCTTCCCCCCGCTCATCCATCAACTACTCCAAGCACGTCAATTCCGCTTAGCAGCTCTACACATTCTCAATCTGCCCCTCTACGCCTTGGATGACGTACTAGTGGCAAATGTCGCTGGATACATGGAACGACATGGTGGAGGAAGGGCAGCAGGGAGATTACGAAGAGGCAAAACCCCTTCTGCTGAAGAGAAACGTCTCATGTCCGACCACAATATTCATGGAGAGAGATTACCAGCCGATTATTGGACATTGACGAGATCTGCTCGACCGCCTCCTCGAACTCTTGACGATATGGAAACAATCATGCCTGGAATCGAATTATCTCAAAGTCAGAAATTTACTGCATTCTGTAATCTCCAACTTGCCCATCTACTCGCCAATAATCCATCATCTGGAAAAGGGTTGATCCCACCTAAATCATTCAGAAAACCAAATACTTCATTACGACAATTACGAGATCTCCTTACCCGTATACACCGTCTTGAACAACATAGGGGTTTTATTCCAGATAGAGTCACTGCCAATATAATCCTATCGTGCTGGTTAAGATGTTCCTTATCCCCTCCTCCGGTTGGAAATCGTATAAATCTCTCTAAATCAGGCTGGAAGATTAATTCGAAACATGTACCTAAAAGTCAAAATCAACCGTTTGGAAAAAGCGAATTAAGGGGATTATTCGATACAATCTCTAGGCTCATTGATCGGAGTATCCTCAGTAAGGATAACAGTTTGAATCATTCAAGACATGTTAGACCGTTTGTGAAGATGTTGTCGAAGGGATTTAAGGATTTAGGGGATGTAGAGGGATTGAAGAGGGTTGAAGAATGGGAAAAGGTCGTCAAGCGGATTTTGTCCGAGAGGCATGCCGGTGGTTCTGGAGATCTGGCTTCCGATCAGAAGGCCGATGAAGGATTGGCAGGGGCTGTGATCAACAAAAGGAAGGTAGATGGAGCGTAGAGACGTTTCACACAATTACATATCACTATCACTATCACTGCATTCAATTTCATGCTTCACACAATGTATCCATAATAGCATACGCTCTGCCAGCTCGGATCGGATGATTGAATGGGCATGTACCGGTCAATACCGCCCAGACACAAGCTTGACACGTTCGCTTGACTAGACTTGACTTATCTGACCACCTGATACCAATGCCAATGTCAAAGGATGCCAAGACGCTAAATGATGAATGGGATTCAATCGACCCTGAATATCGATAATCTCTTTTCTCTTTGTCTGCAACGCAATTGCACCGACCAACCAGTAATACATTTCTGTAGACTCACACCGACCTCAAAGATAGTCAACAGCCCGAGCATGCTTCTCACTTCCAGTCCCGCAGCAAACAAAGTCCATGACCATTGATGTCACTTGATCAGTATTTTGATCTGAAGGGATCATCGCCATTGACTTCCTCCACTTCACACACGTTTACAATCATACCTACCAATGAAACTCGGCAGACCCTAGATTACTCATGTTCCCATCTCTACTCAGATCAATGCCAAGAACCGCCCTCGCCCTGACCGCTCATATTCTCATTTATTCCATTTTAACGGGGATTTAGCTCGATTGGAATATACTGGGTAAGTCGACAGTAAGGGATTGGCATTGACCCAGGTGGGTGTGTGTGTGATGGGATTTGGGGTAGTATCTTGTCTGAACGTGGGCTTGTATTCATACGATGTCCAAGCGCTTCACGGACTGGGTAAGAACGTTGACGGATTTGCCAAGCCCGATTAAATGTGTACGCTTACTCACTGATTCCAGAACGATATATAAGACTCACTCTCGGATCGGATTCACATTCACCCACTCACCAACTCTGAAAACCCTATTCCAGCACCCCAGCCAACATGTTCATACCAACTACCCTCCTCGCTGCTCTGTTCAACGTAGTCATCATGCTAGGCATGGTTTCTGCCGAGAACTCTTCCCATCACCACAAACGATCCCCTTCGTTAATCGTCTTGATCCCGGATGGATTCGGTGCATCTCAAGCTACTCTTACACGAGAATTCCTTCGAGCCAAATACGGTATCGAAGAACGATTCAATAAACTCGCTTTTGACGATTATCACGTTGGATCCATCATGACTAAATCCGCCAATAATCTCGTCACCGATAGTGCTGCCGCTGGTACAGCATACGCTTGTGGAGCCAATACTTATAATGGTATTATCGGATATGGTGAAGATATTGAAATTTGCCCTACGGTTCTTGAAGGAGCCAAAGCAAAAGGATACAAGACTGGATTAGTCACTACGACTCGAATTACTCATGCTACTCCAGCAGCATATTCTTCGCATGTCTACGACCGGAACTTGGAGGCAGATGTGGCTACGATGCAATTGGGTGAATACGTCCTAGGTCCACAAGTTGATTTACTATGGGGAGGTGGAAGATCATTCTTTACTCCAGTCTCCGCAAATGGATCCAGAACCGACGAAAGGGATTTAATAGCTGAAGCAAAAGAAAAAGGATGGAAAGTAATTTTGAGTAAAGAAGAATTTGATGCGTTTGGAAAAGATGGAAAAGCTAGACGATCAAGGATTAGTGGAAGGGAGAATTGGTCTCATTTACCCTCGCTTGGATTATTTGCGGATTCACATCTTGATTATGAGATTGATCGGGATCAGAATGAACAACCTAGTTTGGCGGAAATGGCAGTAGGGGCTTTGAACGCTTTGGATGCGGATGACGAGCCTTTCTTCCTGATGGTACGTTTTCTGGATTGCATTTCACAGTCCAGTGTCATCATCTGTTGATTCTTTGGCCCGGCCAAGAACATGAAGGGAGGAGGCGTAATGGAAAGAGCAGAACTGACTATCAGGTAGAAGCAGGAAGAATCGATCACGCAGGCCACGCGAATGATGCCGCAGGAATCATCCACGATGTCCTAGCATACAACGAGGTCTGGACCGAAACCATCAAATGGATCGATTCCCACGGTGATGACAAAAACAATTACATCGTCCTCGCAACTGCAGATCACGATACTGGTGCTCTCAATCTACCTGGTGGATGGTTCCCACCAAGTTTGGTCAACGTCACCAATTCCATTGAATATATCGCCGATTGGCTCGAGGACGAGAGTGAGGGCATTACCGGGGAGGACTTGAGTACTTTAATCGAAAATGTTCTTACCGATAAACTTGCTTTGAACATTACAGCAATCAGTACCGAACAAATGGACCTTCTCACTGTAGCGGTTACGACAGGATCTGGGATCGCTGGGAATTTAACAGATATTCGAAATGTTGAAAGCGGACTCAATTGGGGTACTTCGGGACATAGTTCAGTTGATACCTCGCTTTACCTTTACCCTCAAGACGATAAGAAATTAGTCGAATCAGTTCAGGGACTTCACCCGAATGTCTGGTTAGGACAATGGATCGAATCGTATCTCGGTCTCGACCTTGCTTCGGTCAAAGCAAAGCTTGATTCTGATGTATCGTTGAGGAATGAGACTAGGCGGGAGGAAATCTTATCGGCTCCTGTTATCAGCGAGTAAGCGAGGGCCGGCAAGATAGGTAGTCGGGCAGTAAAAATGGAAAGATTCCGCTGGAATCGGTAGACTTTGGGAACTGGTTTGGTTTGATAGTATAATTTGGGTTCTGAATGCAGTAGTATCTAGTACGAGTGAGTTGTCAGCACTCTCGTGTCATGAGATGAGGGTTCATTCTTGTCCTAAAAACATGGACCGCTGACTCCGGACATGACCGACGGCCGCAAAGCCATTCATATCCAAGATGAGAAGTGGGGCCAGGTACTCGTGAAAATGCTAACCCGGCATCCTCCCATCGAATCATGAACCGGCAGATGAGCATGATCCGTCCGCCCCACTTGACCGCTTAACTAGTCAACCGGAACCCGAATAAAAACAGGCTTTAGAGATCCACTTTAAACTCCTCCACCTCCTCGGGCACACCCGCGCCAAGACGGAGTAACAGAAGGGCTCCACATGGAGACATGGGGTTCGTTCCGGTTTACCCTTTACCCGGTCTATTCGGTCTCTGGAATAGATTTTATCGGTTGTTGATTGGTTCAATTGATTCATTTGGGTAGATTTGATTAGCGAAGCAGTTGATCGGCCGAAACTTGATTGAATTGATTGGACGAGTCGAGTCGAGTTGAATTTGGGTACCGTGTTCTTTGAAGGCGGAGTTTACATCTTGTGCTTGTTCTTTTCATTTCTCGATATAGATTATCAAAAGAGAACTTTTTAGATTGAAACGAGACATATAATTTACTGCGATGGCGATGGACGACAAGATCCAACCTCATCCCACTCGATCATCTAATTCGGAATCGGTCGAGGGAGGACGAGTATCACCATCAAATGATGAAGTGAAAGATATTAGGACTTTACCTGAAGATAGACAAGGTCCGGCATGGGAATTGGCTCAAATGTCTCCTGAGGAGTATAGGGCTTTGGAGAAGAAGACTCTTTGGAAGATGGATGTAATGATCATACCTTGGATATCGTATGTCGTATCTTCATCGCAGAAGTATGCGTGCTGATGAACCAGGCTACTATATTTGATCTCATTTTTGGATCGAGTGTAGGTTTTCATTTCCATTCTCTCTTGCCCTAAACCTATATTCCGCACGAAACGATGTGGAGTAGCCGATGGACGATACTGACCATGTAGAAATATCGGTGTGGCCAGATTAACAGGTCTTCTTGTAGATCTCAATCTCAACTCGAAACAATACTCGAATGCCTCAATGAGTAAGGCATTTTCCTCCTTCCACTTCTCTCTTCTCCCTTGATCTCTCGCTACCGGCACTCCCAATCCCGTCCCTCATGTACAACCAGCGCTGATATCCAGTCTTCTTCGTCAGTTATGTAGCATTCGAAGTCCCATCCAATTTGGTACTCAAGAAATTCAAACCATCCCGATGGATTCCATTCACCATGATTTGTTGGGCATTCTTCCAAACTTTCAGTAAGTCTGACGTTCGACCGAAAGCTGTTCGATATCGATATCGAAAACATCGAGCGGTCTAGCTACGGCTCCCAGATAGTCAAGATGAAAGCTTACGATTACAGTGGGATTAGTCAAGAACTACGAATCCCTTCTCGCCGTTCGGTCAGTTTCGCCCTACTAATAGGGCTCTAATTAGAAGCTAACTCTCAGATTCTGTTTAGGTATATTCGAAGCTGGTCTGTTCCCAGGACTGAATTTCTTCCTTACTGGATGGTACAGGCGTGAAGAAATCAATAAGCGAATAGCAGTCTTTTTCGGCGGTGCTGTCCTTGCTGGTGCATTTGGTGGAATATTTGGTTACGCACTAAGTCGAATGGCTGGTGTGGGTGGTTTGAATGGATGGCAATGGATTGTAAGTTCACTACATCATTCACTCGCTTGATCTGCGCTAATAGTTACAGTTCATCATGGAAGGTAAGCCAGATCACCCCAAACTTCCTCCGTTTCCTTTGCTAAAACTAATCAATAGGCATCCTCACCATGATTATCGGTATAGCTTCATTCTGGATGATGCAAGATTGGCCTGATCAAGCTAAATTCCTTACTCCTCTCGAACGTGAATTCGTCCTTGCTCGACTCAAGAGTGAACAAGGTCCAGCGGGAGAAACGACTTTTGGAAGAAGACATATGAAACAAGCATTCAGTGATTGGAAAATGTGGTGTTTGATGATCATGTACATTGGTGCTGGTGAACCGCTTTATTCGTAAGTCTGCCGAAGATAACGTCTCCAACCCCGAATGGGCGGAGGCGAGGGATAAGGGCTTGGCATGGAGGCTAATGTTTAGTCTGGCTCTGTTCAGTCCTACAATTGTCGCTTCATTGGGAACATTTTCGATTCCTCAATCCTTGTTACTATCTACTCCTCGTAAGTCTTTCTTGTTCCCACCCATGAAAGCTCCAATGATACAATCCCCCTTGAGGTTCAAACCAGAGAGATATCAGCGAAAGGAAACTTGATCCCCCCTTTCTCGCGCCTCTCTCTCCCTCTATCTGACGACTCCAGAGCTAACTTCCAGCTTACGTAGTCGGCTTCATCACAACTCTTGGTACAGCCTACCTATCCGATAAATACCGCCGAAGAGCGCCATTCCTCATGTTCTGGTCGGCAATCGCTACTCTAGCATACATACTTTTAATGGTCTTACCGAGAAGTTCACCTGGTGCTCAATATTTCGCATTATTCATGGCGACAGCAGGTGCAGCACCTATGATCGCTACTACTATCTCTTGGACCGGAAATACATGGGGTGGAGGTAATCACTTCAAAAAAGCAATTACAATGGGAATGGTATTTTCATCAGGAAATTCTGGTGGTATTGTCGCTTCACAAGTTTATCGATCGGAAAATGCTCCACGTTATTACCCTGGTCATGGTACTGCTGTTGGATTCTGCCTGGCAAATTTCACAATGGCAGCTTTACTTTGGTGGTATTTGGCAAAAGAAAATAATAGACGTGATCACGCATATGGACATATTGCTGCAGAGGATGGAAATCAGGATATCGATAGTTCAGAATATAAACAAAAGTGGGGTTTGGAAGGAAAGAGTAGAACCGAAATTATCGAATTGGCAGAGAATCATCCTGGGTATCGATACGTTTTATAATTGTCAAGCTTTAGCGAGATGTCGGTGGATGGGTGGAAAATTGGGACTATAGCTATAGTGACGGATTGGACTGTACTGCGTCTTTCAGGTCCGTAGGGGATTTATATAATATGAATGAGACTGGTAATATCCCTTCGTTCCCAAATATGGGAAGTGTTTTCGGCCGTCATAACGATCGCTTCACCCACTATCTGCTGTACAGTACGCAACACTGGATTGGAACTGCATCGTGGAGAGCTGAGGACCGAACACCGTTGTGACCGACCACTGTATTGCAAGAGCGCCATCCGGGCCGCTCACCTTTTCCAAGTGTGCGGCGAATTGTGCAAGATTGGCCCGTCATTACTGTTTGTACCAAATATAGGTACAGGTAATGGGCCATGGATGATTTACTGCCATTTTCCCAATTGATGATCTGCATCTCTCGTACTAGTCACACTCCCTGCAATGCGATCATTCACCCTTTTCATACACTATATGCCTACTACATAAGCAAGAAGCAGACCCCCGATGGCGAGACCGGCGGATCCTCCTTCACGCGAAGCCGCATTGCTGGGACCACTAGAGCTAGCCGCAGCTGCGCTCGATGTCGGTGAAACGCTTCCGTTTCCACCCCCAGTTCCACTTCCGCTATCACTACTACTTGCGCCAGTACCCGCTTCTGACGCTGCGACATCGGCTGGGATCCTGAATGTCTGTACTGGAGGAGGATACTGAGTAAGACCTGTCCAGGTTGGTAGGGTTTGAACTTGACCTGATGAGAAAGTAGCATAATATGGACCGCTGTATATCTCAGCTATGTACTATACTACAAGATAGTGAAAGATGGAAGAGTGACATACGTGGTTGTAGGTGTAGCAGTAATTGAGCTAACTCCAGTGACGGCTCTATCGATAGAAGAGCACCTTTCGGTAACATTCCTTAACCATCCATTTGCTTGTTCCTCATCCAACAAACCTAGAGGATTGTACAGTGCGCCCGGATTAGGTGGAGAGGTAGGAGCAGCGGTAAGTTCGGTATTTGTGTGATAACCGAATGGTCTCTCGTTCCCATTTGCAACGACACAGTTCAAGCAATCTACCAATTGGGTGTAATTGCCTTGTGAACAGAAGAAATCATTGCAAAAGCTTTCGGGGAGGGTGGAGCCGTCCAACTGGGTGGTGTTGATAAAGCAAGCACTACACCATTAGCGATTTATCATTACTGGTCCTCGTCCTCTCAGTGTAGTGTGAAGAAGAAACTCACTAGTACGGCTGGCTAACGTCTATACAGCCAGGAGCACAAGCTAACGGAATCGTACTTTCCGTTTGAGTACCCTGTTCCGCAACTCCAGTTGGGAACACTGTATAAGTACTTTCCAAGAACGAAGTGACAGTGGATGATTGGGCAGATACGGCTTGCGGACTCAATAGAAGCGATAATATCGCTGAAGTGAATATCATGATCTGTGAAGTGGTAGTACAGAAGAGAGCTAGACCGCACAATCCGTCATTGATATATGCTGTCCGACCGAGTCCATGACCCAGTCTATAAACTCATTTAGTCATATTGGCGTCACTCGACTAACTACTAAGGAATAGCCGAGAATACAAGTCTTGGCGATATTACTGTATCCTCAAGCGGTGGGGGTGACCCCACTTTACATGACGTCTACGACCCTTATGTAGCCGGTTCCTGAGAGTAGTCCTGCCGGATTCATCTCGTGGATCCCTTTCCTCGCCCTTCCTAGGTAGACTGAAACTTGTATGGCCATGCTGTGCGGCAGCATGTCCGTTACGGAGTTGAGACCTGCATGCTTGGAAACCCTTCCCGCGCTGATCGCTTAAGTGACAGGTCATCGATCAACACAGGTTCGAGCAAGCACCAGTACTTCATGGGGGCGCGCAATGCTTGGTACACTATGATTTCTGCTTGAGTGCCTTCAATAAAAGTCTTGAAATGATAATACCAGTACAGCAATCATCGGGACAGATGAGACCAGAAGAAGCAGGGCTAGTAGACACTGATTGGTGTCGGAGGCATCAGTAATATTCGTGGTATGCGAGCATCAGATTCTTGGTCAATCATGTACCAAACCATCGCACTGAGCGCTCTTATTGTGGAAGGGGACTACCTTGTTCCCTGTTGCCTCATCAAAGGAGATATAAACTCAATGCAACATGATAGTACGTATACTACAACACCAAACAAAGCTACTTTCACCTACTCTTCATATTCCTCCCCTTCAGCATCCTCCTCCCCACCTTCAGGGGTATCGTCAACTTCCCACTCTCCATCCAGATCCGGATCCATGTCATTATCATCACTCGTTACAATCCCCGTAGCCACAGCCGTAGCGGTAGTAGTTCTCATACTACGCCTCGGACTTTCTACCACGGTTGCTCCTCCTGATCTAGTTCGTAACCGTTTCCCTTCGGCACTGTTAGGTGCTGAAGATGGTCGTTTCCTCAACGACCTAATTCCCTCGCCTTCCTCGGCCAATCTAGCAACGAGATCAAGTGTAGCTTTATCTTGCCCGTGATTGATCACTTCAGGGTCCGCATCGGGAGTTTCAACTTCTGGTTCAGGAATGGAATCGACTGATTGGGATGGATTATGGGATTTGGACATGATGGTGTTGATTGTAGGTAAGGGTTTGATTTCTCGAGATACGAGGAAAGGATGATATTTGAGTCTGTCGAATTTAAGTGTTAGATGACCTTTTGACTCGTACCCATCAAGCACAGCCTCGATGTATGCTCGGTCGAATCGGATCGTGTAGCGTTTTGGAAGTGGAGGTTTATCTGGAATTTCGTGTGGATCTTGAATTTCTTCAACAATAGCATGTGATCTACGAGGAGCGGATAGGCGGCTTCTACCCCGACTTCGACGGCGTTGGATAGGTGTATGGGCAGCTCGAATTCGAGGAGGGGAGTCATTGGAAATGATCATGTCTTCGGAAACTAGGGTTGCGTAGACATCGTCAAGGGTTATGGAAGTTGTAGCCGATATTTCTGAACATCAGCTCTAATCCTGTAATATATGGAAAAGCTGACCATCCATAGTCACGTTCACCGGTGCTGAACGGAGATATTCGAATACTTTAATCTTCCAATATCGCTTATAAGTGACTTCGCCCAATCCACTGAGTGGTTTCTCGGGACTGCCGACCCTCCCTTCCTTCTTGGATAGAGCATAACCTATCATTAGCTACCATCTTCCTGCTTGACTAGCAAAGAGAGGACATACTGAAGTCAATCAAAAGCTGACCCCATCCTTTCCTCTGCCTGACGGGTAAAGTCATGATGCAAGAAACGTTATTGTCAATACTCCTCTTTTCCTTTGAGAAGTATCCAACGAATCTAGCCCCCAGCTCATCCACTTCCGTCATGACGTAGAACAAGAATGGTTCGACGTCGTAGTACAAAGTTTTATGGTCTAAGAACATTTTGGCGAGTAGACACAAGTTCTGACAGTAGATCTGTTTGTCAGATCTGGCGATTAATGATAAAATGGTAAACAGGACTGACCTTGTTCTTGCGACCGTCGACCTCAAACACTGATATAGATCCATCACGATATATCTCATCACCGGGTGGATGCCGTGTTTGACATTTCGTCTCATCGTCAGCTGACGCATTCCAGTGCAAAATGACGACTTACTCGATGTCTACCAGCCACAAAGCCAGATTTCATATACTTTAAGCAAAACTCGCATAACCATAGTCTCCCATCGGGAACATTCTGGTATTCCTCGGGATAAGGTGCCGAGTACCACGTATCGATATCGAACGGACCGAACCGGATAATCTTGATTAGTTCGCTACCGCTGGCTATGGGCCCGTTCTTGGTGGATATTCCATTTGGTGTAGATAACGACGGCGAGTAGGACACAGTTTGGTGTAAAAGACGATCGCGCAGCCCACGAGGAAAATTTGGAGTTGATATTGTTTTCGACAGAGTTGTACCTCCTCTTGGCGTACCATTGACAGATGATGGAGCTGGAGATCCGCGCATAGATAGCTGAGGATCATACTCCGACATTGGCGGTGCTGGTCCTCCTAATCTCGCTTCCGCCCTCTCCAGACTCTGTTCGAATTTATCCTTATCCGCCTGTGTGATTGTGGTCTTGGAAACATCGGCATCTTGCCCAGTGATGATTCCGCCATATGGAATCTGATCCTCCTCGTCTTCCACCTCGACCGTTTTGCGGCTTCCTCCACTGGGTACTCTGAGCTTTACGACGTGCGTATATCCTGGCGAGTCATCTACCTGACGCCCTTTGCCTTTATCTCGCGATTTAATCTTTATACGTGGTTGCGTTGCGAAGATATCCTCGTCTTCGTGATGACCATTTATTTTGGATAATCGGCTGCGCTGTATGGTCTTTGGGCGGCGGACGGTCGTAGGTGTGTCTAACTGGGGTGAGGGAAGGTATTTGGCATGTGTATTTGAGGTGATGGTCTGTGGTATTGAAAATGAAGTCTTCTTTTCGATCCGCTTGTCTTCGTGTTTACACCTTACGCAAATGAATTTGCCTATCAGTCAGCGCCAATCTGTCATAGCACATTGTTTTATCTACCGACCTTTGGGCACTCCGGGCAGTGCTCTGCACAGTCAGCTCTGTACTTCACTACATTTGAGCAGGACACTCACGGTGAGCAGCAGTAGTAGTGGTAACCGCGATCACATCCATCGCAAAACAACATGTCATCCTATGAATTAGCTTTGATCCCCTCGATACCCAACCGACTCACGTCTTCGCCCTTGACAGTACAAACTTCGCAGACTTTACAATTCAAGCAAACCCAGTCATACGTAAACACTCGCTTGGCCAATTTCCCTTCCATATTAAGGCATGTCGGATGTCCACTCTGTCCACACACCGAACACGAAACCATCTTGTCGGGTTTCCCATATTTATTATGTAGATCATTCCCTTGACAGAAAGAACAGTAGTCATCTGGCGGAGGTTTGATATAATTGGTCTCGACTGATGAATTCCGGTGTGCCGATTTGCTACGGTGTCCATTGACCTTTTTGGGTTTTGATGTACGTTTCTTTGGATGCGAGGGTGGATATTCACCAGCAGGATACTTGGAAGATGAAGCGATAGGGTGGGGTCTGTGACGAGGCGATCCGACTTGTTGTCGTAATTGGTCCGCATATTGCATCTACCAGGTTAGATGACGCGACGATATATATGTTCATTGGACATACTGCTTCCACCATATAGGCATCATCGACCTCTCCTTGAGCGTCTGCCATTCCCTCTTCTTCCAATAGAGCCGGATCGATAGGGAATTCCATAGTGAAAGCACACCCCCTCTTGGTCGGTACCCCCACTCTTAGCTTTGTAGATGGCCGTGATCGTGTCGTGTAGATGGACGCGTCGGACGTGTGCCGTTATTGATATAGTGCAATTGCTGCGATAGCGATTTTTGGCACTGCCCGCCTATGGTGTATCGTTCTTATTGATTGTGTGGTGAATTGACTGAGTCTAGTTATACATACATGTAGTGTGAGTGATCAGGTAAAGGTATAGGTAAACACGGCTGAGACTACTACTACTAGATCTAGGTGACCTATAATACACCCCTCAAAATGCCACGTCACGATCACTACACCCTCACTTGTCCTTTTCGCTCAACCAGCAGCCTTCATCCTATACACACTTACGCTTCATCCCCTCTACACCACTCCCGCCTCCCTACCATCCTCTCTCTCGACAATATGTCGGTCCGAAAATCACCACCACCTCCGGGACCAGGTGTCGCATTAACGAAAAGAGCTCGAGTGGAGGACGAAGAGGACGATTCGAGAAACATGACTTTAACTGTTGCTTCGTCTGGAGAGGGGCAGAGGAAGAATGCAATGATACGGACTATACAGAGGACATCGGGGCTCGAAGCACCTATTGTGGCGCTAGGTGGTGCTCACGGCGTAGGTGTATTGGTGTAAATATCCTGGTCAAACGAGCTAATGAACAGGGAGAGATTACGGCTTGTAAATTCGATCCATCAGGTCAGACTTTGGCGGCATGTTCGGCGGATAAGAGTATATGTAGGTTTTCATGCACATACGCGAACTGTCAGATTGACCGATAGCGCTCTGGAAAACATACCCACCACACGAAAACTATGGTATTCTACCCAATGTCCACAAACAGGCAATCCTCGATATCGCCTACTCTCTCGACTCGCAGGTCATCTACTCTGTAAATCGCACTTTCGCTGCGTTCAAGGTCAAGCTAATGTATAGGGTGGAGCAGACGGCTTGCTAGTAGCAACCGACTTGACGACAGGAGAACGAATAGCTCGATATTCAGCACATTATGGTCCTCTCAATTCTCTTGCTGTCACGATCTCAGGTGGAAAGGAGCTAGTCCTGACTGGCGGAGATGATGGAATTGCAAGAGTGTGGGATCTGAGTATGGTTGGAAAGGAACCTGTTGTGGAATTTGATGATGGACGCGATTGTCCTGTTACGGCTGTTGAATGGAGTGGGGATGGAAATCAGTGTTTTGTTGGAGGTGTAGATAATGAGGTCAAGGTCAGTCAGCTTCCGCTCTTGTCTGATGGTCGTTGATGTCAGGTATGGGACCTAAGAACGAATAAAGTTCTATACACCCTACAAGGACATACCGATACCGTAGGCCTCTTTGATACTCTACCTACCTAAGTCAGGCTGACACCTTATACAGATCGCATCAATCGCCCTTTCACCCTCAACTCACTACCTAGCAACCTACTCCCTCGACTCTTCTCTAATAATTTACGATGTTCGACCATTCTCCTCGGACCCAATGCGAGTTTACAGATCCCTAACGGGTGCTCCATCTGGATTTGAACAAACCCTCATTCGCGTGGCGTGGAGTAAACATGATCAAGGAGCTAGGATAGCTGTCGGAGGTGGGGATAGGACTGTTACGGTCTGGGAAGTTGAGACTGGAAAGGTACTTTACAAGTTACCTGGGCACAAGGGGACTGTTACAGGAGTTGATTTGCATCCTAGGTGAGTTGGCTTTTGCCTCCGATGCTAGTCGAGAGCGTATCAGTCGTCAGGTGCCCCTTCTGTCCCAGGCTGGTCAAGGCTGGTGTGATGAAAGTGTATCTCCTGCTCGAGGCTGGTTCTGCCTGGTGTGTAAGTGAGGTTGACACTAATATACAGAGAACCAATCATCCTAACTGGATCAAAAGATACGAATTTGCTACTGGGCGAGTTGGACGCTCAAGATTTCTCGTAAAATATATAACTAGAATCGCACATGCATGCGTGTATCTATTTTTCACTATCTCACTGAGTGTCACCTACACTCGCTGCTCTATTGCATCATACATGACCTGGTTGCGTATAGCAAATTGTCAACTGCCTGTGACAGGAGGATAGACCGGTAATCCAGCGAACCGGCATGACCATTCTTCTAGCATCACTACTTGATCCGCATCCGTTACACTTCCGCTCTCGGATTTACACACACTGGAACGTGACAGAGGGGCCTGGTGATCATACTCGAGCGACCATCGACCATCTTGACGTTCCATAGTGCTCTTTGAGCAAGATGAAACCCGAACAATGGCGCCTAGATCTGTATCAAGATTTATTCTCTTTCGCACCTTTCAACGCAGACTTGGCGAAGGCATTCGTTGCAATTGAGCATGATGAGATACCAGAAGAAGATTCAGAGGGTAGGAGAAGGGTTGAAGGGTTCAAATTGGTTTTCGAGGGGGTGGTGAAGAAAGGTGAGTGGGCGAGCGGTTACGTGTGAAATGTATCTCTGGGCGAGGAGTGGTGTTGGAAGTGGAGTAGTATTGAGGGTGAGGGTGAGGGAGCAGCTTGCACTGAATACAATGATGGGGCAGATGGTTGAAGAGATATCGTAGCTGATCTAATGCTAGAATGGACGAATTTCGTAGGAGCACTCCATGGAGCAGCAGCCGCTTTCCTAGTGGATACGTGAGTCCTTCTCATCATTCTCCGCGTTGCCGTAGTTTTAGCGTCAGAGGAGACGATTGAACTCAGATCGGAAAGCATGAGCTTATATCCTAGATGTACTTCAGGAGCTATGATTACGATCTCAACACCTACATTCTGGGCACCACCAATGTTATCAGGAGTATCGATTGATTTGAACGTTCAATATTTCCACCCTGTAATGGCGTGAGTCCTTCTCTCTTTTCCCTCCTCCCCTCTGTTGCGCCTCGCCTCTGTATCCTGCTCCCCCTTGAATGGGCAAGCTCTCAAAGCTCTACGCCTCACCTACGCTAAGGGCTTGTGCTGATGATAGTGGTACGAGATTACAGATCAAATGCGAGATCTTGCGCTGTACTTCAACCTTAGCAAATATTAGATGTGATGTAACTCCCCCTTCTATTTTCTCTTTCTTCCCACCTTTTTACCTTTAATACCTACTCGCCCCCTCCCTCGCGCTCTTCTACTCTAATTGTCTCTTATCGACGCCGTTCCGCCATGGAATGGAATGACAAGATTGTGAACTGACAGACAGGGGGTAAATGCCGATACGGGTCAAGTCATGTTCTCTGGAACCCACTTGAAGTCTTGGAAAGCAGGAAAAGAATCAACACCTTCACCAATAACGAAAGCACTAGCAAAATTGTAATCAGGGTCGTGGTCATGTTATGCATTGGTGATTGACCGTCTGAGCATATATTGGATTCTGTCTTCATAGAAGCTATATATAGTATATCCTTACCGCAACTCCTCTTCAACTTCCGCTTGTCCACCCTCACCTACATCCTCGCCCTCCTCTTCAATGAATCCACCTAAAGCAAGCGGCATCTGCCCTTGATCGGTATAGACAGTCCTAGGCGAAGGTGGAGTCATATACATAGCCTGTCTAGGTGATGTCAACTGAAAAGGCGATGTAATCTGTCTGATCACTGGACTCGATGCCGTTGTGGAAGTAGAAGGAGATGGGGCCGAGGGATGTCTGAAATGTGATTGATGGGGTTTTCGAGGTGATTCAACTGGAGCGGGACCGATCGGTTGAGTGGGTATAAAATCGTTCGAGAGCGCTAGTACTCTATCTGGCGCATTCTCGGTGTTTGATGCATCGTCGACTGCTTCGATGTCTGATGGTGGATCCACACCTACAACGGGTGACGGTAAGGAGTCGCTCAACGTGCTGGATGGTTCGGGTTGTTCCATTTCCGAGATTGCTTGACGAAGACTTGTACCTGTTTCATCTATCGAATGAAGGAAGCGTAGGAGCTCTTTACATAGCTGTCATCAGCGTCTCGACGAAGCACGAGCATCGAAAGGACATATCGACTCACCCGGTACTCTTTAGCCGCAATGGCCAGTTTTAGGAGTTGGACAGTATCCTAATCATCAGCCATCTCCACCTCCACGTGATCATAGTACCATCTTTACTGTCGCGAACAGAGGTGGATGGTCAAAAGAAGAAAGCGAATATGGCAGAAGACCCACCTTGACTCCATCGCCTTCTTCCAGATTATGAAGAACCAATAAATAACTAGCTGCAGTTCTCCATTTTCCCTTATCCAAACACAACTCAAATAACCCCCTAGGATCCCCAACAACTTCAAACAATCGTTCCCAACGATCAATTTCAGTCTTTCGAGCACATCCCACAACGACATCAAGAGATTGATCGAAGTGATCTAGGAATTCAATAACTAGCGGTAGTAACCGTTTATCTTTGTTTCTAGTTGAAGGTGAAGGTGGATTATCAACTTCATCTTCCAAGACATCGTGTAGTAAGATCTCGAGGGCGTGAGCGAAATATACCAAGGAAGAATAGTTGGATGCCAGAGTTAGGGCTGATGCGAGATGTCTTTGTGATAGATGATAGCGTAGGAATTGGGGTAGGAAAAGGTGTGTTCCCGTTTGAATTTTGAATAGGGTGAATGGGAGAGAACGGAGAGAAGCTTCGTAATCTGTTCCGATGATTATGGCTTTATCCATCAGGATAGCTACCTATCAGCTGTCTTCGTCTTGCCAGCTAATCCCCCTCATGTCATAAATATGAAGCCAAAAACTCACATAGAGGATAAAAGTCCAACCTTAGATAAACACTCTCCTTGACAGTCTCATAAGTATCCCTCAAAGTATCCACCTTACTACTTTCGATAGTTAACGCATCCAACCAGACTCTCATTCCTTGACCATCATAACCCCAAAGTGAATTCTCAAGTGTTCCAACCCCATGTAAATGAGTCCAATAAGCCTCAATCCGATCTGCTAAGAGTTGCATATCATATCGGACTTCATCATTGGCCGCCTGCTTGTCAGGCTCGAATACGAGAGGACTAAGCGGAAAACTTACACGCCGAGGACGGAGAAGAACGAGTTTACCATCGACCAAGAATATAATTGTGGCCACGATAAGATCATCAGCCGGATCACCAAGTTCTAAGTATCATCAGCTCGTCCTTCTCGATTATGGTCTGGGACCAGTTTTCCTCGAAGAGAAGGATTGGAAATAGCGCAATTGAGAAAGAAAGAGAAACTCACCCTTCTGAGCTTGAGGGATCATCCACGATAAAGCCCGGACCCTACTAGGAACCTGCAAGATTCCTTGAAAACTGATACTTCCACATAGATGCAATTTAATAGTTTCCTGCGTTGGAATCACCAAGAAATGATATAATGTATTATCGCTCGTGTATACCAATAAGGAATTATCGAGGAGGGCCATTACCTGAACAGGAGACGGGAGGGGCTGGGTATGGAGGATATTTGTGTCTGAGAGATCTAGGTCTCGAGAGTATAGACGTAACTTTCATTAACACCTTACAAGGCTGTCCTTAGATGTAGAGGGAAAGGAGGGAGTGCTCACTTGGTATGACTTGTCAACTTCAACAGCAGCAACGAGGACATGGTGAAACCACAGTAATCCTCCTCTTACTACGAAATCCCTCTCTTGCCTTTCATCCTCGAATAATTTCCATCGTCCTGAAGCAGCTGAGTAGTGCGTCAATCCCCGTCTTCCGGCAATGGCTATCAGTTTGCCATCGGATGAGATGGACGCGTAACGGATGGGCCAGTTTGTCGATATGTACGCGTTTGGGATCTATTATCAGCCATTAACTTGTGACCTCGCACAGCCACTCGAATCGATGTACCTTGATATGCTGCCAGACATCGGATTCGGGATTGATGACACTCATATCGGGTTGGTCTGCTCCTCGATATACCAGGACTCTATCATCCAGCTGAAGGAACGCATAGCGGGTATTGTCCTTTTAGTCAGCCTACCCCTTGATAGTGCGCCAAGATACTTACAGGGGAAGGTTGGCATGTAGTGGCGCTCTTAGCAAATGGAATGGAGAAAATCTGCCCACGGCCAGAGAGCATAAATAACTCCATATTTCCAGGAGTCCAGAACTACCATCAGTTAGGTGGCCTCGTAGACGTTCTCGTATTATTTGGATAGGGACAAACCATTTCCGAAACTCCAGCCATGAAATCTTCCTGAGTATCCTCATCTTCAGTATCCTTGACTCCCCATCCACCTAATCTGCCTCCCATACTCCACGCTGCCCAACCTGACGCGTAACCTACAGCTAGACAGTAACCATCTGATGTCCATGCGAGGCACTTGACTGCACCAGGAGTTTTCCCTGTTGATCAGAAAAGACCAATGGGAGCAGTGATGACAGGATTTACGGAGGTTTGCTGAATGTTTCAGATCGAACGTATGCGAGTGACGTGGTTTTGAGGGATACGGCGGGACCGAGATGAGGTGTATTTTTCCGCTGTTCGTCAGGCTCTAACTTGAATCTGCAGGATTCTATGAGATACCTTTCTGTCCCAATGGCCACTAGACCAAATCGAGGATTCACAGTAACATGTACCGCAGGGTCCAATTCCTCCTTCTCTCCCGTGACCAGCCTGGACTCCCTTCGCTCTAGCAGACCTAACGCCTCCATGCCAGTTGTTACTTCGGGTCGTGAGAACGCAGGATATAGGAGTTGCCCAGTGTATTTTGGGACTTGAGTCGAAAGACTTATCGAGGATGAAGCAGCTTGATGAGCTGGGAGAGGGGATGATCTGCCTTTTGGGGTACCTCGCGGTACTTCCTTTTCGTCAGCATGTGCCTATGGACACTGAGGAGGGACACAAAGGCGTACGATAGAACCCAGATTCTGCACTTGTGATCCCGAGTACATTGCATAGACTTTTCCATCTTTGACATGGAGGGTATATAACGTTGGAATACCAGAGGTTTTCGATACTGATATCCGACTCGGTATAGGGGGGTTATCTCTTATCAGCCATGTTCCCACAGAATAACACACCTTTGAATCCCATCCAATCTTTCGCTTTTAGCATATCCCAAATATCACATTCCACCTGATCCTCCCCATCCCCATCCAATGGTGGAGGTGGGAAATGACTCCCCGGCGGGGTAAGTAGATGACTCGGTATTGGATATGGAACAGATAAAATCGATGGAGGATGGCGAAGTGTGATGAGGAGATTATGAGCTTGAGCATGTAGTGAGGTACATCCACCCATTATGAATGCTGATCCTAAAGCTCTCAATTCCCAGCCTAGAAGTCTGTCTCCTTCACCTGCACCGCCGCCCTGGGGGAAGGTCGTGGTTGGTGGATGATCATATGCGGGAGTAGTTGTTGGCTG
Organism: Cryptococcus sp. GC_Crypt_2; assembly: GCA_026538405.1. Lineage (NCBI taxonomy): Eukaryota > Fungi > Basidiomycota > Tremellomycetes > Tremellales > Cryptococcaceae > Cryptococcus > Cryptococcus sp. GC_Crypt_2. The sequence continues at coordinate 370,196 of JALPCC010000005.1, read as the reverse complement.
GAGCTGATAGAAGAGTAGGTGTGAAGTCGTTGTCTGGCTATCAGATTCCAGAAGTCGCCGGGGATTTCTAGAATCCTTTCAATATGAAATAACGCACTAGAACAATCAGTCCCCTCCCGTCATTCGCCCAAATCACATCCAGATTCTCTCCCCATCGTTCTAAGCTCTTCCCAGATCTCACTGCGACAGCTTGTACCACTGTTGGCTAATTATCAGCCAGGACAACGGATCAAATCATGGACTCACCCGAACATCCCAAACAGCTAGTGTGTCTTTCGTAAATGACACGAAGAAGTTGCCCCGTTTGCTGGGGCGAATTGCTTGAATATCGCCTGCTGGACCTAGTTGAGGACAATCAATCTGCCTGGCAGCTGCTGTCGGCCAGTACATCCTGTTGACGGGGTACAGGTGATCTGAAGATGTCTGTTCATTGATTGCAGTCAATCCACGCTACAAGTTGTAAACGGATATCTCCGACGTACGTCCCAATCAACCTATACCGCTGTAGATCAGGTCGTTGTCTAACTTTGCACAAGCATACCAGAGTCATGGCACCTCCCAGTAGGCAAGCTCGTAAGTTTTGTAGTCCATGATAGTGAAATTCTGATGATTTCAGCTAGAAGCGCCACCTCTCAGATCGTGAGGTCGGATGCATTGACCGACTTTCAAGCTCGTAGATTACAGCGACGTCTAGAAGAGTTAGAGGTGAGTAGCCCTTACCTAAACAAAAGCAAACATCGCTGATCAGTATAGAGGACAAACCCTACCGATATACCTACTTCTTCATTCGTACCAGGTGGGAATGCGAAAACACCACAAGCTCAGCAAGCACAAGCGGATCAGAAAAAGAAACAATCAGCAAATGTCCGAAAAGTATTACTAGCGAGGAAATCGCTCAAAGACTGGTTGGAGGAATTGGTAAGTCATCCTTCTGCCACATCTAAAAAAACCTGACAATAAGCCTAAAGAGCCTGTTCCACCTTATTTGACAGCTGTAGCTTCACCACCTACTGTTCCTCCTAGAAAGATTTGTTCGTCTTGTGGATATACTGGGGCTTACAAGTGTCCGAGGTGTGCGGAGTGGAGCTGTGATAGGGTGTGTCTGGATGTTCATGAGAGGGATGGAGGGTGTGGAATTGGTGGATAAGTGGAAATGAGGTATAGGTGGCGGACAGGGAATTGGACAGGATATCCCTACGCGAGCTGTCCGCTCGAGGAAGTGAGTTCCAGTAGCAACCAATACTGACAATTCAGAACATCATTGAACCAGGTCAAGCACTCGGTCATCGTTTATCAGGTACTACTCAGATGGTACGATGTTCACGGTCGTGCAAAGCCAAGCTTTCAGACAATCAGCCGCGGCAACGATCGACAAGGAACGGGGAGAAGTCGCGGGGAAATGGCCTGGAACGAAGATACATGCATGTGGCTAAACACACCTTAAAGTCAGTCTAGCCCAGAGCTCCGTCTACTCTGGTTCCTTGCGCTCCTTTCCGTACAGTCGTACAGGGACATGTAAACATGATTGGCTCAAGATGGACGTAATTATCCTTCAGAACACATTCTTCGAGGGCAAAGTATAGCTGCCATGATTGGGTCATTCCTCGTGTCGTTCGAGACCTACTCATTCTCGAAATGATCGTGGGCTGAAATCTCCTTTCACTACAGCGGAGTGGTCCAGGTCAAAGGATCACTGAATGGTCTTCTTTCATAAGTCCATATAAACCCCCGACATTCAGTTTCTATCGTTTCGACTTTCCGCTCTTCTGCCGACCACACGAACATCGCAACACTTACTATTACCTGGTGGTCGTACAATCAGGATCACTTTATACAATGAGTCAACCATACCAATATGCGAATGTCAGCTCGTATTTGAGCGGGTACAATCCCGCAACTAGGCCGGGCTCAACTTCGACTGGCTCATACAAGATTAAGATCACCGGATACAGTGTCAATGGTTCCCTTCGCAGAATTCAGCAATCAGACAGCGGGACTGCCCAAAGCGACCACAGCAACGGTGACGGTGACGATCACGACGACGACGACGATAAGTCCAGCTCGGCCGGAAGCGAAGACAATGAATCTAGCGACAGTCCTGAGCAGTCCGGAGATGAAGACTCGGAATTGCCATCCATTCTGGAGACGACGAGTACCCGCAAGGTACAGGATTTCCAGGACCCATTTTCCTGCGCCTCCCAGAGTCTTGACCGCACCAGCGGATCGACGCTGACTAAGAAGCAAGTCAGGTTCCACGCCGCCCAGGCTTCTTCCAATGTGACTTCGAGACAAGACCATGACTCGTTTCGTAGGGGAACCAACAGGACACTCAGGAAGGAGAGGTGGACCAAGGTGGATGCGGCCGCGCCGGAGGCTCCTGAGAGGCCGAAGAAGGAGATTAAGACCAGAGGAGGGACTGCGGTCACGCTGGATGACGGGAAAAAGGGGCTCACGAGGAGAAGGCGGAGGAAGGAGTGACACCTTCGATTCAGCTTGTCCGCGAAACAAGCTTTACAATGCGGTCAGCCATATTAAAGGCAAGGTATGCGTCAAAGGATACATGATCTGATGTTTAAATTTTCTGAGACGAAATGCTACAGCTAAAATATGACTTTGAAGCCATTTATCGAGAAAAGAAAGATGCAACCAGAGGCGCCCATCTTTTACAGGAGGAAGAGACCGATTGATGAAGAGATGTAAGGATGCTTATGCTGCACCATCCCGTAGATCCGACTTTCTCTCCCCCGCCCTCCTCTCTGTGCCTAATGAAAGACCGCTTATAGAGCGGTCCTACCTCTCGTTTCGATCGGTAGTAGAAGCATGAGGCATGCGGTGCTGTTTGTCAGCATGTGTCGCTATATCAGAGTGGGAATGTACATACAAGAGGTAGATGGCACCTGCGGTGTAGACTGGTCCATCGGGGTTATCGGCGGCCGGGGAGTAGACTGCGATGATGGGTGCGAAAAGACCAAACACTCGCTGACAACATGCGACAAGGGCATCTCCGGTTCCTCGAGATGGTGTCGGGAAGAGCTCTGGAGCATATCCAAACAAGACTCCGTCTGTCCACATCAGCTCCACTCGCTGAGAAAAGAGATCATTTCACGTACAGTAAGCGTTGGAGAAGAATGATGCCATACAGGTCAAGGCGTTAACCTGAACCGCGTTCTTGGACTGAGTGAGACCGATCAAGAATAGACCAGCGGCCAAGGTGAAGAAGGCCATTGCGAACTTTCGACCACCTCGAGGCATCTCGACCATTGCCGCAGCTAAGAAGGAGCCGGGAATACCACAAGCAGCTTGATAGACGTATGCTCCGTAGACACCGTTGATAGAGTTGTCTCCCACACCGACCTCTCCCAACTTGAGATCGAGGTAGGTACCGAGGAAAGCGTAGAACAATGGGTATGCGAGACCAAGGGTACCGTAAATCAAGGTGATGAGAGAAGTGGAGAATGCCAATCGAGGAGTGGAGAAAAGAGCCTTGATGTGACCACCTGACATACTACCAGACATGGCACGCTTGACGAGTTGCCACGAAGACATGTCCTTGCTGTGTCCTTGCTTCATCTCTTGAATTTCGGCATCGTTCATGTAAGGAAGGGCGGCGTCTTGAAGATCCTTGACGGTCAAAGTCGAGACGGTCTTGTTTCGTGCAGCGATCTTGTGGATGACCTCGACAGCTGCTTCGTCTTGTCCGATGGAAGCAAGGAACTTGGGAGATTCAAAGACAGGGCAAACGAAGAATCGACCGACCCAAAGAGCGATGCTAGAGATGTCAGTCACGGAAACGATTGACGGCTGAAAACTCACATCAAGGCACCAAGAGTGAAGTAGGTGTATCGCCAACCCATGTTTGATTCTCGAGAACAGAAAGTTCCAGCAGGAGCTGACGGTATCAGCTCAACCGTCCTATAGCAGCCACAGCACAGTACCGAGTCTCATCAAGTCAGAAGCAAAAGGCCGAATCTATACTTCCAGGATGTCGAGAGAGAGGCGAGACCGGTGCGAAGCGACGATTCTGAGATTGAGTGAAATCCAAAAGCACTCACGTGATTCACATCCATAGTTTGCAATGAAGACCCACTGATTTGTCAGTTGCTGTACTCGAACTGGCGGAGATGGACTTACGGCAATCAGGGAGGCGACAACCTGACCTAGAGCCCACCAAATAGACAAGAATGTCAAGAGGTATTGCTTGTTTCCCGGGATGAACTCCAGGAACATGGTTCCGTCAACGGGCAGGTTTCCGCCCGCACCGACACCGATAAGGGCAATCATGACACACTGTCATCAGCACCGAATGATTGGTCGCTTTTAGGGAGAGACTCACGAAAGAGACAAAGTTTGGCATAGCTCCAGCGAGGATACCGAAAATACCGGAAAGGAGGAGGGTAGAGTTCCATGCAATTCGTCGACTGATTTTTGTCAGTCAAGTCCTGCACTGAGGAGTAAAGTGGAACATACCCAACGATGTCACAAGACATTCCCCAGAAAGTAGCACCGAAAATGAGACCACAGTACAAGGCAAAGGTGGCCATTCGAACGGTAGGGTATCCCCTCCATTCGTTACCAACAGCAGGCATGACGATCGAGATGGCCTGGAGCCCTGCATTTCAGCGGTTGTCTTTCTTGAGCAGTGTTTCACTTACAGATGTTGTCGGCCATCCACCCAAAACCGGAGGTGAAGAAAAGCTCCCACTGGTATCGACCCATACCGAGCTCGTTCATGGCCTTGTTGAGGACAGTGACCTTGGCCATAAAGGCAGGGTTGATACCCTCGTGCTTGGCGAGGGCCATGTACTCGGAAGTGTCGTCGAGGACAGTGGCAGATTCAGAGTCGGTGTTGATGGGCAAATCTTGAGCAAGGTGCTTTTCGCCAGACCCGACGGTAGGCTGCTCGCCGTCAGAGCGTTTCTCATCTCTATGCTTGTTGAAGAACGACATGGTGATGGGAGGTTATTGGATGACAGTAGTCGTAAAGGCTGTTACCGATTTAATGGAACAGCGAAATGACCGGATTCAAATAAATTCAGAAAAGAAAGATGTACAATTGGTAAGGAGGGAAGAGGATTTGGAAAGGATGATCGGGTTGTGATATAACCAATCAACCTCACTCCAGTCAAATTCCAAGCACACGGTAACTTTTTGAATGGGATTGCCGCATTACATGATACGTTATACACTATCCAGGGTTCATCATGGCTACGACGTTCAATAATCAGTTCATCCAGGCAGATGAGGCAAGTGAAAAATTCACCTACACCCGTCTTACGCCTGTCTGAATCCAGCGACGAGAAGTCAACAAAGTCGATCCAAATCCAGGTTTCAAGGCGGGGGTTACCTTAACCCCTCTCAACGTCGACGGCGCGTAAGAGCCGCATCAAGCTGTGACGTTCGTATTCAAGCCTCTCGTCCTGCCCCTGTTAGGGACATGGCTGATGAGTGGCCCCCTTGGAAGCGGTCGTTACGCATGCCTTATACTAGCTTCCCAGGAAGTTACGCCAGAGAATCAGAAGCCGGTATGCGATATATGTCCTGATCGGGGAATTATAGATCAAAACGGGACAAGATGAGGTCAGTAATTGATGGTTACCCCTTTGGGTAGTTCATCATCTCGGTTGCGCCTCCCCAAGCGTTTACTTCCGTCACAATCGGAGCTTGGCTGAACTCCTTCCGACTTGGCCTGTGGTAGTAGAATGGGCTGAATTGTTTGTTGCCGTTGCGGCTGGTGAGTACTGCGACTAGACTCACAAACAGCAACATGATAGGCAGCTGTATGGACGAGCGTATATACTGAGCGTCGATCTGTGGGATCTATACATATAGGTATACACACACGCGAGGATACACGAAGGCTAATTGAGGGGTCTAACTTAGGGGATGTCCAGCTTTACGCCTGTAAGGCAATTGACGAGAGATCATCGAGCTAGCCGATCCTATGACATAGCACGATTCTTGATACTCACCGTACGCATGTGCACTACTAGGTCACACACTGTAACGTCAGCTGAGACCGCCTTCCGACGCATCGACAGACTGACTTCTTGAGGCAAAGCCATACTCGTTATCATACCAAGCGACAATTTTCGCCGTCTTGTCATCCAACATGACTGTAGCGTCTGCGTCGATGATGGAGCTCTCGGTGGAGCTAAGGTAGTCTGATGAAACGAGCTTCTCATCGGATACCCTCAGGACGCCCGCCAGTTGCCCACCGGAAGCGATTCGGAACGCATTCATGAGCTCCTCTTTGGATGCAACAGGCGATTCGAGGCGAACAGTCAGGTCTACAAGGGAGACGTTCGTGACTGGAACTCGGATCGAGATTCCTATGGATCAGCTGAAGGTATGAGAGGATCGGAGGAGAAGTAACATACCGTGAAATTTCCCCTTGAGTTCGGGTAGAACTTTGACGACCGCTTGAGCAGCACCTGTGCTTGCTGGAATGATATTGCCCATGACGGATCGACCTGGATGTCAGACCTGGGTATCTCTCTAAATATGTGACATACCTGATCTTATGTCCTTGGAGCTGAATCCATCAAGGACTTTTTGACTCGATGTACTGGCGTGAATGGTGGTCATCATTCCAGTCTCGATACCAAAAGTCTCATGTAAGACCATAGCAATGGGTGCCAGGCAATTTGTCTTCGCTTCAGTCCTCATCTCTCAAGAGCTTGACAGCACTCACTGTACAGCTGGCATTGCTCAGGATATTGTCACTCCCAGTATAAGTCTTGTGATTGACTCCGTACACCACATTAGGCACATCCTTGCTAGGTGCCGAAATCAAGACCTTCTTTGCTCCGCCATGCGTAATGTGCACACTGGCGCTCTCCCTCGTCGTCATCTTTCCCGTTGATTCCATCACAAACGCAGCACCTGCCGATGCCCAGTCGACATACTTTGGATCTCGTTGCGAAAAGAGGTGGATAAGCTGACCTCGGAAAATAAGGGCGGATGGGGTAGGGTTGTTGGCTGTGGGAAGTAGGTGGTCTGGGTGATCGGCTGGCGCATAGGTGATTTCGGCGGACTGAGGACATCTGCCATGGGTCGAATCGTGATGGATTGCCGTCATGAGATGCTCAGGAGAGAGAGCCGTGTGATTGATAGCTACCACTCTAAGGTCGGTTCGGGCTAGGCAGCGTCGTAATACAGCTCGGCCTGGAAATCAACTGACATACCCCAAGACATGTTATAGACTTACCGATACGTCCAAAGCCATTGATACCAACGTTGGGTACGGTTCGGTCGACAGTCAAAGCAGCGTTGGTCATGATCACTAGAGTATAAATGTGGGTCAAAGGAAGTCAGGTCTCGGTATATGTTAGGTGAAAAGGTTGCCAGTTCATGATTACCTTTATACCTTACACCTCCGGAATTACGGAGCCACGATTGGCCGCATATCCACTCGATACCCCGCAATCCACTATACATTGTACATCTAAAGAGTCTTGAAGGCGGATATCGTCGGTGTCGCAGTACCGTTATTGCGGGGAGATGGAAAGTGGAGGATGAGGTCGGACGCGTCGGATCGTCGGCCGATCAACTCCGGGTGTTCTCGAAGTCTTACCCCACGTCGCCATGCTATGTATAACGGGACCGAGGATGCATGTCATCCGTAGAGCGCGCATGGTGAGTGCTGAATTAGAAAATGCATGTCATTGTTGGGCGAGAATGGTGACTGCTGAAGCTGAGAATGCATGTACAATGATGGATGTGATACAGTGCTCTGGTATTTCTCGATCGTCTGTTTCCTTCGCCCCGTCTCCTCACCTTCCCCATCTGATACGCCACGTTGGCCGATTTTTCCCTGGTATTTGCTCATTTCCTGCTCCATGAAAATCAACAGATGTTTAGAGCTTCGCCCGTGATCTGAGAGCAGCTAGTATCGTCTGTATCCCTTTGTTGGCGATTTCCTTACCTATCAGCTACTTCTCCGTTTTGCTGACAGCCACAAACCTACCTCGTCCTGACTCGGTGAGCCCCCACTGACTCCTATCGCTCCTATACAACGCCCATCCACAATAATCGGTACACCCCCTGCAATGGTTGTAAAACGTCCATCATTGCTATTCTGAATTCCATAGAGCGGTCCATTTGGTCCAACCTTCTTGGGATCGTATGCACTAGTCGGCAGCCGATGACCGACAGCAGTGAATGCCTTATTGTGCGCAATATCGATAGATGTCAATTTGGCATCGTCCATTGACGCAAATGCGACTAGTCGTAATGCCGGCGAGTAAATCGAAATATTTACCGGTACTCGTACTTCATCTTTGGCATGCTTGATGGCTGCCTCCAGACCTTTGTGCGCAAGGCTGTAGGAGATGCTTTGCAATTGCAATATACCTTCAGACGTCATTGCCGCGTGTCAGTTGTCTAGATAGCAAGATAAGAAGCAGATAGCGATCGTTGATAGACTAGAAGCGAAGGGTATCAGGCACAAAGGCCAAAGGGCAATTCAGAATTCTCGCTAGACACCTCGGTTCTGTCATCACCGGTTGATAGATCGTCGCGCCACTCCCCTTTGATGCTTCTTATCTCGAGAGGTCTGTGCATAGAGATAATACGTCAGATACCAAGTTCTGGTACTTGGACGCTGAGAAAGCCAATTGATAATTGATGACGACCTCTATCGCTGAGCTGTCTACGGTGACAAGGTCCGAAATACATAGACCGCCGGAACATGAGGCCAAGGCCGGTCAGCCAAGAAGAAGAGTAGGACTCCCGACCAATCACTCTACCAGACAGCACAGTGTCTGTCTAGCCCAATCGCGCGAACTGGATTATGGTTGCCACTCTGGTCGAACCTTGATCGGGTGTTTACGCCGGTATCTCAGGGCACATCATTAATGTCCGGACATTACGGGGTGAGACGAGTTCCGATCCCAGAATAAAGGGTCACCTCTCCCTACGCCCCTGAGGGTGAGGGTGCTTGGCAGGGACATTGCCGCATGGCATAGCCAACCACAGAAGCTTGAACGAAACATCTTGTGGGGCTTTGATACCTTTTTCCACAATCTGATGACTAGTGCCAAGCTAGTGTTACCACGCGGTGCCTGCTCCATGTTATCTCCCTCATTTGGATTACTGGGTTATGATTGGCAAAAGCCTTGACGATCAAGGGTTGGACGCGAACAAGGGAGAGGTAGATAGGAGCGAGCCGGGCCACCTCTGAGCGGGGCGGGTGTCGTATAAGAACCGGGGTACTACATGGTCGGGCGATCGTATCTCCCCCTTCTTCGTTCTTTGATAACACACTACGTCTATTCTGATTGATCGTGTGATCATCAGTGCATCATGGACCACAACAACTCGGAGAAGAAATATAGCGGTAGTGATTTAGAAGCTACCGTTGGACCCGCCAACGCCGCCTACGGCACCCAACGCACTGCCGGTTATGAGGAGGTCTACGACCCATCTCTTGAGTCCAGATGGACTCGAGCTGGTCTTTCCATGGAGTCTTTCAAACGAGCTCCAGGTTCCACCAGGTCAGTCCTTTTTCGGTAGTACCCAACCTCGAGCTAATCGTCAAGAGGTCTCGTCTTCCAGGGAAACGCTCCTCCGGAGTTCGTAGAGCACGACTCTCTACTTCTCCAGCAAAAGATGAAGCCCCGACATTTGCAAATGATCGCTGTCGGTGGTTCCATCGGTACTGGTCTTTTTGTTGGTTCGGGTAACGCTCTCACTCGAGGTGGTCCCGCCGGTCTTTTAATTGCTTGGATTATCATTGGTACATTTTTGCGAATTACTCCAATGGAAGTCGCTAACAATCAGGTGTCATGTTGATTAATGTCACTCAGGCCCTCGGTGAAATGTGTATCGTCTTCCCTGTCTCTGGTGGTTACTATACTCTCGCTTCTCGAATGTTGGATCAGTCTTTTGCTTTCGCTATGGGATGGAATTACGTCTTGCAGTGGGCTGTCGTCTTGCCTCTTGAGATTGTGAGCCCAATACATCATATCGAGGTACAATGCTGATAATCAGGTCGTCGCTGGTACAACGGTTCAATACTGGGATACGCCAGTGCCTCTGGGTGTATGGATGACGATATTCGCCATCGTCATCTGGATCCTTGTCATTCTCGGTACACTCGGATTCGCCGAAGAAGAATTCTGGTCGTCATGCCTCAAGCTAGTGGTTGTCGTCATGTTTATCTTGATCGGTATCATCTGTATCTGTGGTGGAGGACCTGCCGGTGGTGACTACGACACTTACCTCGGTGGCGCCAACTGGCAAGACCCAGGAGCGTTCGCCAACGGATTCAAAGGTGTCTGCGCCGTCTTTGTCACTGCCGCCTTCTCTTTCGCCGGTACCGAGCTTGTTGGACTTGCCGCTTCCGAGACTCCCAACCCCCGAACGACTCTTCCAGGAGCTGTCAAGCAGACTTTCTGGCGAATCACCCTCATCTACATCACGTCCCTCACTGTCATCGGTCTTGCCATTCCCCACAACGACCCTCGTCTATTTGACGGTTCCGGAGCCGATGTTTCCCCCTTCGTTATTGTCATGGAGAAGGCAAGGATTGGAGGTATCAACCATTTGATCAACATCACCATTTGTATCTCGGTCCTTTCTATCGGTTTGTCTTGTGTCTACGCTGGATCTCGAACACTTACTGCCCTCGCCGAGACCGGCTACGCCCCCAAGATGTTCACCTACGTCGACAAGGCAGGACGACCTCTTTACTCGGTTCTCGCCATCATGGCCTTCTTCCCTCTCTGCTACATCCAGCTCGCCGATGTTGGATCTGCCGTCTTCGACTGGCTTGTCGCTCTCTCTGGTCTCTCGACACTTTTCACATGGGCCGCCATCTTGATGACTCACATCCGATTCCGACGAGCATGGAAGGTCCAGGGACATTCTCTCGAGGAACTTCCGTTCACTGCTGCCGGTGGAGTCATCGGTTCATGGGTTGGTTTCATCTTGATCTGTATCGTTCTCATCGCCCAATTCTACATTGGAATCTTCCCCATTGAGGATCCTGAGGCTCCATTGACTCCCGGAGACCGAGTCGAGTCTTTCTTCCTATCCTACATCGCCGCTCCAATTGTCATTGCATTCTGGATCGCTGGTTATCTATGGAAGCGAACTCTTCCTCGACGAGCTCACGAAATCGATCTCGACACTGGACGAAAGTCTTGGTTGACTGTCGAGGAAATGAGGGAATACAGGGCCATGAGGGCTCAAGCCCCTATGTACCTCAAGATCTTCCGAACTCTTTTCAGCGCAAAGTAAAAGTCTCGGAGTCTGTGGCATTGCATGGTCACGCTCGTTTGCGTTGAAAAAAGGTCTCGAATTATCTTGTAGATTGCTATTTGTAGATGTTAATGCAAATAATCTTTCTCGGAATCGTTGCAATACGCACAGTATCCGGTACTCGAATGAATGAGACTGCACATGAATGGATCAGAACGCCAGAATGGTCCAAGTGATGCCACACATATCCAGGCTAACTACACCAACGGCGGCCGCGCTTCCGGAAGACTATTCTCATTCTGAACTCTCGCACCGAGCCGAACAGTGAACGCCAAAACGATCGAAATATCCTTATTCTATTCCCAAGAACACCTCAGCAATCGCGCAGGGAGCCTCTCAAGGCCCCAGCCTAAAGTCATCGGCAATCCCGTTTGCGCAGCACTAGTGTGTTCCGCCAAGACATCTGGACTTGATCTATCAGGAAAACATCTCCCCGGATTTTCGACTTTCGGACACGGCCGAGACACTTATTTCGAGATTTCGGTAAGTTTCTGTCCGTAAAGTCTGGACTCGAGCACGTATAAATACGCTCCACCCATCTCTCTATCCTGTATTTGTTCTTCTTATCACTCCATCCCTTATACTTCGTAGACGTATCTAGCTACACTACTCGTGCATACACCCATAATTACCCCCATCATTTTTCATCCTCCCATTCTCTTTTGTGCCGTGTGTCTCAATCCTTCTTGTTTCTCGCGTCGCGTCGCAAGTTCTCCTTCTCGATCTAGGCCTCTTTCTTGGATTCCCTTGGGTATCGGAATATCAGTATCGGTTCTTGGTTTCTATAAACTAATTACCTGATGTCTTCTCTAGCAAACGAGACCGTTATGGAGTTGAATCCTTCTGAAGATTCCACGCCACCCATCTCTACCTACCTCGAGGGTACACTCGAAAAAGATGATTTCGATCTCAAGATACCTACCTTCGAATTCGATGATTCCTACGCGAGCAAACCAGGACCCTCGTCCGCTGGACTGGAAGAACAAGGTTATTTTGATGATTTACCTGTCCTCGAGAAAGGTACAGGTCTAGAGCCTGCCGTCGCGATATTACCTTTCGTACTTGATGAGACCTATGTTCGCCCTCGTCAAGAAGGTGGGTGGGCGGGATGGACTTGCGTTGCTGGCAGTTGGCTTGTTTGTGAGTGATTCCTCGTTTATTGAACACTTGGCGTTGCGGTTGAAGATACTGATAATAGTGTTTGCTACTTCGGGATACGCTAATGCCTTCGGGGTGTGTACAGGAGATGAAGATGGATGTTTACTGATAAAAGGTATTTCAAGCTCACTACCAATTCTTTGGGTATCCTCACGAGTCGCCTTCGAGTATTTCCTGGATCGGGTCCATTCAGTGGTTCCTGCAGTAGGTCCACTTGTACCATCCAACAACGCTAGCTGACATCATCAGGTTTAGTGCTGGGATAGTAGTTGGTCCATTGTACGATCGTGGATATTTCCATCATCTCGTTACTGGAGGTGGTATCATTTATATCATCTCGTACGTTCACCTTTCCTATGTCCTCTTCCGCTAACGTGCAGGCTTTTCATGACCTCCCTCTGCCAAGAGCTTTGGCAGACTATCCTCGCTCAAGCTGTCGGCACTGGTCTGGGACTCGGTCTAGTGTACCTCCCGGCTCTCTCTGTAATCAGTGAACATTTCTACAACAACAGGGGATTGGCAATGGGTATCGCCCAAACCGGAGCTTGCGTTGGAGGTGAATTTTGGCTCTGACCACTCAGACAAAGCTGACAGCTAGGCGTCGTTATCCCAATCATGCTCAACAACTTGATGTCCACCCACCCATTCACCAAATCAGTCCAATATACAGCCTACCTACTTCTAGGCTGCTTAATTGTCGGTCGAATCCTTATGCGACCAGTAGTCAAGGGCAAACTCGTGGCTACGGCCCAAGGTATGGAAGTTGAAAGACCTAAATCTAATATCAAGGGATTGTTCAAGAGTAAAGGATATACCTTCCTCGTCATTGGTCTATGCTTGACTTGCTTGGGAGTTTTCGCTCCTTCTTTCTATCTACAAATCTTTGCTTCAGAAAAGGGAGTCGAAGCCGGATTGACTTCTTATACTGTCGCGATCATCAATGCTGCTTCTACCATCGGTGAGTATTTCTTGAATCATATCTGGGCGAAGTTGACAGACAGGACGATTAATGGCAGCACTAGGAGATTATTATGGTCCTCTAAACCTTCTCCTAATCGTATCCCTCATTAACGCAATTCTCTGCTTTACATTCTTTGGAGCAGCCACAGCACCTGGTCTCATCCTAATCTCGATCTTATATGGAGTTTCCTCGGGTCTATTCAACGCCATAACCGCTCCTGCGCTCATGTCATTCGCAAAGACAAACGGCGAGATTGGGTCTAGATTGGGAGTTGGATTTTTCATTTGCGGATTCGGGGCTCTAGGAGGTACACCTGTTATTGGGTTACTTCTGGAGAAGGTGGGGTGGATCGGACCTGTGGTCTTCAGTGGTTGTATGGTTTTAGTTGGTGGCGGGTTGGTCGGGGCGGCTGTATTTTACCAGAGAAAGGAGAAGGTCACATGGAGGGTCTGATGGATGTTCCGAAACCATGCTCATACCGCTTTCTCTCACGACGGATCCGTAACATCTCATCACCTACACACTATCGATAATTGACACGACATTCGACACGTACATTCGGCTCTTCCAAGCTAATCCCATAACGACAATCATTCATAATCATTTTCAGTCTCTCGATCAGGACATTTCATTTCTTTCGCAGCATTCATAACATCACCGTCACCATCGCCATCACCGTCAGTTCCACGTCATTGATCGCATCACACTTTTGTAGTTTCGTCACATCACACACACCCTTGTAGTATCGCCACATCGCTCTATCACATCCATATCGTATATACCTAATTTCAAATGCAACTGTCTGTACCCCTAAAATACTCCATACACTTCATCATTCCGTTGACTCTCACTGCAACTTTGACCTCACCTCTTCTCCATTCAACTTGAAACCCATGATCGGGGCAAAGAGGGTCCAAAGCCCCTCGGCGATATACGCAGCGAGATTGACTAAAGCGTAGAATGCCTAGTTGTCAGTCATCACTCGTAAAGACCACAAGACTGTGACGTACCATTGGGATAACGCCCATGAATATATTCCCAATCACTCCACGTCTTTTGATCGTATCCCATAATTCGGTCTTGACGATCCCTTCTGCTTTGGAGGATCTATATGGCCCGACAAGTCTGTAGAAAGTAGGGAAAGCAGCGCCGAAACTAGATCTTCAGCTCACTTACTCAATGAAGTGTGAAGAGAGAAGGCCGTACCAGTACAAGAACGTGACAAACCACCCATATTCAACCAACAGAGATCTCAGACTCGGTGCAGAGCCCATATCTTTCGCCAGCTGGGCCATATATGTTGAGTAATCAACTCCATATTGGATTCTCGAAGTTGGTGAGTGGAGGAGGTGATAGGTCTCCGGAGAGGTTGGCGTGGGTATCCTATTCGAGGCGAGTAGGAGGAATAGTTGAATTTGCATTTCTGCCATTGGCGGAATTGCCCCTTGACGTCAGTCCTGCCTTGGATTCCAACATCAAAGGGAATGATGTGAAGGACATACCGACACCTGGTCTGAGGAACCCTATGAAAGCGATTGAAGGATCTGTGCTAGAGCACACACCCCTCACATCACATTCATCAGGCCCTCTGGGATATCCCTCACCCAGCCAACTCCAATCCTGCCTATATCCCGTACAGAGGACCACTAAATCCGGCCTCACCTCTTCCTTCCATCCAACCTCCTTACTCCTATGTTTTGGCGGAGGCGGCAATATAGCTCTCCCTGTCTTATCGAAACCCGAGGGGAAAGAGACGATATCGATTTTTGGGTCATCCACATTCTTAGGTAGAGGTGGATCGATGTAATGCGCAAACCAACGGTGTAGGGGAGAAAGGGAATGGTAAGGTTGATTGATGAATTGCATTGCTTTTGCTGATTTGTTGAGGAAAACGTATGCTCGACCTTGCCTTTCGGGGGGTAATTCGCCGGCCCACTGATTGCATCCTGCTTGAGTTCCTGTCAAGACCCATAGAACGCGTTTAATGACGAAGTCGGAAATGAACCACCGTAAATGACTAGCAGCGACCCAAGGGTGAACGTATCTGGGGAATCAGCACATGCAGAATCAGACAGGAGCAGAGTATGGATGCGGACGACCGAATGAATTGGATACAACGGGGGTAGTGAAGAAAAGCAATGGGATACGAGAGAAGGAGACAATCAATGGGACACGAGAGAAGAGAGACTCACGCGGTCTCGAACAGATTAGTGATCAACCCATCGATTGGTAACGCCCCATCAAAAGTCGCGCCCAATACCCTAAAGTTGTTCAAGACCTTTGGGAAACTCAGGAACCCACTCCTCACACCCATCCAGACCTTTTCAGCAGGAGCAAGCACACTCTCGTATCCGACATCCATTCCCGTCTCTCCACATCCCAAGACTAGGACTTTCTTTCCCTTAAGCTGTTCTCGGGATTTATACGAGGACGAGTGGATCCATTGTGGTGTCTTTTCAGTCTTATTGATTGTGAGTCCGTCTATATGGGGGATATTGGGTAAGACGTGTAGTCCTGTTGTCACGATTACCCGTTGGGCTTTTAGGGTGTATTGGGTGTTGGAAGGAATGTGGAGGATGGTAGCGAGATGTCGATATGCGGAAGTCGTATCGGCGTTGAGGTCCAATTTTATGACTTTGGTGGTCAAGTTGATTCGATCTCGGATCTTGAAGTGATCGACGTAGTCGTTTAGGTATTGAACAAAGTTGGGTAATGATGGATGATCAGGTGCATCCAGTGAGTACCTGCTGTCAGCCTTTCTCCATCTGACCATGTCTCTCTCCTTTGCTCATCCTCTCCTCAGTCGGGTCTATGGAAAGTGCTTGAGAGCAGGAAGGAGTAACTTAGACCCACCTGAAATCCGAAAAACAAGTCAATTGTTTACTACTGACCAGCTCGGCATTCTGATACCCTCTCCATCTAAACGTTCCTCCAATCTCCTCCTCCTGCTCCACCAAAACCGGTTCTTCTCCTTCGATCCATGATTGCTCTTCTTTCAAGTATTTGAGGGAGACTAGACCCGCTGGTCCACCTCCTATTACTAGTGCTGAAGTATACTCTGGGAACATTACCTTGTCTATGAGAATGAGAAGGAGTGATCGATTGAACTTGATTGCGAGATCGGATTGATGGTGCCTGACCGGTTATCTACTATTTGAAAGGTCTGTTCTTCTGAGGTAGTAATCGTAGGGCATAAAATCAATGGCTGAGCACGAACGAGCATGGTTCAGCAGATAGCTATGCATTACGTCCGTCTATATACAAATTTGACATATCTCCAAAGTTACTCAAAACCAGGACCTACTTCCCCGCAGTAGTTCTTCCAATAGCTTTAACAGCCCCACCCTCCAAGACTGGCAATTTCTTGCCCTCGCCCGTAGGAGCATCAAGGAAACCAGCACGGATCAACCATGACAAGTATAATCCTATTTCCTCCTCACCTACTCCCATACCCTTCTTTTCTCCTGCAGCTACCGCTAGAGCTTGGGCATTTCGATCATCCAATTCTGCTGCTTTTGTCGATGTGGGTAGATCGTCTAGAACGAAATGTAGCAATGGGAACAAGGCGTTATCCTGAGTTTCTAGGACATGTTGCTCGAGCTTGGTCCTCCATTGAATGTATTCCACTTGTTGAACTGCGTATCCGAATGTACCGAGAGATAATAGGAGATCATTAAATCGAATCCTGGGGTGACCTGTTACTTGAATCACATTGAATGACGATTCGGGAGATACTGATAATGTTGATAACGAAGCGAGTAGTGCAACATGATCAACAGGAACTAGGTTGACTGAGTTGTTGATATCGGGGATCAAGCCAAGTTGGAGACATCCTTTAACCATTCTCCAAATGAAATCATCGGTATTGGTAACTGCAGATTTCGAATCTCCCATGACGTATCCAGGTCGAACGATCCATCCTGATAATCCTTTCTTTCCAGCTTCCATGATCAACTTTTCAGCAACCCATTTACTTTGTCCATAACCAGTTCCCAAGCCAGTTCTGGAAGCTTCCAAATCATCCGATTCGAGTAGACCAGCTCCACCTGATGAAACAGCTTCATCGGCTTTTCGCACAATAGCTTCGGTATCGAGGACACTCGTGGACGAGATGAAAGAGAACAACTTGGAGTGATGTTCGGCACATAATCGTAAGGCGGTCAAGGTGGATAGGACATTTGGAGCTCGTAGTTTGGCGTAATGATGTACCCAATGGACCATTGCTCCATTATGAAGGATCGCATCGGCTTCTTTGGCTATTCTGTTCCATTCGGTCTTTTGTAACCCGAAATCATCTTCTGATAAATCACCAACGACAGCTTCAACTTTTCCTGTTGTGACCCATTCTTCATCCCATACTCCCCTTCCTACTCCACTTTCTCTTAATCGATCAAGAGCCTGGTCGGTAGTTTTCGCTCGGACTAAACAAATAACCTTTTGAACTCGTCTCGACATGAGATCCTTTAAGACGAAAGCACCGAGGAAACCGGTAGCTCCTGTGAGGAAGACTGTGAGAGGCTTGGTGGCGAAATCGGCGGCGAGGGGTTCGAAGGAAGGAAGGGATGAAGCGAGTTTGGCAACGTCATCTGCGTATGGTACCTCAACAGCAACTTCCTTGGTGGCGGTGGCAGCTGTCAATTCGGAGTTTCGTAAATTATCAACTGCTGCGGCTTGACCAGCGATTGTGGGTTCATCAAATACCAATCCAAGTGGAGCATTGACGACGAATGCTTTTCGAACTTCAAAGATCAATCTAGTAGCTAGGATGGAATGACCGCCCATGTCAAAGAAGTTTTCTGTGACGTCGATTGAAGGTGGTGGAGATGGAAGTAATTTGAGCCAGATGTCATGGATTGTCTTCTGGGTTGGTGAGAGTGTCGAAGAAGAGCTAGAAGGGGCGGCAGCGAGTTGTGTATCGGGGAATGGTAGAGCTGGTTTATCGATTTTACCATTAGGATTTAAAGGTAATTTGTGTAGTGGGAAGTATACCGCTGGGATCGAGTAACTTGGGAGTTTCTTTTTCAAATATTCCCTAATATCCCTTATCAATCTCCTGTACCTCTTTACTCCTTTCAACATTTCCGTCTTGAGGTCCACTTCCTCTCCGTCATTTTCACTTCCAGACATGTAGTCTAGTAGCTCATCACCTCCGACTGGGACAAAGTAAGAGACCAAGACTTTTTCTTCATCTTTATCTCTTCTGACCAAGGTCACGTTTTCTCGAACAAGAGGGTGTCTGGAGAGATGAGTATCGATATCTCCCAATTCGATCCTAAATCCTCTAATCTTGATTTGATCATCGGCTCGACCAGTACATTCGACCCTTCCATCAGGCAAGTACCTTCCAAGATCTCCACTCCTGTACATTCTATCCCTGATTCCGAACCAATGTCGAGCAGCTTCAGGTTGTTTCTCAGCAAGAGTATCTTTTCTCTCGACACCCTCTCCGAACCAATTCAAGACGAATTTCTGAGCAGTAGCTTCTGGATCCAAATATCCTTCTGCCAATCCACCTGATCGAACGTAAATCTCTCCCATCTCACCAACGGCACAAGGAATATTCCTATCAGTTCGATTGACCACTAATAATTGAACATCCACCATTCCTTGTCCGGCGGGAATTAGGTCTTTCTGAGTCGACAAGAAAGTGGGATCGGTGTTGACACTTGGGATAGCGAAATACGAAACAGCCCTCTGAGTCTCGGTCGTTCCGTACATGTTGATGATTCTTACGTTCTTGGCGAGACCTTGGAGTCGTGTACAATCTCTCTTAGTCAGGACATCACCGACAAAGAAGGCGTTTTGGAGTGATGGGATTTGACGGGTCGCCTGAGCTGATAGCAATTGACCCATGGCAGGTGTCAGGTGAGTGATGTTGACTTGTCGATCTGCCATCCATTCAGCTAGTCGACCGGGTGTACCGATGTCGTCTGCTGTGGGGACGTAGAGTGACGCTCCTAAGAACAGAGGAGTGAACACTGCTTGTCAGCCAAAGTATCACGACCTAAAAAATCGAAATCACTGACTATCACGCTGAATAGGGTCATGGGCAATACCAGACAACATTGTGAACTTTGATTCAGAGCTCAAACCAAATCGTTCCGCCATCCAAGGGAAGAAATGCGTTAAACTGTAATGTCGACCCTTGACTCCCTTGGGAATTCCAGTACTACCCGAAGTGAACGACAGAGTAGCAGGAGAGTCGGGTCCCAGGGTAACGCCAGCAGGAGTTTGGGCATATTGCTGGAATGGCTCCAGAATATCCGTTTCGGAAGAAGGCGATCCCGTGATACCGTTTGCAGTGAGGGCTACTGCAGGAACGAGGACTCGAAGGGATAGATTGTCTTTGATGAAATCCGAGACTAAGGGTGCTAGAGCGCCGGCGCTGGAGATGATGAGTAGCGCTCGAGGTGTTGCGACTTGTAGATAAACCGTTTGACGGGATGGAGGGTATGCGGGATCTGTCATTAGTGTCGCATATCTACCAATGATTGGGAGAGGGGCAGGACTCACCGACAACCGAGAAAACACCTCCAGCCTTCAAGATACCCATAACACAAACAATCATTTCCACACTCCTTGCAGCATAGACCATGACTACTTCCCCTCTTTCCAGTCCATTCTTGATAAGCGTATGTGCAACGACATTACTAGCCTCATCAATTTGTCGATATGTAAATACCCTTTCGCCTTTACTTGGTCCATCAAACACTCCTTGTCCTTCTGCCAATTCAGATTGAACCACACATATACCGTCGGGATTGGATTTGGCGTTCTTGGAAAAGATATCTGGGATGGCACCGACGAAACCACACCAATCGAGATCAGCTGTTGGGTCGGGTAAAGTTGATATTTGCGATTCTGTTCTTAGAGGTAATGAGCCGAGTGGGTGTGCTGGATCGGCTGCGGCCGCTGATTTTAAGAGTTGGAGGATTGATTCGAGTAATGCGCTCATTCTTGATTGAGTGAACAATAACGAGTTGTAAGCGACCGAAAGGTATAGTGCCGGAATCGAAGTTCTAGTTGCCGGAGTCTCGGTCGGGGATGCCAACAAGAACAAGGTCAAGTCGGTATTTAACGATGTTGAAGCGTCACTTTGGATTTGTGTCGAATCGAAGAACCTAACTCTGAACAGCGGACCTTCAGGTTTGAGATGATCAATCAATTCCGATATTGGTAGAGCATCACTTGAAGCTTCCTGTTCTCGTTCCATGATTTGTAGCAAGACATCAAAGAATGTATTCTCAGCTGCGATATCGAGCTTGAGGAGTAACGGTAATGTAGTTCCCGGAGCCGAAGTACAAATGACCATAGATGGGTCTGGAGTGTATCGGAACATGAGGACCGCGAAGGAGGTTAGGAGTAAATGATATGGGGTGGGGAGTGGTGATGCGGGGAAGATTGTCGAAAATTCAAGCGTGAGTCGCATAAGGATAGTAGTGAGAGCCGGTGGAAGCGATAGGTCCTGAGAGGACTCAACAAGCTTCGCCGGAGCTGTTCATCAGCACACAATTTCACGAATAGCAAAGATGACGCACTGGGTCGAGGATAGTCTGTAGGTAGAGCTAGACTAGGTAATGTTCCAAGCCTTTTAACCCATCTTTCCAACTTCTGAGCATTCCCTCCGGATCCCACCTCCGATCCAGAGCTGGCGCCACTGGTCTGGACTGCCATTCTGTTGATTGTGAAATGTATGATATAGCTATAGGCTGAATTCACCAAAATTCAGACTTATCTCGACTCATTCGGCCGACAGCCATCTTATCACACGTGGTAAACCCGGTATACAAATTGCCACGTCATAAATCTACCTCCACCTCTCGGGTGTCCGGTCTTCCGTATTTCTGACCCGCTTGACTATTAAATTGTATGACCTGAGGTAGCTTGATCAAACACAACCATGTCGGGATTGGAGAGCGCTGCGAAACCGCTGGCCTTTGAGGCGGAGAGACAGCCTCATGTACTTACCATCGCCGGTGAGCTATTCGTCTTCGTACTCGACCGCAGCTCATGAGAGGCAGCGATTCAAGTGGGGGTGCAGGAGTACAGGTAAGTCTGAGTTTCTTGAAGACTGTCTTTGAGATGGTACTGAGTCTATAGGCGGACTTGAAAACCTTCGCTGCATTCGAATGTTATGGCGCCTCAGTCCTCACAGGCTTGACGGCCCAAAATACCACTGGAGTTCAAGGCGTTCATCCCGTACCGACATCTTTCGTATTACAACAACTCGATTCGGTCTTCTCGGATGATATACCAGTGGCCGTCAAATTCGGAATGCTCACCTCTGCCGAGACGATCAAAGCTTTAACGACATGTACGCATCTCCTGAGTCGGAAAGCAATGGCTGTTCTTGATCCCGTCATGATTTCCACCTCTGGACACGTTTTACTTCCAGATGATGCTATTCAGGCTCTTTACGGGTTGTTTGGATTAGTGGATTGGTTAACACCCAATATACCTGAAGCTCGACAGCTTGCGGGTTTAGATGAGGAAGTAGGAGATGCAGGGGGTTTGGTGGAATTAGCAATTAAGACGGCTGAGAAATGCAATGTACCCATTGTATTGCTTAAAGGTGGACATTGTCCTATTCCGAGGGATCAAGTGAAGGCGTTAAAGGGATATAGGGTGGTTTATGAAGAAGGGGATGATGAAGGTGATACTATCGAATGTCTGAATCGATGGAGAAGATCAGTCGTTCCCGGTCAGAAATCGGATAAAGTGGTTCTAGATATCCTTGTTCAGAAAGGATCGGAACCTACATTGTTTGTCGGCAAGTATGTGGAAAGTAGTAGTACACATGGAACTGGTTGTACTCTCAGCTCGGCCATCGCTGCTTCCTATGCCAAATATCCAGAAGAGAAACGAGGTGAGTTTATGGCTATCTATACTGGAGTCGTGTTGATGAAAGGGGCGGAGGGCAATATCGAGATCGCGAGAAGAGCAATTGAATATACGCGATCGGCAATCTCGACAGCATACCCAATGGGATCAGGACATGGTCCACTCAATCATTCACATCTAACGACCAAAAGGGCAATTCCGGCCCCAACCCTATCGAATCCACATCCTTTTGTTTCACACCTCATTCAGTCTGATCTACCTCTATGGAAGTCATACGTATGTACCCTTTTGACAGTTGTGAGGCGAGATGCTAATATTAGGTCCGACATCCGTTTGTTGTACAGCTTGGAAAGGGTACATTACCTCAAGAATGTTTTGAACATTATATAAAACAGGATTATCATTACTTACGACATTGTATGTTTATACTCTATTCCTCGATTATCCTACTCGATTAAATCATGAGAGTGCTAAAACAGCAGACGCAAGAGCACATAGTTTTGGAGCCTACAAGTCTTCCACCTTCCAAGACATTCAAGCATTCACCGAAATCGCTTTGCATATCACACGAGAATCGGAGATGCACGTCAAGGTGAGCACTCAAATCTACCTTGAAATTCCTCTTGTCCTGTTCCCGCTCCATTCGCGTCCAATACGTTCCAATCTATGCCATACTGATAGACAGTACTGCTCCGAATTTGGTATCTCCCTCACACAACTTCTGCAAACACCCGAATCAGCCCCAACCTCCGCCTATGCTCGATACATTCTCGATATAGGTACTCAAGGTGATATCTTAGAATTATACGTCGCTATAGCAGCTTGTCTGATTGGGTATGGGGAAGTCGGTTTATGGTTGCAGAAACAAGTTGAAATTGGGGAGGCGGTCATGGAAGGGAATATATATAAGAGGTGGATGGAAGATTATTCCGGAGAAGATTTCCTAGGGGCAGTCGATAGGGGTATAGGTGGGTTCTTCCTTCACTCTGACCTTGATTCTTCCACCCCTCCAATTCCAACAAACCGCTTGCGTGCATCCCCATTTCCCCGACGCCAGTCTTGCTGGCTGAGAGACATACAAATTCAATTTGGTATACGGTTCGCTAATTATAGAAAACCTAGAGAGACGAGTGGCAGCTGAACGACCCTCGCCTGAACGATTGGAACGCCTAACATACATCTGGCACGAGGTCGTCAGGCTAGAGCGCGAATTCTGGCAAATGGGTTTGGACCGGTCGTAGCTCGTATCCCGTATTGCATATATTGAGATGAAAACAACATAGATGGAGGGAGATAGAGTTCATATTTGCTACTCGCGGCAAACAACGCGACGACTTTTTCCCTTGAAGAAAGCACGCCTCTTGTGATTGTGTGTTTCATTTTTATGCTTCTTGTTTGCTTGGATACCGACATATAACATATGTCGCATCACGTTCTCGTCATCCTCTTACTACCTGACACTTACTTATTCCGAGACAAGCAAAAAACCATGTCCGAGACTAATAACCAAGACCGAAATTCGAACGCTATTAAAGTCAAAGAACTCTGGACTCAATGGCAAGAACCCCAAAGTAAAGGAAGTGAAATCTCGCTCAACGATCTCTCCATCAAGTATGACCTAACCCTTTATGCTTCACCTCATGGGAAGTGTTAGCTAATGAAAGCAGAGGGGTTTCAGCTCGACAAACTAAACTTGCGATTTGGAAATCTATAATTGATTTCTATCATCAAGAAACTAATGGGAGAATGTACAAGAAACGATGGGAGGAATTACATGATTCCGAACTCGCTGAGATTGGGTTGGATAAGAGGTTGGAAAGTTCGATCAAGGGGAAAGATTCTGCCAATGTGTATGTCCTCTCCTGTCCTGTCTCGTTCTGTTCTGGGTTTTTCTGGGGGATCACCCTCAACCTTTCATACTGGTGGTGCGCCATGAACGAAATGTATCATGATCTGGTCTTGATGGATGAGAGGAATGAGATGTGTAAGGAAGGGAGCAAGGGATTTCAATGGGAAGGAAAGGGTTGAGCGAGGCTGATGGCTGAGGAAGGGGAGAGAGACTATGGGCTGACATTCAGGAAATATAAAGACAACAATTGGTTCGGAGCGATGTACACCTATGCAATCGCTTGGGGATGTTTGATCCCTTATCATCCTGATGATATGAAGGATAGTGACCCTAAGAAGAAGGAGATTGCTGCTCTGTACGTCTCTCTTTTCTTTGGCCCGACACCGCATATCCTGTAATATCATCATCACCATCATATGAACCACAAACACGCTGTCACCGTCTGTCCCAATCCCCCCGGGTAGGATCATGATCGTTCGGACAGCAATCACTCACAAGCTCAAACCTTACCCTACACATGCTCCGCCAATGCCCGGCTGACTGAACAGTGAAGCAGCAATCTGGTCAAATATCGCCGCAACCGCAGTAACTGGTTCAAGTGATAAAGACAAGAAACTCGATGAAGATCAGGTTTTGACCGTTATTGAAATTGGAATCAAAGCTGTCAAATGTTGTTTGGAAATGAAAGGTTTGGCCAGTGTTGGAATCATCAAAAAGGCTTGTAAGTCGTTTATTCCAGGCGAGTGAGGAGGACCAATTCGAGGTGTGAAGAGTCAAGAGTCAAAATCTGAGGGGGTGCCAATGTGAAGTACGAGGCGCTACGCCTTGACGAAAGGAGAGACGGGGACGAAGGTAGAGGATAGAGCTAATACAAGGCGATCGAGGGATCAAACTTCAAGCCAAACTCCCCCCTACTGCTGATCAATATCAATATGTCTCTGAACATGAGTTGGGTAATTGGAAAAAGCAATTGGAAATATTGCAGGGATGTAATGATAAGTCTTTATTCAAGGATTTAGAGGTGGAGAAGCAGGTTATCTGATCTCTGTGCTCCTGCCAGTTGCCGGCGAACTAGATGTTTGAGTTATACGAAATCATGAGATAGAGGAAGGGATTGTATATAACGAAATCTGCATGCATATACGAATTGATCGCAATCATCCGGTATAAACGGAGAGGATGCCGGGTAGCGTCTGGTTAAGCTGTGTCAGTTAAATCAAGATGCCTCCGTTTGCTTTCTGGGAAATGAGACTGTTCTGTCAGGGCAGTGCGAGAGGTGGTGACATGCATATATACAGCCATGTGAGAAACCTACGCCCAAGGTCACTATGAGAAACCTAGTGCGTCCTAGCCTTGGCTCCTGGATTGATCAGCTTTCATATCCTTCATCAATTTCGTCGCGTTCTTTGCCGTCTTCTCCCTCAACTAAAGTCGTCCCATCAAGCCATGACACTCCTCTAAAGAGCAAGAAGAGGAAAAGAAGATGACTCACCATCAACGTACATGTTCCTCGTTGCTGATGGCAATTTTGCGACCATGCCGTCTACTTCCTTGGTTAGGAATACTTGACATCCGAGACGAGAGCTGCATATCAGCTATTGCACTCAAGCCCCTCCCACACAATCATGATAATCAAGGGTATCACAATCACAGAATCAGGAGTAGCGAAGGGCAGAACGGTTAAGGGTTTGAGGAAGGTTGAACGTAGAGGTAATAGGAGGTGAACTTACGTATCCTCTAACGCAAAAGCTAGATCCAACATATCATTCTCTTCATCCTCTGGTTCTGGTAATTTATCGTATATCTCTGGATCAAGAATAACATGACATGTAGAACATGCTATTGATCGTTCGCATGCGCCTAATCGTAAGCTATAAGCTACGAAGAGAGAAGCGGAGTAGCTCTGCTGCACCCCAGTGTCATGTCCTAGTGCCAATTGCGTGAAGTATGGGGAGGAACACAGTACCTACCCTCTAGATCCACATCATGCTCATGTGCTAGTGATAAGAGATCATCCCCTTCATTTCCCTCTATTGTCTTAATATCATTTCCCTTTGCATCTCTGAAAGTGACTTTGATTCTACTCATCAGCTTCTTTGCAGTGCGTAGCGGTTCATCTAGCTTACCCGGTCCCGGGAGCTGGTCTAACAAGGTCTCCATGTCTCATCACTGACCTTCAGCCTGACTCTCTTGGTCTTACAAGACAGATTAAGTGGTATGACGTACGTGGAGTAGATGAGAATGCCCTCTTGGATAATATTGATCCGGATTTCGATGAAGACGGGATAGATCGAACAGCTCGAGGTGCGAGAACATTTCGAGCAGATTGAGCGAAAGCTTCTCTGATTGGCTTGAGTAGTCTTGTTGATCGTTGCATCTTGAATGTGTTGTTGTATAGGTGATTGTGGATTGGCCATCGATATTTCAGTTCATTCAAGATAGGCGGAGATCAGGTGAATGTCCGTGAATCAACTACTGTACCATACGTTGTAAAGCTACAGTCTATATGCACAGATATCAGTCAGTCATGCAGTACCGCTAGCATATCAACAATAGCAAGGATAGATCAGTATGGAACATGATACCGATAAGCAGGAAAGGCCAATACCTGTATATGATCACCTAACTTACCCTCAATTCCTGGTCCGTCAAACACCCACCACATATATACTCATCATCTCTGACCCAGCAGTCAAAACACCTTTTGCCAAATACACCTTTCCTCCTTTCCTCCTCCTCGACTACCCACTGGCAAGCCCGGAAATTCTGGACGACAGTCAGCGCTGAAGCAGGCCCATCGAGACCGAAATTCGACGCTTTACGCAAATATAGTAATCAGGTAGTCCCAGTTGCTAATACTCTTATTCCAGAGTATGGAGAATTTGAAAGATCAGAACGACCATTAGGTGAAGTACTTGAACTTTGGGAAAGTGGACGGGGCGAAGGGCTGTATGTGAAAGATTGGCATTTATTAGCTGAACTTGAAGATCAGGGGGTGGGGGCGGGAGAAGTATATGAAGTACCAGATTGCTTAAGGGGTATGTTTACTCTGGCGTTTCGTCTTGCGTCGCCTTGCAAGACGAGGTCATCTAGGTGCTGAGCTGATGGTAGATGATTGGTTAAATCCTCCTTATTCAGCTAAACCTCGAGTACCAAGTCCAAGATCAGATCCTAGTACCAATACTTCAACATCCGATTTCCGATTTACCTACGTAGGACCCTCTGGCACTTACACCCCATTACATCGAGATGTCTATTCATCATACTCGTGGTCATGTAATATACTAGGAAGGAAAGTGTGGTGGTTATTCCCACCTGATCGAGTGGAGAGGGTATTGAAGAATGGTGAACCGATATTTGATGTGAGGGAGGTTGAGAATGAAGGTGGAGCGATCAAGGTTGTTCAGGAGGTATATTTTCTCCTCCCTTCGCTTCTCTTTCGATTTATCACCATCGCTAATCGCGTGGCACTTGCGGAAAGAAAGAGGCGCTTGGTGGTGATATGGCCGTGGCTAACTGGTAGGAAGGAGAAGTGATTTGGGTACCTAGTGGATGGTATCACCAAGTCCTAAATCTCGACTTCGTATGTCCAGCTCCTCTTTAACTTGCTCATTCCAAAGTTCACTTCAACCCTATCCATCTCTCATCCAGCTCATCATGTATTGAACCAGAACATGACCTAAAGCTAAGAAAAGTGTATATCGATAAACCATAATTTCTTCTCCTCCCCAACCCTCCCCCTAATCTTCTCTGCCCTAGAAGGATCTCAAATCCGAGTCGAAAATTCAATCCAAGATGTCAAAGAAATGATTATTTCCCGTCTTGGATCTGAGAATACAGAGTGGAAAAAGGAATGGATTGAAGAAGTACAGGGATTATTGGAACGTGATGCTGGTTGGGGATGGAGAGGGTTTTGGGATTGTGTGAGCAAGAATATCAACGTGAGTCACCCCCCTTGCAGCGGGACGAACGGCTGATCGACAGGAATCACCGATGGATTTAGATGAAGAAGGCCGAAAAGCTCGTAATGGTTATATTTACGATATCATCGAGCGATACAGAAAGAGAGAGGAATGGGAATTACTGAGAGACGTCAAAGCGGTAGTAGAGTCTATTGAACAAGTCTTAGGAGAGAAGGGAACATGAACCTGGAATGCTGGAACGTCAGGTGATATCTGGGTGAGACAGGCTGAGGCTTTTGACAAACACCGTTCCGGTACGCTTTGTATAATGTGCGCTTGTGCCGCGCTTAGACTCAGATGGATGCGCCCCTCGCACCTTCTCAGACGTAAATAGAACCATGCATGCTAACGTATCACGTCCAAAATATCTTACACCCCTCTCCCAATCTCGTGTCTTCAACTCCCTTCATCCAATGTCCTGTCATCTAGTCCTCTCCCCTTTAACTTTTTCAATCTTAACCTTTCCCCCAACAGGCGTTACAGCAGGAGATGCCGATGCCGCTTTCCCCATTCCCATCCCTGTACCGCTTCCTTTGCTCTTGCCTTTCTCCGTTAACTGAGCTGGAGATGCCAATACTACAGGTGGTTTACTCGGTTTAGCATCTTCTTCCTTTTCTTCCTCTTCCTCATCATCATCCTCTTCATCCTCATCATCAAACAATTTCCCCTTTCCTTTCCCTTTCCCTTCATCTACCTCTTCTTGATCATCCCTCATTTCATCATCTCGTTGATCCGAAATAAACTTTCCTTGCCAATCAACAGTATTCAATTCTTCCCATCGTTCAGGTCTTTCCCTTAACCAAGTCATTTTAGGTCCATTCCGTGCTCGTTCCGAAACTTTGAATCCATAAATCCTGGGAACATAGACTTTACCCAAAGCCGGTTTCTGACCACCGTGAGGATTTGGGTTGATGAGTGTTTCACCGCCTATGGGTGTTGGAGAGGGAGAGGGTGATATGGGTCGAGAAGAAGATGGACGTTGAGAGTCTTTTTCGCGAGTTGGGTTGAATGGGACAGAGAGGAGTTCGGGATATGTTTGGAAGAATAGGGGTGCGAAGGTGGTGCCGAAGAAGGCGCCTGTACATTAGCCATCGTGTAGGCAAAGTGAGTTGGGAGACAGAATGGAGCGAATAAGTTGTGCGATTGGGCGTGACGCAACTTGAGTGATCAAGCCAGTTGACAGTATCACAAAGGCTCGACGATGCGCGGATGAGACGGAGGTCGAAGATGTAAGGACAAGGACTAGCACTCACCATCGACCGAAGCATATTTACTACTAGGCGGCGAGTAAATGTCTCCACAATTAGGACAATATAACTTGATAGTATCCAATCCAGGTATATCAGCCCTTCCACAAGGCAGGACGTGGGTCGCATGACAAAAGACTCGTGGACATGCTCCGAAATGACCTTGATCGTATTTATCAACCTGGAAGTCAGCCTCCTCTTCCACTTACGCCATTGTACTACGTCGTGTCTAAAACTTCGTTGCCGATAATTTGCCAATGATGACAGAGATATGGATGAGAGAAGAAATAGAAAGGGACATACCATAGCTGCCAATCCTACTTTCGTTAGGATATATCGTTGATGAACTAATCCATATAGTAATTCCGCAGACGACTCGACAATGGATACATCAGGGATCTTTGAAGAATCCTCTATTCGATGTCAGCTCGATTGAACTCAATAGAAAGACAAGCTGACCTGGCTCGACGTCTAGGACCATTTCAAGAGCTTCTTTCCAGAATGGGATCAGGGATGGGAGACCTGTACATCAGCTTAAGCTCCTTGTGCGATACGGTGGCAGAATACAAAAGGATGCGGTTGAGGAAAACGATGAGGGTGGAGGACAAGTATGAGATGTACATACCGGTCAAATTGAAATCATCCTCTATGAAATCTTCGTGGACATCACAGAAGTAGTCGTGGCCCGGTAGTGATGTATACCAGTTCTGGATATCAGCTCGGTCCACCACGGCTGAGTTATACAGGTATTGCTCTATGTAATTGCATGAGACAGAAAAACGAAGGGAATAGGCTTACAATCCAGGTCAAAGTCGATGTTTGGGTCGACGAAGCGTTGGATGAGGAATCTGTACTGTTAGCCTCCTCCCGTATAGTGTCATTCCTGACGACTAAGAGAATCATACCAAAAGCATCTTCCTCTTCCTGCTCTAGATCTATCTCTTCTGGATCTAGGTCCCTTTCTGGCATATTGACATTAAGGACCGACATCTTTATCTCCCTTTATTTCTCTCCTTTTCTTGCTCGCTTTCCTCGACTAGTTGAGTGATTGCGTGCTTATAGCGGTATGGACCGGATAGCTGACTCTGTAATGAACGACTGTGGGTCGATAGCCGTAGCTGTATGTTGAATGTTGCTCTCAAGATAGATGATGGATGGTACAAGTGAACAAGTGAATAAGAGTCACGGTTTGAATCAGAATACATATATTACGTAAATTGACCTCTTCCGTTGCTACACTCTACATTACTATCAGATAATACAACAAACCCGATAGCGATATACCCTTATTCTACGCAACATGCCCTCACTTTGCTTGTCGCAGGGCCTCCAAACATTTGGGACAGGTGATACGCAAACATTCGGGACAGCTGATACGCGGTTTCCCTTCCTCATCCTCACTGACACCCACTTGGTCCGCCTTGACTTCCCCCAAGAACGCCGATTGTTCGATCGTCCTCATCCCAGCCTGATTCTGCAACTTTCTCTTCAAGGCCTTCTTTTCTGATTTAAGAACCTTTTTACGGAGCTTGTTCATATCCGAGAATTCAGGTACATCCTTATTAAGTATCGCCATGACCACCCACCCCATCAATTTTTTTGCGACTTGTCTGGATGTCCACAAAAAGTTTCGAGCAGTGCCCTCTGTTTTCCACTGTTGTCGTTGTAAGTCGGGGATAATGGACCAATAATTGATATCCTCTAAATCCACTCGACCTTTCTCAACTACTGCCTCGTAGTCGTGAAGGTAATCACTGATGGATTCTACGAAGGTAAGGTCTGGATCGTGGTCACTGGCTTTGTAGGGGAATTCCGGGGTGGATGAGGGATATAAAGTTGGGTCGACCGCTCGTAGTAGCGATAAAAGGGTGGAAGGTGGGAAACGCTTAACTAGGTCATCGAGTCTAGTCTTTGATTCGAGTGGAATTCTGTCGCTCTTAGGGATAGACCTGACAGTTTGTGCGAGGTCAAGATATTGCTATTGGTCAGTGTCTTATCTTCTTTGAGATCAGGAGAGTGAAGGAAAAGCAACTTACATAGTAGAATTGTTGATATGCATCCCCCCATCTTGCCTTCTTCTCAGGTCCCGCCGACTCTTGCTCAGCTGGCACATCATTGCTTCCCGATATCTCCTCCTCCTCCACCTCACTGATCTGCCCGGATAATCCAAGCAACCTCTCAATGGTAAGGTTGACCATCAAGGTGACGGCGAAGATGATTGCATCGTGCTGTCTGATGAAACCGATGATGTCGGTGTGGACCGACATGTCTCTGCTGTAGATGGGCATGATGGTTTAGGGTGGTGTGTTGTAAAGGTGTTGGGATGTAGTGAAAGTTGTACAAAGAGAAGGTATGAATGAGGAAGAGCATATCCAGACGAGCAGGGACAGTATATATATGCGGTGGCCGTGTTTGTGAATTCTCTGTTCGTAATGAGGTCAGAGATAGTGAGATGGTATACCGTTTGACCTTGTCGTCTTGTGTCCCTTCTCATGGGATGATTAAAGTTTGATCGAGACATTGTGACCTAAAGACTATCGCTCCAGTGGGATGGTACATCGTCCAATCTTACCCTCTTGTATCCTTTCTCATGGGGCGATTTGAATTGGGATCCAGTTGATGCAAGCTGAAGGCTATCGCAAAATCGACCATGCAACCTGGGGAATCAGCGTCAGCTGTTCAGGTATAAGTACTTTGTTATCTGCATTTGTGAATCTAGGAGCGATACCGCATCCGTAAATCTCAAATCCGTTTCCCTGTATATATGTGATGTTTACCTGGCATCAGACACAATGTCAACAAGAAGACGACATCCAAATGTTACTACCACAACTCCGCCCCAACCCGATGTGACTTACCATCCAAGTGCCACATTGCTGTATTCACCGCGTCATACTCACCCCCTTGACACGTCCCACCATATCTGTATCTGTTATACTATCACAACTACTACTACAACAACTACAATGGATGAAGAATACGATGTGAGTCGTAGCTAGATACTCCGCGTGGATGGTAAAGCTGATATACAGGTCTTGGTTCTCGTGAGCCACCCCCATCCCTAGTCCGTGTCCGAGCTCATCATCAGGGAACCGGTCTAACCGAATGTATCCTCTCTGGACTACTCTCTGTCGATGGTCAGAAAGTCTTGCACATGGACAGGAACGACTACTACGGTGGAGATAGTGCCAGTTTGAACCTCACTCAGGTATGTTTCTTCTTTCATATCCCATCTCCACCCTCATCGCGTCCCTTGCCACGCGCTAACGATTAGCTATACCAGAAATTCCGAGGAACTCCACCCCCTGCCAACCTCAACCTTGGTCGAGACAGAGACTACGCTGTTGATTTAATTCCGAAATTTATTCTTTCTTCTGGAGAATTGACTCGAATGCTCGTTCATACCGATGTTATTAGATACCTTGAATTCAAGGTCGTCGCTGGCTCTTATGTCTTTAGGGATGGACGGATTTCAAAGGTTCCTTCGACAGAGATGGAAGCTGTTAGGAGTCCTTTGATGGGTTTGTTCGAGAAGAGGAGAGCTAGGAATTTCTTCTTGTATCTTCAGAATTGGAAAGAGGAGGATCCTGCTACTCATC
This sequence comes from Cryptococcus sp. GC_Crypt_2, assembly GCA_026538405.1. NCBI lineage: Eukaryota > Fungi > Basidiomycota > Tremellomycetes > Tremellales > Cryptococcaceae > Cryptococcus > Cryptococcus sp. GC_Crypt_2. The sequence continues at coordinate 337,317 of JALPCC010000005.1, read as the reverse complement.
AGGGTGAGCTGAGATCTATCCGAATAATAGGCAGTCAGCTGATGACAGGTCTTGATATCAACAAGTGCTCCATGAAGGAAGTCTACACCAAGTTTGGCTTGGAAGCCGGAACTCAAGATTTCGTCGGACACGCCATGGCTCTCTGGCTCGATGACGAGTGAGTTCTCAAATCCCCAAAGTGTTCAAGGTCAAGCTAACCTCTCAGTTACATTACCAAACCCGCTCGAGCTACTATCGACCGAATCATCCTCTACACTCGATCAATGGCTCGATATGGTAAATCACCCTACATTTACCCACTTTACGGATTGGGTGAACTACCTCAAGCTTTCGCTCGATTATCAGCAATCTACGGAGGAACATACATGTTGGACCGAAAGATAGAATCGGTCAACGTAGGTGAAGATGGCAAATTTACAGGTGTTACTTCTGGAGGTGAGACAGTTAGGGCCAAGAGGGTTATTGGAGATCCATCTTATTTCGGAGCTGGGAAAGAAATGGAGGAAGGAGGAAAAGTTAGGGTTATCGAAACTGGAAAAGTTATTAGGGCGATTTGTATTCTCAAGCATCCTATCCCAGGGACTGATGATGCCGATTCTACCCAGATCATCATTCCTCAGAATCAAGTTGGAAGGAAGAATGGTGGGCTGTCTTACACCTCATATCGAAGGGTTTAGCTGATTCAAAGATATCTACATCGCGGCCGTATCTGCTTCGCACAACGTAGCAGCCAAGGATGTTTGGATCGCAGAGGTATCTACCATCGTAGAGACCTCTGTTCCTGAAAGAGAGATCCTTCCCGGACTTCAATTGCTCGGAACAGTCGTAGACAAGTATGTCCCCTCTCATTTTCACTGAAACACCTCATCCTTCATCTCCTGTCTATGTCCAACCTCCTCCCTCCGCCTGGTCGCGACTGACGTACAGATTCATCTCCATCACTCCTCTTTACGCCCCCACTTCCCCCGGAACCGACGAAAACATCTTTATCACCAAATCATACGATGCTACTTCTCATTTCGAGACTGTGGTCGAAGATGTCTTTGACGTATGGCAGAGGGTAAAGGGTGAACCATTGGTACTCAAGAAGAGGGAGGTTGAGGTCGAGGCTTAGCAGATGAAGGAGGGTGGTGATGAGCTTGAGGAGGAAAGAAGTGGAAGGGGTTCGGGATTTGTATTCATATGATATGACGATTATGCACTGATTTCGCTGCCACTTGAATGCCATGATACTGAGGATGTCATTCCTTTACTTGCCTAATATCCCGATCGTTCCCTTTACCAACAAGCCACTTCTACAGCTGACCTCTTCTAAACATTATACGCGACACTGTGATGTGCTGAATACATCCGATGTCCAGCAAAAGCAGGTCCGCCAATACACATTCTGATCATCAGTTTTCCTTCCTGCATCATTTGGTCTGTTGTGGCCACCCTAATTGAGCACTAACACTCGCTGACTCACCCTATGAACGCAATAATAGCAGCCGCCAAACCCATCCATAATGCCGCCCCATATTCTGCATCAACGCCGTCGACTATAAATCTCTGTCTTGCATTGACCCATAATGCTAGGGCGAATATTTCGGCAACTAGAGAAGTGATCGTTCCGAGGATCTGGCATTAGCCGAGTGTTTCTCTCCAGTTGAGGCTCTTGAACACTCTGAGAGGAGATGATGGATATGACTATTGATTGAATGACATAAGCTTACAGCAAAGGTCCTATATAATTTGGGTTCCCATGATAATACGCCCACATTACACATTCCCAAAATGACCGTTATCCAAGTAATAAACATAAGTATAGCCGCTAAAGAATCAGCTGTCTGACTTCCAGTCGGACCCTGGTACATGGACAGAGAACGACATACCCAACGGGAATAGAGCAGCAGTCTCAGTCATCCATTCTCTTATTTCTGGTCCGGTCGAATATCCGGTACTGTGTATACAATCACCATCTGTTGGACAATACCCAAATGCACCGTAGTGAAAAGAAGGGGTATTTAGGAAACTGATTTGTTTGATTAAGGGTGTTGAGAGAGATACTAGTGTTCTGGACGTTGGCCTTATCTTCGGGTGATCCGGAGGTCGTCTCATGATGGAGAGCTATGACTTACAAGAGTATTGCAGATATTAACGATAAGATGAATCCGATGATCATATGACCTTCACAGCAATAATTCCGGTGTTGGTATCGTGTCCGTTGCTGTTGATAACCTTGAGTTCGTTGCATCGTGTGCTGGATGTGTAGTTGTTCTTGCTCGATGTCGAGTCTTTGAGTGCTTGGTTGGATGAAGTTTAGGAGTGGTGTGAACAGAAGCCAGTAAAGAGCATACGAACTTGTTGATGGTCAGGGCGGAGCAGTTGTGTGTGTATCTGTGTGTGTGTCAATGACGATGAATTTCCTGGCTCCTTGTCTAGAGGGTTGGATCAACTTCTACGTTCATCGAACATCATCAATAATCATGAACAGTCTGTCAATAGGAGCACAGATCAGCAGTAGATCATACAGTATCTGCATTCAGTTTGACTTGACTTCACTCCCATACAATTCTTTACCATTCAACGAAACACCCGGTTCACATCATCCCCAACACCGGACCAGGAATTAAGCCTTTGCTTTCTTAGCATCTCCATCAAAACCATCTTTCTCGTCGGTATCGGCCTTTCTCTTTGTCCCCTCTGTTTGTCCATCTGCCGCCGGTTCTTTGGCTCCACCCGCAGGACCGTTGGCAGGCGCGGTCGCCGCTTTGTTTCCAGTTTCAAAAGTCTGATCAGTCTCCTCTTCTTTTGCAAGGTCCGATTCTTGTGCCTATCTCATCAGTATTTACTATTCACCGAAGTCGGAAGGGGAAACATACAAAGTAGAAAGATTTAAGTATATCTTTATCCGTCTGTTCTCCATCTTCATCATCTTCATCTTCATCTTCATCGTCATCTTCCTCATCTCCCTCGACGAAACCTTCATCATCCTCTGAATCTAGATCATATTCGTCCTCGTCATCATCGTTCAGGATTGGATTGCCAACTTCTTCTTCTCCATCATCGCTCTCGTCGTCACCTAATACTTCTCCGCCGACCTATATGTGCACGTGTACGTGTTTGAGAAGTGGGGTATGATTGTGAAAAGGACGAGTGGTGAGTGGACAGCAGCAGGAAGCAACGGATCAGCTATCATCGCGGAAAGCTCGCCACTACCTATCAAGACACTTGACTCACCTCATTATCATCTGCATACTCATCATCGTCTCCTTCATCTTTGTGATCATCTTCAACGGGAACAACTTGAATTCAGCTATTGCGCCACAATCCCCTTCTCGGTTGTTCACCTACCTTCTTCTGGTTTCTGAACTGACATTTCTCTTTGAATACTTCTGTTATCCCTTCGTAAGCTACCTATGTTTTATCTTGCCAGACTTATACCATATAGCATTCACTCATGACCGTTAACCGTTCGTATCGGACTGTTAAACTGTTAAAATGCGTCATACCCGAACTCTCACTCTTTCCATAATTTCAGTAAGCTACCTACAACAATAGTATATATCTCTATATCAAGATACATCCACTACGATATTTATCAGGACTCTCGTTGATCCTCGGATCGGCAGGAATTAGATATATTACCTTACAAGGAGGAATCATGCCTCGTCGGAAAGCGCAGGAAGTGGTTGAACCTGAAGGAGGGTGGAGGGTAGTTGGGAAAGATAGTCCGGAGGCTTATCCTCTATGTGTAGTATTTGACCTTGAGTGAGTTATCTCCTCTAAGCTAGATGAAGCGACAATCTTACGGTAGCTATACACTCTGGGATCTTTGGATTGATGTAAGTTGCCATTATCCAAGGGGGACTTGACTGATGATAGACACATATCACTCCCCCTCTAAAACGGAAGGGCGATACAGTCAATTCCTTAGTGGACCGGTAAGTTTCTCCGTCAAGTAGTGAAAGTGAGCTAAAGAATTAGCCGTGGTCAGGATTTGAGATTTTATAATGAAGTACCTGCGATATTGGCAGAATTGAGAAGACGGAAAATACATATCGCAGCTGCATCCCGAACTTCTGCTCCTGAGCTGTATGTCCTCTCTCATTCTATCTTTCTTAATCCTCATATCCCTTGATTTGTCTGCATGTCTTGAATCACAAGTCGATGAGCTACTATACACTGAAAAGACGCTGACGACAGTGCTCGAGAGGCTCTAGGGATGTTATTGATACCCGATGAAAACGGCAAGATTGTCAAATCGATAGAATACTTCAATACGGTCAGTGATCCTCTTCCTTCCTCCTCAGTTCTGGCGACTATGTTCTTCAGTCCTTAGATCTCTGAAACTATACCGAACACCCTCATGGGCTGCATTACACGAGATCTGCTCGACAAACTACGCTGAGCTACGCTGATGTTAGATGGAGATATATCCCGGATCGAAATTACGCCATTTCCGCGAGATCCACCGTCGTACCGGTATCCCATATGAGCAGATGGTAGGTTGATCATCCGTTTCATTTACTGTTTTCCCTCCTCGTTTACGGGAAGGTGAAGAGCCCACGTAGTTGAGCTGACTATCTAGCTATTCTTCGATGATGAACACCGTAATTTCGAAGTGGAGAGCTTGGGAGTTACAATGTGCCTCGTGGAAGCTAGAGGAACGGACTTGAGATTGTTTAAAGATGGTCTAGGGATGTGGAGGAAGAGGAGGGGGATTCAGGTTGAAAAGGATTGAGCCAGCGAGAGGGATATCGGGAGAGCTGGACAGTGGGTATCTCGATATTCCGCACCATCAGGCGGTCTTACGAGTCGTGGTGCCATGCGCCCCAAGCCGGTGGAGGTGCGTCGGAAGGAGTTCTGCGACAGGATTAATACATATTACAGATGATCCATCAAGGATGAATGTATTGTCCAATAACGACGACACCTGGATCTAACAGACAATGATCCACATCTGATCTATCTTACAGATTCTTCAATAAATCTCCAACTCCACCATCATCTTCCTCCTTCCCCACAACAACAACTCCATCATGTAAATCAACTTCCATTCCATCCTCCTCACGCTCATCATCCGTACTATCACTCTCCACGCTGAACCCTCTCCGTCCTACATTACCGTCTCTTTTACTAGCTTCTGTATCAGAGACACTAATCTTGTCATTTTCTGATTGTCGACCAACATCGGTCTTAACCCATGTTCTCCACCATTTCCCAATTACTCTTTTGAAAGAATCGTCAAGGGCTAAATATTCTATATTCTTGACCACTCCTTGCCAGGTTGCTAGACCCTGTGAAAGGGCACGTTCAATTGTGGGTATATCTCCCCTTATTCATCAGTCTCTTACTCAACTCATCAGCATATCCAGGATGACATACCAATAAAGCCAATGAAGAATTAGACCGAATGAAGCAGGATCTGGAATAGGCATATATACCGATACAGGCTCTCCTTCTCTCTGCGGTAAAACTCTAGATCCTCTAAGGGTTTTCTCCTTTGGCATCCGAAGTAGGGGAGCTGGGAAAGATCGGGCTTGAGGTGTATTAGGAGAGTGAGGGAATGTAGGTCTGGTGGGTGACGTTGCGGTCAGGAGGGATCGAAGGAGATTTGATTGTGTGACGAGGTAATCTCGATGTATGTGGAACACCAGGACCTGGGGTTGTTAGCGATGACGCATCACTGATGGCGGAGCAGGTTTGATTCGAACCATGACTCACTGGAAGTTCCTCCTGATCAGGCTGACTCCCCCTTCTAGACTTGTAATGATGTCTCGTATTAACCACGTTCCTCTCTTCCCCCGTCAATCCCTCTACATATTTCGGAGCGTCCGGCGTGGGAGGCCAGCTGGACGTCTGTGATTCTGATGATCCGCCAGTGAGTTCAGGTGATAATGGTCCTGCCTTCTTTGGTGGAATTGGGATATCTGACATAAGCGCTGTCCCAGCACCCTTTCTTGCAGAGAAGTGAACTCACATATCTTACAATCCGAAGTAGAAGGGTCGAACCAATATTTCGCTGCTCTCTCCTTCAAAGTGCTAATGACTTTTGCCCTTGGCACATCCAACAGATGAACTCTTCTTGGCGTTTGAGGGATAGGTGATTGATTATCAACCCTAGCGGCCGATAACGGCGGAGCAGAACAAGTAGGTACACCCCTCCTAATTGGTCCTACTCCAGAAGCAGATCCAGGAATAAGCATAGGTGAATGGACATCCCCAGGTCTTTGTAGTAATTGGGCGGTATTTGGTACTCGTAATGCTGCTGGCGTTTTACGAGTTTGATACATATCCCTTGGGGTTGATGCTGAAGCTGTTGACGAGGTGAATGAATGAGATCGAGCTGATTTCGGTTCGGGCCATTGAGGAGCTTGACGTCTACGAGTCGACATTGATCCTGGTGATTGTACAGGGCCTAATGGTGAGTTTGAATGCGAATGGGACATTGACCCTGGTGTTGAAGGAGAGTTTATCATATTAATCCCGAGTCCAACGCCTGTATATTCGTGTCGAGCAGCAGAAGTAAGGTGATAAGGTGATGCCCTTGATCTACTTGGAGTATGAATGGGACCAGGTCGTCGATTGGAGATTGGTCGAGCGGTTGAACCGACTGATGATCGAGATCTAAGAGGTAAGGGGACCGGTGAAAGGATAGAACCAGGTTGATAATGTTGATATGGAGTTGTATAATATTCTTCTGGTGTAGCTGGTGATATAGAGCTTGGAGTAGATACTGCCGAGTGGGTGTGTGTATGTGAATTAATCCGAGGGGATGATATTGATCCAGTTAATAAGTCGTCTATAGATATCTTTCCTCTTTGTCCGTGTTCTCCAACGACCTCTTTGGGGAATCCAATATTCAGATCTACTTGATCTCCTGATCCTGATTCAATGGCGTATTGCCTATTATTATTATTACCGCCGCCTCTGACTCCGTTACCGTTGCCGCTGGCGTCTAAGTTCCCGTCAAGCTCAGAGTTTATACGTATGCCGTGATCGAGAGACGGAGATGTAGTAATACTAGAGTCGTGCTCATTACTTCTTTCTTCACTTTGAACTCGACCAGCGTGTTGCTGAATAGGCGAAAGTGAATTTCGTTCCTGTAAACCATAACATGGAGGTAATTCGGCGCCGGAGGAAGAAGCGGGGGTAGTAACTCTTTGATTATCCCTGATAAGTGGGTTCACACGGCGTTCCTTTTCCTCTTCTCTCCTTCCTGTTACTTCGGAATTTAATTGATTGGGATCATAACGTACTCCCTCATCTTGATTTTTATTGTTCTGTGGATCAATATCCATTTCGGATTTCGGATCTAAAGAGGACAATAGAAAAGTGTTAAATTAAACCCTGAGATTGATGGTACCTGAATCCAAAGTACCCTGAGGGATCTTGATTGTTCTTATTGTTCTGGTCGTCGGTGAATGCTTAAAATGCCCTGGTGGCTGATACGTTAGCCATCAACGCGGCTAGCCATGTACTCTACAACGATTGACGACCGCTTAACAAGTCGGTACTCGGACCGGAAGTGACTTACAGCGTAATATCGCGATCGTGGTTGCTGAACGTATGATCGAGGGTTTCAATGCAACGATGTGTATTGGCGGTTAAAGACGAGGGGGGAAGAGTATGATATATACCGCGATGTAATATAGCGAAGATTGAATGCACTCCCTTGTACTTCCACGGAGCTCGGATGACAAAGGATCGACACGGTAGTCGACGAGAATGCAAGTGTGATCGACCTTGATCCATGTTATACATAGTCAAATATTCACTTCCTTTGTCCTGCCAAGAGTATCAATTCTCGCCGGGTAAGTCGGAATCCCATCCTATAACGACCTCCTAGCTACCGTATAGCCTTGACGAAGAGGTCAGCATGGGTCTCTCACTAGCGAGATTCCAAGTGCCTCTCACACTTCCTCGCTGTCCCCAGAACACGTCGGAGATATGCTTAAAATAGGGAAAAAGGATCTCCATTGTCGTCATGATGCAAGGGAAACAAATATGCATTCTAACAACAAAACCTACGCCGAGCCCCTACAGAGTACTAGTCCTCTCGCCTAAACTTCTCTTCTGCCGATTTCCTGTCCGCAGTCATTTCCTTTAATTCTTCATCCAGACCCATCGTACTTCCTGGATCATATAGGACATCATCTTTCCTGTCTAATAATGGCTTGATCAATCTGTTAAAGTACGGGTGTTCTTTCAATGGTGGATTTGAGGCTTGTACCTGGGCGAAATAGGATTCATATACTGATCCATCCCATTTACCGAGTGGAGAATTTATGATGTGGTCGGAGAGGGCGAACGAGTCGACAAGAGGTACTGCTTGTCAGCTGGACCCTCAGACAGGCGAACAGTTGGGACATACCGGCATATACTCTGACCTCGGCGCAGAGAGAATCTACACTCGCTTGCACCTTGTCCATTTGTTCGGCACTGAAGTAACCATCTAGCATCAGCATTACCCTTCCAACAAAACTTACACTTCAAGAAGAACCCCTGCTGTTCCTCGATGACCCAGAGACCAAAGAGTCTACAAACAGTTTGTAGCGTCTTCGACTCGTTATTTGACTCCAGATCTCCAATGGCCTCCTTGAACATGCCAAAGATGTACCCGTAGGTATGTAGCTTAGCAGCAATAAATCGGCTCTGGGAACATTTCTCCATGGCCTCCTCCTTGGTCTTTCCAGCTTTGGTGAGAGCGACGAATTCCTCTGCTGCCTTCTTGACTACGTTGGCAGCGACACAGTTGAAGGCTTGCGTAATGTCGTCAAGTGAGAGGGAGGAATCGGATTTAGCGGTAAGGATACCCTTGATTCCAAGGTAACGCACACCCGGTGCCAATCGCTTGCCCTTGATAGCGGCTGAACGTCAGCTCTTGAGCCAAGGAAAAGTAGCAGACATACCTCCCCATGCTCCAACTAGGGATCGTCCAGCCTGTAGGGAAAGAATGGTGTTGTCTCCTTCCCAAGTACTGTGTGTCAGCGGTTTCGATGGATCCGACTTGATCAGCTTACCATTGAACAGCAAAGTCGGCGTACATGGCGGGGAAATTCGAGTAGCTAAATTGTCAGCTGGTTCTCAAGAGAATGAAGCGTGACGTACGCAGAATACCCATGTCCTCCACAAGACTGCCTGCATTTGTCGATGGTATCCAGACATGCCCATGTACAGAATGCCTTGAGACCAGCGGAGGTAGCGTGGGTCTCCTTGAGCTTGTCTAGCACCTCGGACAGGTTTGGCTGATTGTAAGCAATATATCAGAAGGCGACAGACCACTCACGTCTGAGGGATCTAGACGATCCAAAGACGCGGTCATGTCCTAGACGTGAGCCAAAATTCTCATCATTGACAGCAGACATACCTGGTACATGGCCTGCAGCCTCATACTGGTGAAACCCATAGCGATAGATTGAGCGACTAGCGGCTGAACTTTAGCTACTCTCTGGGCTGATTTCGCGAATTCACTCACCATTAGACGTCGTTGATGGATCGGGTAATCTAGGATCTGAGTTTCGACCTGCCTGATAAGTTTACGTCAATCTAGGTTGACCGGAGCTGACATACCTTGCCCTTGCCGCTACTGAATTGTCGCCTGATGGCTGCGTATCTTGTAGCAATCGTAAGGGCCCTCTTGGCGGTGTTGGCGGAGTCACCGACCATCGACGTTCGACCGGACAGCAGAGCACCATATGTGAGTTGAGCCAGGGGCTAGATGGTCAGAGTGATCATACAATGGCGGAGGCTACTCGCTGGCTCTGTGACTGTTCCATCACGGGCAACCTGCGTGTGCTTCATGAGCATATGAGCTCGAGGTACTCGGACATATGTGAACTTAATGTCAGCTTGGAACATGAACATACCACAATAGCTTACCTGGATATAACCATTATCAATACCATCTCGACCCATCTTCTTTCCGATATCACCAATGTTGATTCCAGGCAGTAAGGTGAACGACCTTGTCGTTAGCAGCAGCAGAGGAGAGTCAACAGCTCACTCACTTGATGTCTCTCAGCTGAGTGATGAAAGTCTTGACACCCCGCCTTTTGCCTCCGATGATCATTTGAGCAAAGACGGCAGCATGAGTAGCGGTGCTCGCAGCTCCCCCAATCCACCATTTGGTAGCTCCCAAATGAGGAGTGTGGATAACGAACTCGTCGGTATCTGGGTCGAAAGTAGCGGTCGTCTCTAGTCCAGCAACGTTTGATCCGTGAGCGAGTTCGGTCATGGCGAAACAACCGATTACACCATTCATGCCAAGAACACCCTGATCCATCCAATAGCCTGATCATCAGCATCACATTCCATGACTAACTTGCAGGTGGACTCACTGAACTGGCTGGGTGTGGCCCCACTCCTGAGAGCACCAAGGAAAAGACCGTAGGCTACACCGAAACGGGTCGCAAAGGATGGATCTGCCATACCGATAAGCTGTACGATAAGCTTGGCGCATAGATGCTGTGAAGGAAAAAACATACCTCCATCCGTAACGTGAACACCTCTAGTGACTCTGTGGTAACGAAATAAACCATAGACGCGAACTAACCAGTCAGCTTGGTACGAAGACGATTGTAGTAGCTCACCTTCTCCATTGTCCTTTCCCTGAGCTCGTCTTTGGTCATATCGTGGATATCGGACAGCTTGAAGGCGGGATGGCGAGCGATCTAGGCGTCAGTCTGCCATTTTTGGCCCCAGCCTATACACCTCACCTCATGCATGAACTTCTCCTTGAGAGCCAAAGCTTTCTCGGAGCCATGAAGGATAGCAGACATTTTTCGGATGTGGAAAGGAGGGTTGACTCGCTCCTGAGACCGTCAGCTATATCCTCCATCACAAGACAGCTGGAATCTTCCTCCACTATTTTTCACATACCATGGCGAGCGTCTCCATCTGTGGTCGTCAGCGATCGTCGATCGGGACGGTCGGAAGATACTCACAGTATTGGGTTTAGGTCTAGGGAACGCCATTGTGGGTCGATCAGTTTATTTGATCTCTGATACGTTTGAGAGGTTCCTGTTCATATAAGGGAGGAGTGTACTATGGTGTACTCTCTACAGGTGTGATATATTATGGTAAGAATGATATAGAGATAGGTAGATAGAGGGTTGAATGACAATCGACAGAAACAGCGCTTTGTCCCGGCTAACTCGACTTTTAACCGGCTTCAAATGTGGCACATAACACGTGGCTGGTAGACAGTACAGACTTGGAGTATCCTGTACTGGATAAGATGCGTCCAACCACCGTAGAGAGCTCAAAGTCACTGGAGCACAGAACGTCCGGATGTAGCTTCAGTGACCGCCATCTTGGGACCTCTTTTTTGCGATCACGGTGTAGCGAGCTGCTAACTCTGTTAGCTAGCTGCGATAGTATCCTGTAGAGATGACTGTTGAGAATTCACGACGTCTCGTTTACGACTCCATACGGTTGTGCTCGACGACTAGATACCAGGCTTGCTATCGAAAGGTGATATGGATCCTATCCGGGTAATTCCCCAGATATATTATTGTGGAGGCAGCGGGGCATTTGCGGCCCAATAAATCGAGCGGGATTCTGCCGAGCGTAGCGTACAGTATGGCTTGACATCGGAGCTTGTCTCTTCTTGCATTGCACATTAATTTCGAAATTTCGAGGATGGTCAACACAGCCACACCTGCCGGTTTCGATACCACTTCATATGGAGATGTAGGTGTATTTGTGTGACTTGCCTGACTTATAGGTTGTCGAGCTCTCAGTTCCGTCGGCATCCGGCCTAACTCTTACATTCGTCGAGAAGGGACTTCATGTTACTAGCATCAGGTTCAAGGATGCCAAGGGGAATGAACACGATATCATCATTGGTAGTGATGACCCTACTCATTACGTCGACCAGAAGGCTGTAAGTAATTTCCTGGTCATGCGGATGTGAGGTCCGGAAGAAGGGGTGGCTGACTCTTAGTATCGACACTGCCTAATCGGCAGATACGCCAATCGACTTCCCGCCGAAACACCATTGAAGCTACCTTCCGGAGAGACCATAACTCTCCCATCGCATCCTAGCAAGGGACAAAGTCTCCACGGTGGCCCAACCCCCTTCGGATGGGACGAAAAGGTTCTCGACAAAGTAGACATTGACAAGGCGACTTTGTTCAGCGAGAAGGAAACCAAGTATCTGAAGGGACAATCTGCTGGTATTTGGTCTTTGACATCGCCAGATGGGGAAGCTGGACATATTGGAACCGTTTGCTGCGAGATCGCCGTGGCCGTTCTCGACTCGACTACCTCAGGGGAGCTCGGTCAAGTTGTCCTTGTATACAGGGCCAAGCTGCTCGACAAGGCTTCCACTGCCCTCAATCTCACTCATCATTGGGGTTTCAATCTCGGCGCATCTCACGTCGCCAAAGGTCAACCCACCCCCGCTCGGGACCTTAGTATTGAGAACCATGTCTTGACTGTCAACTCTAAGGAGATCTTGGAGGTCAGCCCCGAGACTGCGCTAGTAACCGGTGCAACTCAATCACTATCAGAGTCTAGCGCAAAGGCGAAAGATTTCCGAAATGGCAAGACAATCGATAAAGCTGGAGAAGGATATCCCAAGGCGACTGAGGGGTTGGGTCAGGGATTCTTGGGAGATGGGTATGACGACTTTTGGGTCTTTGAGCGAGAGCCAATGACTGTGGCTATCAAGGAATCAGAGTTGAGTCAACTGGACGTGTTTGGCGAATTGAAGGCGGAGTGAGTATATCTCTTCTAAACTTGAACGGATACTGAATATGGCAGAGAAGTAGCATCTTTGGCCTCTCCCGAATCTGGCATTACCATCGGATTCACGACCAATCAGTCGGGAATGCAGGCCTGGAGCGGAACCACCGACGTCTTTGACGGGTCTGATGCTCGAAAGTCATTACATGGTGGAAAGAGTGTAAGGGGCCAAGGCGACGGTTATTCGAACGAAATCTCGGGATCAGCTCTCGCAATGGAATTCCATGCAGGTACGTCTCACCTGGAAATACAAGCTAACACTCTCAGTTTACGCCGCATGGATGCACCCGGAGCTTGAGAGTAAAGGGTGGAACACGATTCTCAACAAGGGAGAGATCTATAACAACTGTGCGTTGGACTGTACTGGCCCATATTACAATATAACGCTGACTACTCAGGGGTCCGAATGTCGATTCGTTCCAAGTGAAGAAATGCTTAGAAGGATCATGCATTCTAAAATGACTTTAGATGTTGGACATCATAGGTCCCTTATGTCCCGATTGCTTGTTCCCCTCAGCTGCAAGTTTACCGTGGTCGGCAGCCTGTACAATACCCGCATTCTGGATCGACCCCTCCACGCTGCGTGTGCGTTTCTGCACTCTCACGTTCATTGACAATCCACTCAGTACGCTTGTCGACATCTCAAGCCTGCGAATGTGCGTCTGTATTCTCCATCGCCACACTCTGCTGTTGATACAAAGGTAAACCACTCCTGAGAATCGCAGGTCTGCCACATATTGACATTCCTTTTGTACTTACCTTCCCACGTAATGTGGATCAAAGGATCTCGCCATGCCTCAGTAAAGGGTATAAAGTAGGGGTCTAAGCCTTCTCGGCTTGTCACTGCTGTTACATTCTTCGCCCTCTTCTTCGCACAGTATCCAGATTAAAGCTTTTTCCCACAGTCCCTCCCAGACAATACCTGTTCACGCCCAAGTCAGCGTCATCCCCGTTCGTTCGAATCATCAGTTCCCGAGACCAAGTCACTTGCAATGGCTGAATTCGATCCGCCCTCAGCAGACGAAGGCGACCAAGACGGTGTCACAAGGCTCCCTTTCCCCTTCCCACGCTGAGCGAGACCTCACTCCGGTGGACGACAGTCTCAGTATCGACGAGACAATTGACAGAGATCCACAAGACTTCGTATCGAATGTTACGGCGGCCTTCACAGCCCTTGTCACCGAGAGCGTGTCTGTGCTCGCAAAGGAATGAGCCGAGGAACGCGGAACAGAGGGGCTGTATGAGTTTCAAAAAGAGATGACCAGCGAATTATTGAACCACAAGGAGGATCCCCATACGCGAGCCCTCATGGTGGACGATAAACACGAGGAGGTATTCTTGAGGCTTGCCGGACGTCATCAACAGCAAGTTCAAGCTCAACGTTACGCAGGGATCTCGAAGGAGAAGCGATACGATCCTTCCAGGTGACGCGGAAGTCTAGGAATGGGCAGCACTAGAGGAAGGGTTGGGCAGAGACGTATATTCAGAGATGGGTCTGCTTTGTCTAAGACCAGTGTCGAAATCACGCAGACAAGTGAGCAGTCGGCTGAAAAAGGGAAGGAGTTGGCAAGTGAATCCGATGGTGAAGACCAGCGAATGTCTAACGGATCGGGAGATAGTCTTGAGTGAAACAGATTATTTCTTCGAATGTGTGTTTCCGTGACCACAACACGGCGAGTATGTCAATCATAGTATGCAGTGGCGGGATGGGATGAATTCCAGTGCGAGATGCATTTGTCGAGAAGTTCCAAAGGCGACGTTTCTGACCGTCACTTTAGCCACCACTAATGACATAAAGAGTTACATCGGCTTCTCGTAGCGCATCAAAAGCCTACCAATAGGAGTCGATTTCACTCTCCGGACTCTGACAAGACCGACGACCATCAATATGTCAGTGATGCCTGGTGATATTGAATCCCTCAAAGACCATATTACGGAATTGACATCCTCACTCGCCAGCGTTTGCACAGCTCGTCGTCGATTGGACCTGGCTACATTGAATTTCAGAAACCCTGTGTGGCACGAAGCCCACGAACGTACTTACGTGACCTTCCAGTGTGTCGAGGTCCAAAGGATCGAGCCCCTCGCAGAACTCACAACTTCTCTGATTCCACCCGAGAGAAGTCCATTTGTGATGCCACATATTTGCCAAACCTTGCATCCCTTTCATCTTTGCTCCACCTCACCGTCCATGAATGGAAAGCTATAAGACATGGTGAGCTATAAAACACTGGTGTCTTCCAATAAATTCCTTCACTTTCTTTCCCATTGACATCGGAACCCCCACTTACTACTCACTGACCCTCTAATTATCAAACCTATACCACTTCACCCGGACAAAATGAGCAACAACGATGATAACGAGAGCCGATTGTACGACGAGTTACTGGGAGATCCCCGTGGATCCGGATTCGACTTCAGCCCTGAAAATGATCCAACGACCGTCACTTTCGATGCGCAAGGCAATCCTGTTCGGCCCAACCAGAGATCCACAGCCGCCCAATCGCAAGGCTCCACTATGGGTTCAAAGTACCTGGGGAGCTTCAAACCTTTCCCAGGCGAAAAATCGTCTCAGACTGCGTCCAGATCCACGATGCCAGCAGGCTATGAAAAGCCTGTGACCCGTTCCGCTACGCAAGGGACTGCATTCAAGAGCTCGACTGGTGTAGATAGCAGGGGTGGCGGGACTCAACAAGGGGGAGCGAGGTAGTTTCTCGAATTGTCGGAAGGGAGTTTGAGGGCTAGTATCCAGTGTCCGGTCTTCGGTGTTGCGCGATGGAGGAGTCTTATACCTACCTATGTATATCAATCAGCTTCGTTAGCCTTATGTGAATATCAATGTCAGCATGTGGGACACTTTCAGATTACTGGCGCAACAGCACAACGCATTCATCCCAAAATTCATCACCCACAAATCTCACCAAAGTTGGTCTCGGTCACGATCTCGCCTAAAGCCTCCACAAACCTATCCAAGGCACATAATCCATCATCATCCTCCCCACACCCCTTCAGTCCGGTAAGGGGAACAACAGCATCATTGAGAATTAACCGGATATACCGCTTATTATCGCATGACATTACTTGGAATTGAAGATTGGTTGCGAATGGACATATCCTGTATATCAGCCACCTGTCTCTTTTCTCTCGCTCGATTGCATTTTGGAGGAAACTGGGGCATGGGGGAGAACTTACTTTGAAGAGACGAATGAGCGGTGTTTTGGCATTTTGTTAGATGGTAGTTCACCACTTTCGTCGAACGATGTTAAGTTCAATGTGGGTAGTACTATTATCAGTATACTGTGTCCCCTATGGAGGAGGGAGACGTACGGAGAGCAAACATGGTATCATGTGTGAAGTCGACGTATCTGGCGTTGTCAGATTCCTCTAGCCCTCGAAGAAAAAAGGGAGATAGCCTACAGAGGATGCTTTAGTGGGAAATGAACATCATCGTGGAAACTTGAATTTGTAGTTGAGTTGAACTGAGTGATACGGGCTACCATTAGTTTGAGTCATGTTTCGAGGACAAAGAGGGGGACTCACTATGTGTCAATCGAGATAACAACTCTTGAACATATCCAATTCCTTGTGCTTTTGCCAGTGGATATCCGAATGAAGCAGAGTAATACCAGTATAGATCCCATCTATATTGATAACCTTGCCATTCTTTTTTAGTAAACAAGTCACAGAATTTCGAATACCCAAGAGCGACCGTCTAGTTATCAGTTCTTGCAATCGTTCCACGAAGAGACACTACTAACCTCATATGGACAAATCTCCATCTATCGATTAGCTTGGTGAAGCTCATTGGGAACATACCATATTTGCCACATCCCTTATACTTAGTTCGTACCCATCCATTTGCTTCTGTAGACGGTCCCTAGCATCTTTCAAATATATTCCCTCCCATTCCCTTATTTTCTCCACCCAATGGTTGTCTGTACCTTCTTTCCGGCACTGTCGTCAGCCTATAAAGCTGCAAGATCAACATACAGAATTCCAAGGTGCGAGAGTACAGTTAAATCCTGGGGCTTCAATCATTACTTCCAGATTATATTGATCTTCTGCTGGTATTCCAAAGAAACCTTCTATCAGCTCTACTCATGTGGAGGACGTACCAGCAGCGAAATTCTGTGCGGACTTGAGCATCCTATCCTGAGATTCTGTTCTGAAGACGGGTAATTCCCCATCAAATTCATCGAGTAGGAACCCGTATTTAACCCTGGCTGCCACTCCCAGATTGACTGCAACATCAGCATTAAGAAACAAAGAAGAGACGAATGACATACAAAGCTGACTCCTTCCGAACGGAGTAAGTACCTCAGACCCGAGTTTATATTTCCAATCGTTCAAGAATTCTAGTCCATCTTGACCAGTCCATCCGGCCGTATCACTCAATTTAGCTGCAAAAGCAGCGGGACCATCTGGGTAGCTCGTAGGATACCTAGCTCCATGTCTTTGCAACCAATGTAATTCTTCCAATTCACATTTCTCCGGTATCAAGCCATTTGATTCTGGTAATCCGTGTGATTGTACTGATGCGTAAGGCGACAAGTTACCCCATGATTGCATGATATTGAAATCGGATCCGTGCTTGATTTTAGGTTGTATTAAAGGTGAGATACCAGTGTACATTGGCGCTGCTGGTGCTGTGGCTAAAAGGGCTGCTCTGGCCGTTAGTGTCATCCAGCATTCAACCAGATGAAAACTCACTCTGATCCGGTGGGCGTGGGCCCTGCATATCCGATACTACTCATCAGCTCGGTGACAATAACAGCCGTTCCCAGCTCACTTTGTTGGAAAGGCAGCATCATCCGCATGCTGCCTATCGGGGGGAACCACCGAATTCAACCATTCCCTCCATTCAGGCGGGACTTGCTCCCATTTATGCCAATTCCTCACAGTCCTCAATCCCCTTTTTCCGAAATAACACCCAGCCAGTCCAAAGCCTAGTAGCATTACGAGTAGACTTAGGCCGATACATTGTACTGTCCGTCTAGATTTACGTTTCGCTTTACGTCGTTTACGGTCTTCATCCTTATCTACTAGTTTAATCGTACTTGATCCAGCTTCGGCAGTGTAGCGAGGTAAAAGTGGTTCGGCATCTTCCCTCTCTCCGTCTTCGTGATGAGTTGGACGGAGTTCGTACTCGTCTGTGTTTGGGCTCTTTGACATGTTCTGTATCGGTATGTAGTCACCACTCTTGACTGGACACACTTGACTTGGCTTATCTTGATGAGCTCGATGATAGGCGTGCTAGTCAATGCGGGGTAACCCCACAGCGTCAATTGATGAACGATGTGCCTGATTATGACGATGTTTCTAATGAAGGGAAATGAGCAGAGAAGGGAAGGGGGGATCATGCGGTGACTACGGTATATCTTATATAGTTAGAACCGTAGCCAGACTACCCGCTTCTCTTCCTTCCAAGTTCATACTCTTCGTTCATCAGCGTTTAGTATATATATCCATCCAAAGACAGACCAAGGTGAGTCGCATCAGTCCCTCGAGACAGTGGAGAGTAGTCCTTGAGAAAGATCTGATCTACTCCCCCACCCGATGATCGAAAAATCGCTCATCTCGCAGTATAATGGAATTCTTCCAATTCAAGCCCTCTTCAACCGTGACCATCGGT
Organism: Cryptococcus sp. GC_Crypt_2; assembly: GCA_026538405.1. Taxonomy (NCBI): domain Eukaryota; kingdom Fungi; phylum Basidiomycota; class Tremellomycetes; order Tremellales; family Cryptococcaceae; genus Cryptococcus; species Cryptococcus sp. GC_Crypt_2. Next base: position 318,953 of record JALPCC010000005.1, on the reverse strand, counting down.
CCCCCTGGTGGAACTGGTAAACCCCACGACCCCCACCACGGTCATCACGGTCATCACGGACATCACGGTGGGCCCGAACATCACCTACCTTTCCCTCATGGTCCATGGGTATGTATTCCTTCTTCTCATCATATTGATCTTGCAACCGATCTGATAAATAAGCCCCAGCCCGAGGCTCGATTCCTCCATTCTACTCATGCTGGACATACTGCCCTTTGGGTTGTTTTCACCTTGTTTACCCTTGGTGTTATTGGTGTTTTCGTCCTATCTGCTAGGGTTCAAAGGAAGGCTAGGGTTTTCCACTGGTACGCAGTCTCACTCGCAGCAATTGCAAACTAAATGATATTGATATCCAGGCTCTCCGCCATGGTTCTCACTATTGCTATGGTCTCTTACTTTGCCATGGCCACTGGACTCGGTATCACCTGGATCCCAACCAAGGTCGCCGGCCACAACCCCGAGAACCTTCACCTTTTCCGACAAGTCTACTACGCACGTGGGTCAAGCAACTCCTTCAAGTGGTATCTGTAGCTGATGATCAGGATACATTGATTGGCTATTTACCACCCCTCTTCTCCTTGTTTCCCTAGGTGTTCTAGCTGGTCTTTCACCCGCTTCAACCCTCCTAGCCATCTTTGCCGATATCTTGATGGTCGTCACTGGTCTCTTTGCCGGTATTAAGGGATCAGCCTATAACCAGGGTGAAAGGTACAAGTGGGGATGGTACACTATCTCTTGTATTGCCTTCCTTGCTATTTGGTACATCCTCATCGTCGGTGGTCGAGCTGGTGAGTACACATTTCCAATGCGTAGGGAAGGTGCTGATGATAGCTACCAAGAACAGGGGTGGAAAGACTAGGGGCCTTTTCTGGCTTCTTAGCTTGATGACCATTGTGTAAGTCTCTCTGGTCGTCTCTGCAGGGACGGAATACTGATGGTAGCCTTTGGACCGCTTACCCCATTGTCTGGGCTTTGTCCGAGGGAACCAACAAGATCTCTGTCAACACCGAGATTATCGCTTACGGTGTTCTTGATGTGTGAGTCTCCACTCTCTTCCTTTTGTCGCTACTCCTGCTTCCAATTGTGGACACACACAATCATTCCTTACCCCTTCGCATCCGCAGCGCGTCCCTTCCCCGTACCGCGGAAGAGTCGCTGATGATCAGCGCCGCCAAGCTCGGATTCACATTCATGCTACTCCTCATCCACACTCACGGAGAGGATGACGGATACGTTTTCCCCGAATGGTTCGTTACCCCCCGAGGTGGTCTCGGAGGAGATGGACGAGGCGGTTACGGTGCCGTCAACGAGAACGACGATTAAGCGATTATGCGGATAGCCGAAGCTTTTAGGCCCCCAGACAGCTAGGAGCTTTGACAATTCCCATTCCGACTCTCCCTTGATTAAACAACGATCGACACTCTTTATGAATTTTACCAATTATCTTATTACTGTTCCGTCTTCTTCATGATGACGCCTATTCTTATTTGACTCAATCCGAACGCAGATAGTGTATATACCCAATACGAAGTATGAATGTTATGCAGAGGTCTTCGGCTAGTGTTCAAAATTTCGCACAATTAAGGTTCATGTTACTATACAACTATGCCTAACTATTCCTACTGCCTACTGAAGTAACGCCTAGTGGTTCACTGACACCACCTCATCAAACTAGCTATGGCAGCATCATATTCCACCCCAACACTAGCTTGCAGTGGAAGAGGTGGTTTATCCCACCCATGTCTAGCACCACTGACTGTTCTCATAATTACCTCCCTCCTTCCTTCCCCATCTTCAGTCCCCCCTCGTACACCTACTCGCTTGAGCTTATTCCCGAATTCCAAACCTTCAGCAGCAAGTACATCAGCCTCACATAATACCAAATGACAATTTGGGAATCCGGCCAATTTCTCCACATCGATCAATCCAGGTGAAATCATTGGATCGAGTCGATTGATAGAATTGGAATTGGAAAGTGGGAGGTACGAGGTATCAAACATTCTAGTCATCCATCCTGGGAGAGGTTTTACTTTCACGTTTGCTTGAGAATTGGCAAGTTTGATAGATCGTGGAGTGGAAAAATCGAGGACGGGGTAGAAAGCTGTTATACCTGATATTGGACTCGTAGTGTCCTGATGTGTCGTTGATGGGGTGAGGGCGAGAGCGGTAGTAATTGCCAAACTCCCTCCAGCACTGAAACCAGATAAAAACACTTTGTTACCATCAATCCCGAATTCTTCAGTATGCGATAATATGTATTTAGTAGCGTCGATACAGTCGTTTACGGGTATTGGGTATGGGTATTCAGGTGCAAGACGATATTCGACCGAAATGAATATCCCTCCTAATCCCTCATCTACGTTTCGTTCGTCTCGTTCATCCATCGTACCCACCCTACGCCTACGCGTTACCCAATGAGCCCAACGGGAATCATCAGTTCCACTCCCAATCGTAAATCCACCACCATGAAAATTGATAACGCAAGGTCGTAGCTCCGAATTCGGTCCCGACGAGGACGAGGGGGAGGTACGATTCGATGAAGGAGAAGAGAGGGTAGGTTCATAGATATGTAACATCACTTCCTCACCATCCCTCATTTTCACTTTCGTTCGTCTTGTTGTTGCAATGCCATGAGGGGTGTATTGTTGATTATGGATCCAAAATCCGAATTTACCTAAGAAACGGAGTGTACGAGCTAAGATGAGGTTGAGGGGGTATTGATACCATGGTACGTGTACATTGCTTTTCTTTGGTGATTCGAGGAGAACGGTCTGAGGGGAGATGGTCGGTGAGGCTAGGTTTGGCTGACGCTGGCGGAGTGTCATCATGAGCGAGTACCACTGGTTCTGTCGCTCATTGGCTGATAGATGTTTGGTCTGCTCCGAGAGGATGTATCGTGATAAATCTTGGTGTGCAGGGAATGACCTGTACACTTGCAATGCTGAAATCCGGAATCCCGGTCTGACATGATGCAAACGTTACGTTTTGCACCACGATCCAGGCGCGATTGACGTCGAGACCACTCACTCCACATGATAGTATGCAGACCAAGCAGACATATCACACAGATGACTGCTCAATAGATTCATTCATAGATTGATTTGATGTTCATTAATTTGATACATTGATAGTTTGCTTCTGCCTTCCTGCCCTCTTCTTCCAGTCCCGTCCCGCCTTCAATCCAGAAACCCGAGATTCAAGTCAAGTAAGTGAGAAATGGAGAAACGAGGACTTTATTTGTTGGTATGGTATTTATGAGCAGTGGCCGTCTTCAACTATTTTCATCAGTATACCTCCTTCATTAGGTTATGGAAAGGGAGGAGGAATGACGTACATCCCGAACATCCTCGTTCAAAGTAGGTAGGGAATCTTCCATGTGACCTTCTCGGGTTTGATGTCGGTATTTGAATGATGCGACTTGGCTGTTTGTCAGCTGATCCTTTGACAGTTTGAAGAGTGAAGAAGAGAAGATGAAGGGTGAAGAGAGAAGGGAAGAGAAGGGGGTGACTTACGAAGGGTGGGTATCGTGCTTGTTGGTGTTATCCCATGGGTTAACAACACCGTCGGCCATCAATTTAGTGTGGACTTCTCCAGAGGTTGTCTTGGTCATGCTACGAGTCAGCTCCTCTGCTCGGCAGGAGAGAAAAGAACATACAAGAAATACCCAGCGGCACAAAGTCCGCCAGCGACAATGAATGACAAGGGGTAAAGTGCGGGATCTCGTTTAGCGAATCGGTTAACCTTTTGAGTTGCATGCTGGAGGTTTGCAGCCTGGGACATCTTGTGTGGGTCGGCCTGGGGTTAGAGTGATTCATGAGCGGGGTATGAATTATGGTATAGAGGGGATTGAAAGAATGGTCGATTTGGGAGGAGAAGCACAGAAGAGGAAGAGGAACGTACCTTGTCCTTGGGGATCTGTGGTGGTAGTGCTGACATTGTTCTTGTTGTTGTTGCTGTATAGATAGATGGACGAATAGATGTACGAGTACAGTAGAGGATGAACCAATTAATACCGTTTGAATAGGATCGACGACTAGGTAAGAACGGAAGCAAATCATGACCCCACTATGACGTAGTGTATTATGATCGGCTATTTCAGATCTACTCTGTATCTATTGATGAAGTAACCAGAGTACAACATCCCATATCTTTGATACTCCAACAGAGACTGTCCGAATACTATACATCAGCTCAGAGCTACATCCAACAACAACGGCAACACTCACGCAGGATGATTAACCCAATCCCACTGATTAAATACTACCCTACCAAGTGAATGATTCTGGATCTCCGAGTCCAATCTCGAAGTCGAAGTCTGTTCAAGTCGTAACCTCTCAAGAAGTTCCTTCAGATCAATACCATCAGGTAATATCTCGGCCGATGGTGATGCTGATGCTGATTGGGCGTAAAGCGGTTGCGGTGGTGGTAGAGGGGTATGATGTATCCTCAAATCCCTAGCTTCTTCCACTACGAATACCATTTCCGATCTCAACCTTTGGACTTGTTGACCTAATGACACTACTAGCCAGAGGAGGAGGAGATTGAAGAATGTTGAAAATGAGAATAAGGTTTTTATTCGTTTCTTGGGTGAGTGGGAAGGGGAGAGGTTTAGGTGTATAGGTGGAGAAGGGAGGGGGATTGTATATGTGTTTGGGAGCGTTGGGTGCGGTGTGAGGTTTGGTGTGTTTTGTAAAACTGGGCATCAGTTTACTCGGTTTGGCGGAGCAAGGGAGGACCTTACTATCCCACCCAGTGCCCCTAAATTCTATGATCATCGTCCCTTCTGACCCTCTAAAATGGGGTATTGAGATACTGCCCTCTAATAGATCCAACTCTACCTCCGCCACGCCAGATCCTTCACATCCTAGAACCACCTCCAGCTCTTCCCCGTCCGCGGTAACACAAAATCGGACAGGTACCCCATCCACTTCTGCTTTTCGAACATGTACCCCCTTGCCTATATCGAAAGCGACCTCGCCCTTTTTAATTGGGAAGAGGACAGACATCCGTACTGATCCCCATGTATCTTTCATTAATCTGACTCTGATATCTCCCGTAACCTGTACTTTGCTGGAGAGGATAGGCGAACCATACATGTCAACCCAGGTGAATTCGCCAATAGATGCAATGTCCGTATTGATTTCGGTATCGGATAATGGGAATGGTGATGTGGAATTTGGACATGTTACTTGACATACCCCCCTTTTGACGAAAGGGATCGAGACGGGGATAATGCCACTAACAAGTGTCGGAAAGAGTGGTACAAGCCTTCCTTTAATCACCAACGACCTATCCTCCGAATCGTCGTCAAAGATTATATCGAATAATCTCGCTGCTGTCGGTCTATCCGGTGTGCGTATATTCCTCTCCGGCGAGACAACATGAGAGGCAGTCACAGTCTCGGCGGAACCACTATCATCTTGATTCTCGAATGAAAATTCATCAACTCGAACATCTTCTGGTAAAGATTGTTTCATTAGACTCGAAGATCCCCTCGAAGCTGATAGTGAACTTGGGATTGGATTACGTTGTCCAGGACGAAGATTACGGATAGTAGAGAATGAATCTTCGATTTCTTCATCTTCTTCTTCTAGTGATTGATGAATTGTAGTATGCCAGCCTGATACATCTGTTGATCTGAATGATTTTAGTGATGGACCTTGAATATCGAAATGTGACCATCCCCAACCGGTCGGAATGACGATCTCTATAGGAATTAGTGTAGAGGTGGAATTAAGGGTAGTTTCGTAATTGAATTCAATCTCTTTCCGTTCCCAAGAAGGAGTAATATTGAGCGTAGAGGGGGATGAAGCACCGATAAAAGACCATTCCAACCTTAACTGATTCGTCCTATCATCAGCCCAGTCCTATTACGACTTGATCACTCACGCCTGGAACCTGCCCTCCAGCCAACTCCCCTCATCATCATCATCCCATCCCTCATCCTCACTTTCGCGCGGAAATGGTAAAGGCGGAGATGGAAATGTCGATATTGGCAAAGCGAGCATTTTAGGTTCAGTAATTATACTTACTTCACCTTCCTGACTCGGGCCAGAAGTAGGTGGAGTAATTTGGAATCGAATAATTGAATGTAGGCATTTCGGTAATGACAATAGAACCTTTTCTATTAGCGCTTTCCTTGTCCTTGATCGCATAGATGAATAGGTTACCTTTCGAAAATACCTATCCCCACCTTGTTCCACTACAGCCTCAATCTCCAAAATTACAACCCAATCATTCCTACCCTGCCCCTGGATTTGTCTTTTCTTTCCTTTAGATGGATCTAGAACTACCGAGACTTGTCCATTGGATGCTATATGAAGATATGGACTAGTTTGGCGTAGTGCTGCAGGCTCGGATATGGGATTGGGTAAATTGAGAAGTGTTGATGCTATTGCGAGAGCTCTTGGTCGGGATGTCCGAAATCCAGCTGCAGCTGAAGAAGTAGTGAGAGGTAAGGGAAGTGGGTGGATTGTTGGTTCTGATATCAATTTGGGGTGATGAGTACCTGGTCATTAGCCATTTTAAGGTACACGCAAGGAAGAGCAATTCTAACCTGAGAAGAGGTTCCATCTCATTGAATGATTCGAATCATTGAGAGCAGGTAGTGAGATCTATCATGTCATTAGCTTCAGCTTCGTCGTCGGACGCAGGAGATTTCAGATACCCGTAGACAAAGTAGACCATGAACTAAATCATCTCCAGCAGTAGCTTGGATTCCCAGGCGAGAGATTACTAGTCCGGATGTCATTATGTATTCTCCCCTATGGCTTCTAGTCAAGTCCCCAAGGATAGCAGAGCTGGAATCGTCCAGCAAGCAAACAAGCAATCGAATGTATCGATAAAAGTAAAGTAAAACCAAAGTCAAAAAGTCAATTGGTAACGCGACGCGACTTTAATCTTTCGGTCTCCCGGTCTCACTCTGTCAATTATCCATATAATCCATGTCCCTCGAAACTATCCTCTTTCAATACGCTAATCACCTAGCTATACTCCTGACGCTCATAGCTATCAGTATAGCTTCGACGATAATTATGCCTCTGCTCCGAAAACCATTGGATGTCAAGGGAAAGGTAGGTGTTTCCAAATGGTCATTCATGACTCTAGCTTTGAGACTAGCAGAGAAGGGCTGAATATCAGCATTGTTATATTACTGGTGGATCTGCTGGACTTGGAAAAGCACTCGCGATATCATTAGTCAAAAGAGGCGCACATGTGACTATAGTAGCTAGGGACCCACAGAGGTTGAAGCAAGTTGAGGAGGAATTGAAAGTGAGTCCAATGTCCGAGCGTTCTACTTTCGAACCATTCGAAGTGATTTGGAACTGATGTAGAGAGCTTGGCTAGACCCGGACAAATAATTCAAGCTATCCCGGCGGACCTTACTCAAGCCCAAACATCGACTGATGCGTTGGACAAATCCGCAGAGGTACATAGTGGAAAGACACCAGATCATGTATATCTCTGTGCGGGATTCTCAAAACCGAAATTCATGGTTGATTCAACCGAGGAGGAGTTTAAAGGCGTGAGTACCTCCTCAGGCCAAGATGATTGGAGATGGCTGATAAAAGGGATTAGATGGAACATATTGGGTTTCAGCTTGGACAGCAAGAGTATGTCTTTCTACTACTTCGACCTGATCTTCATCCTGCTTGAAAGCATTCAACCGATTCAGCAGATCGAAGTACTGATGAAAGGCGGCTGTACAGAGGATGGTAGCTCAGAAAGTTCAAGGGAAAATCACCTTTGTATCATCCTTACTTGGCTACGCAAGTTTTGCTGGATACACGAATTACTCTCCTGGAAAATATGCTCTAAGGGGTGAGTTTTCCATCCTTACCCCCTTTCTCTTCCAATCGCCTCCCTTACTTGACCCTATTAAACCGTCTGTATAGAGATGAACGGGAAATACAGATCTAACAAATAGGACTGGCAGACTCCCTTCGCTCCGAGATGATACTCCATAATATCGACGTTCATCTATTCATGCCAGCAGGAATTAATACTCCCGGATTCGAAGAGGAAGAAAAAGAAAAACCAAAGGTAACGAAGAAAATTGAAGAATCGGATGAACAGATTTCACCAGAGAAATGTGCAGAGTATATGATTGCTGGTTAGTCCTCTCTTTGCTTGCTTCTCTCCGATCTCTGGGTTGCACCACTTGTCTTCCTCGTGCGACCTTTGACTTTCCATGGTCGTCATTTGTTTTTGAACAGGGCAATACTGATACCAGGGATCGAGAAGGGTTATTATCAATTTACATCCCATTTGATCGCAGAGTTGATCAGGGTGGTTTCAAAGGGGTCGGCACCTGGAAACAACCTCCTGTTAGATGCTCTGTATACTATAATCGCTCTCGTGAGTCTTCCTTCTTCCATTCTCCAAATACCGCCTGCAGTCGAGGCTATTTCTTGCTACTTCGTCGTTACTTGAATCCTGTCCTTGTTCATGCTCTCTTTGAGCCTCGACTCAGGCGCTAACCTCTCTGCTCGTACCTAGCTGATATACAGCCGGGAGTACAGATTTGGAGGAAGATTACAGATTGGCAAGTCAAGGGATTCAGGAAGGAGGTTCAGGGAGAGTTGGAGCAGAGAGGATATTATACCACGACGAGCAAGTAGAATGTAGAGTCTAGACTATGCCGCCTTCTCTGCACTGTACATCAATAGCCTTCATTCTGCTTGAACGCCATTATGCTCTTGGGCCGGATGACGTCTGTGCGTTATTACGTAAACAACCCCCATTCACCTCACGCGACGCGCTTCTGGAGGGATTCAAGACAAAGGGTACTGCAACTCCTTCATTCATCACTCTACTCCTATATTCACTCCATATAGGAGACAATCACCAACAGCACAGCACTGGTATACAGCTCGTATCCACGATGTCATACCGGCCTTCACCCCCCGCCTCTTCTCAGCCTCAGCCCCAAAACCTTGGCCGATCTTCACCAATGCCGCCCGTCCCCCAAGTCTCATCCCAGAATATAGGTCAACCCGGTTCAACCTCTGCTTCTTCATCATCAAATAACCTCTCTACTTCTCCAGGTGATAAAGGGCCTGATTATGTTTACTTTGAAAGGAAACCGACTCAATATAGTGAGAGTACTCTAGGCAAGGCTATGGCTGCGAAGATGAAATTGGAGTTGTTTTACAAAGAGGGTGTTGAGGGTGTTGTTGGTAGGAAAGAGAGGTAGGTGTATAATAGATCTTGAAGTTGGAAGTGGGCTGATGAGATAGGAGGACTACTTTGGAGAAGACTTTGGCTGCTGATGCGTCTACGCCCGATACGCTTAAGGCTAGGCAATTGTTGGCCCTAGGCAGGAGGGAATCGAAGTAAGTCAAATGATCGAGTACTTCAATCAGAGCTGACCATACTCTCCTCATCATCCGCCATATCCTCTCACCTTCGCATTACTACTTCACCTCTCTGTACGATGTTCGACCGACTTCCCCTCGCACAGCTACCTCCGCTTGCGACGTACGCGAATTGGATTAGAAGATTTCCGCACCGTCAAAGTGATTGGTAAAGGAGCATTCGGCGAAGTCCGACTTGTTCAAAAAGCCGATACGGGAAAAATATACGCCATGAAGACATTGAAAAAGAATGAGATGTTTAAAAAGGATCAACTTGCCCACGTCAGAGCAGAGAGGGATGTACTTGCGGAATCCAATTCAGCTTGGGTAGTTCAATTATACTACTCGTTTCAGGACAGTCAGTATTTATATCTCGTCATGGAGTTTTTGCCCGGTGGTGATCTTATGACTATGTGAGTTTTTGGATAGGGAGTGAAATGTTCGCGAGTTAGCTGATGATAGGTTAATCAAATACGATATCTTTTCTGAAGATGTCACCAAGTTTTACATGGCAGAATGTATTCTGGCCATTGAAGCTGTTCATAAATTAGGTTTCATTCACCGGTAAGTCCTGTTTAATCTCTTCGATTCTGATAGAGCTGATTGGTAGTGATATCAAACCCGACAATATCCTAATTGATGCCACTGGCCATGTCAAATTATCCGATTTCGGTCTATCAACTGGATTCCACAAACAACATGATTCACAATATTACCAACGTCTTCTAGGTGGTGGTGACGTTTCGAGTGGGAATACCAGTAAAGCATCTCAGACTTCTAAAGCGGCACAATCGAGGAATTCGGTCATGGTCAATGCTATCAATTTGCAAATGACAACAAAGAATGATATCGCTACTTGGAAGGCTAATAGAAGAAAGTTGGCTTATTCGACTGTTGGTACTCCGGATTATGTGAGTCTTTCTCCCATCACCATTGAAGACTGGAATGGAACTACGGCTGATAATAGATCTCGCCTGAAATCTTCTTGCAGCAGGGATATGGGAAAGAATGCGATTGGTGGTCTCTTGGTGCTATCATGTTTGAATGTCTGGTCGGTAAGTTCCAATTATTTTCATCCACACATTGGATCACAGCTAATCAGAAGGATATCCACCATTCTGTTCCGAGAACGCTCATGATGTTTACCGAAAAATCATTGATTGGAAAAACCACTTGTTCTTCCCTGATGACGTTCATCTAAGTCGAGAAGCTGAAGATCTCGTTCGAGGGTAAGTCTTGTACTGGTACGACGAGTGTTATAGTTGACATGACAGGATGTTGTGTGAATCAGATCGTCGAATGACTTGTGATCAACTTAAAGCTCACCCTGTATGTACCTCTTCTATCCAACTCACGTTTGAGGTATGAGACTAATGATAAGTTCTTCTATGGTGTCGATTGGGCTTCTATCCGAGATATCGACGCTCCATTCGTACCCCACCTTAAATCTATTACCGATACATCATATTTCCCAACTGATGAGATTGATCAGACGAATGATTTGCCAGTCGGAGCAGAGAATGGGGATGATGCAAAGAAGGATTTGGCTTTCTTGGGTTATACGTGAGTTATCTTGACCGTTCTCTTTCCTCTCACTTCCCTTTGGCTCTGTCGCTTGCTTGTCTTTGCCCAATTCATTCCTCGATGACATTGAGGAAGATCGAATTACAGAAAGTGCGCTGACGATGCAGATTCCGTCGTTATGAGATGCTCTAAAACCTCGACGTAGTCATACACACGCTTCACGCCCCCACGCTCTTTTACGATCATGCATGTATCTATCTGTTCCGGGCGTGCATGATCGATAGCATTATTACTATCACTGATCGAGGCATACTGCCCGATGGATACTTAGATCCCACACACAGTCCCGCTCCAATGTGGGGTTCGATCTACTCGTTCTCTGCGCCTAGTCAGCGGTAGCTCAAGTAGATGATCTCCAACTCACCGTTCATCGCGATACATGCTGGACGATGGCGGCGTACGAAGCAGTGACCGCTATGTTATCAGCACCTTCTCTAGATGGAGCATGAACCTGATCACAGCTATAGGAGCTATCGACGCTGGCTTTGAACCCAGGGAGATCAGTAACGAAATGATTGGCCTTGTAGCTGTCAATGGATGAGGCTACGGTCGCAACTGGGGTGATATCTTCGGGGTAAGCCACATGGAGTGAACCCATCACTTCGGCATATTCGATTGCGCTAACACCTTCCCTCTTCACGACTCGAAGTCCTGCGGTGAATGATGACAATGAGGCTGTGATGCGAGTTCCTGTCTGATATCTACCTGCCACTGCATGCAGAACCCGAGTCAATGGAGCTGACACTCGTTTGGGCTACAGGACCAGTACCGGGTGGTCGACTCGGGACGGTCTTATGTCCGGGTTCTTGGCCATTCAGCTGGAGATCATGTGTTGTGATGTAGACTTTTAGGCGCATACCTCTAATGTCATGGACGATGCGCAAGCCTTCGATAGCAGCTTGTCAACGACCAGTGACGGGAGAAGCGAGACTTTAACCGATGAGGATGATCAAACTACCGAGTAATCTAATCAGGGTGTAGACAGATCGCCTCGATGCCATCATCGCATTCATTCGATAACCTCAACACTTCTACTCATACATATAACTTCAATTACGAATCGTAAGATGCATGACCACTTATAGATGGCATTACGCCGAAGCAGTATAGATCCCTTCCTGCTGATCTGTCAGTGGCGATTCGGGGGCAAGCTCACGACGTACCTGTTCTGGGAGGTCTGTTACAGGAATTGGCTCGTACTTGACTTCGTAGAGCTTATTACCCCATGCATCGGTGATATCAAGTGGATCCCTCTTGATGACCTAATCCTTTAATTTTCACTGTATGGTACCTTTACAGAGAAAACTTACAGTGTCTTTGGCATTTGACTGTCTTTCTAGTATATCAAGACCCTGGGGTCAATTAGCTTAAGGATCTTTGTCTTTCCTGGAGCGAGACTCACAGTGATGTCGTCTGCCTTGTATCCTATCGGAGTGGCAACGGCGGAACCCACGAGGAGCAATAAGGTGGCAAAAAGGCTTGACTGGACGTTGAACTTCATATTGCAACGATGGGTTTTGTACAGTTTATTACAACACTCAGATATATATAGAAGTCGAGGGGTTGTTAAGGTATGTATAGGATACATGTAACCATATATAGTATAGAGTGTGGTGGCTATCTCCATGTAATCTCCCCTGGATCGGCGGCAGAGTCCCCTTACTTCAGATCAGTGGCAAGGGAGGCACAAAGGTTCGATGTGTTTCGTGCCACATATAGCTGTTTCATTGGTCTAATCTCCCTTACATCAGGAAAGATGAATGGAGTTTGAGATGTGACAGCCGAGATGGGCGGAGAGATCGCGCTGATCATCATCAGCGAGTTGAAAGATGAAAGGTGATTGTCTCGTTGACTTCGCAAGGGGCTACTACTCTGTGCGGATCCCTGTTTGTGTCTTGCGTAAAGCGGCCTGATGACCGATACTGAGGGAATGCAGTGTTGGCGAGACTGGTAAGAGTATATGGGCCTTCCAATCACTATATGTAGGCTAAGGCTCAAGCCCACCCTTGGGTGGCAAATGTGTGCTCAGCATGGGTATGACGAGATCACGATATCGTTCAACTAGGTATGTTGCACCACACATATCGTCTGATCACGTACAGTGCCCAAGCGGTCAACGACCAGTGTATCAGTCAAAGCGGGCGCCAGGAAACACTGTTCAATACATGACTTCTAGCAGACTATACACGACCCCGCCAACAAGCGGGCAGAAATATGAGAAAGAACTCATCGACTTCTCACTTGGTAAAGGTAGCTAACGCGGCTATTCAGTTGTCAGTGATATCATTCACTGCACAGTGAAGGCCAAACGTACCAGTAAGCACATCTAGAGCGTTGAAATCATCGTCTACAATAGTTAGCTGACTACAGCTGTGAGCCGTTAAATACGTACCACTAGTCGCGGGCGTGGTCAAAGCTTGAGCGGCTAGATTGTCAGCTATGCTTAACTGAGGCTTGGATATGGATGATTACTTACCGGCTACAATGAGATTGGCACCTGCCGAAGCACCCTCCCCAGGGGCAAGTGCGACTGCGAGGTCAAATGATGAATCTCACGCTCGTACACTCTAACTCACCTGGTGTTGTGGGCTCTGGATTGCTGGCTAGAGTATGTCAGCGTGTGTGCACCTGGAAGTCGTCTCGCTAACGTGGATCATCGACCGATTCCTGTGGAGGAGGGGGCTCAGTCGCTATTGAGGCATGAGCATGACCCACTAAAGTGGCTGACGTGGAATGAACTTGCCTGCTGTAGTCACAAATGGCCTGCCATTCTCCTGTGGTGATGTCAGCGATAGTTCTTGAGCGAAGTATTGCACCTACGTCAACGGTGGCGTCAGGCGGAATCACTTCTGGGATCCCCTGCGAATGTGAGTCTCATATTCTTGGTCACATTCTCATTACTCACATCATCACCGTCGCGCTTAGGGATGTGTGGCGAGTTAGTCGGCTTGCTAATCGTCTGCAGAGATTAGCTGACTCTTGGCAGCCAAGCTAGGCTTACGTTGTATTGGATGGTTGCTGATGCCTTTACCGGGAGGGCATAAACCGAAGTAGAAGCCAGAGTAACGATCAAAGATAAAATAGTTGAATACTTCATGCTTGTTGAATAGCGATAATCGAACGATAGAATAGTACGAGTAGATGTCAGAACAGGGCTGTTCTGTAGGGCTTATATATCTATTTAATTACCGACGAGCGACTGACTGCCCGAAATGGTGTTTCAAATGACAAAGGATGGCGAGAGATGGGATCATATATCACTTCTAGATAGTGTCGATCAGGGATGAAAGTTCGGAATGAGGGGAAATTGAGGCGGATTGTGCTGGTCATGTTTATGTCCATTGTCAGTCTTTGGGATGCGGTCGATCATGACGCCATCACATCAATCCTGCACCCGGACTTCAATTCGAACGTTGGTAAAGCCAATCTTGATCAGCAGACCCTCCTTGATCGCCCCTATACGGTGTCGATCCACATCAGATGAGATGAGATGAAACACCTGACGCGACGGAGATGAGCGAAGACGCGCTGTACTCTACACGTGGCTTGATCCGCTTACGGCAACAAGAATAGTCATAAACGTTTATTGATAGGTTACTACCCCTTCCATCCTATATACACATTCTCCCAGTGTCAGCTCATGAGCTCGCGCGGATCGAAAGGACCTTTCTCGCCTCGCTGACTTGATTCGAGAACAGCAAGATGAAGTACGGCAAAGAGTTTCAACAGATCTTGAACGATTCCGCTTTTCCGGAAGACTGGAAATCATCGGCTATTGAATATGGTCAGGTCAGTCATCTTTGCCATGCCATGTAAAGAGTGAGGTTGGGCTAATTGAGTAGCTCAAGAAGCTTATCAAGAGCGTTGTAGCCGAGCTATCGTCCATGGGATTGTCAAGGGATGTGCTACATCGATTACTCGTATCCGAAGAAGAGAATTCACCTAGCTCCGACCGGAGTCGTAGTCCAGACAGAACCGCTGGGGAAGAGGATGATGTTCTAGAATTTGAATTTGAGAGCGATGAAGCTAGTCCGACACTAGAAGGGATGTCGCCTCAATCAAGGGCAAAGAGAGTCAAAGAAGTCATGTTGGATCCTATCAATGATGCGGATCATCTTTCGGCTAGCCCCGAAGCTGGACCTTCCTCGTTACCGATGTCGAATCACCACCGGAAGTTTCGAGTTCGATTACTCTCGAATGGACAGCCTGCACCTAATGCGATACAGGGAGAATCACCAAGACCTATGAGTGTTATGGATATGATGGCTACGGAAGGGGCGGTAGGGGGAGCTGAATCTTGGAGGAGCGAAAAGCCAATAGGGGCTGGGAGGAGGAAAAGCAAAGTAAAGCGAGCAAGGCTGGATTCTCATGGAGGGGCAAAAGCGGAATATGTCCTTACTGGTGGGTCCTGCCTTGGGGTATCTAGCTAAAATGCAGGTGACCCGGATCGCCCGGTACCGCAACTGAGACTACACCTCCCGCTGGCCGCATCGCCTATCATGGCTGCCCAGCCCGTCTTTACCGAAGACGCGGATGCAGATGCAGATGCAGATTCCTCAGACGATGAAGCGCCATTCTTCCCACTCGACAAGATCGACAGGTCTCCTCCGGATTTACCAAAGATCGATATTATACCCCCTAGTCCATCTCTATCCCGGCTACAAGCGGCCAAGTCGCCAATCTGGTCACTTACGAGTGGTGGTGGTCTGGCAACTGATCTGGATGACTTGACATTAGAAGATCCCGCGATGGATGCCCCAATAGACAAGGTCGAGAATGTACGGGATCTACCGCTTGACCCCGAGCATACGAGTCGCACGTCGACACCCGACCGCGAGTTCATTATACCCCTTGCATCCGACATTGCATTCTTCAATCTCCTCACCGCTGCTTTGACATCATTATCGACCTTTCATGCAGCTCAGCAACTCGCCTTTAAAGCCGCTGTTGAGAAGTTGTGCCTGATGATATCGCAGTCAATACAACCATCCTCCAATTCCATTCAAGTAGTTTCTACACCCTTCACACCGAGTCCACAACCTATCGAATCAGAACCGGATTCGAGGGCTGCACGGATGCAACGTAATGCCCGCGCGTCCAAGAAGGATCTATATGCCTGGCGGGAAATATTTACATTGTGGATCGAATCAGAGATCTTTGAGTCTAGTGCTGAGCGAACAAGAGGAGAAAGGACGGTAGAACAGGCTGAAGCTCGACTACAGCGCTTCGCGGACATGGTTGTCAAGCGCGGACTAGGTGATAGAAGGACGATGAGGGGAAAGAAAGTCAGAGAGGCATGGGAAGAGTTTTTGAGGCTAAACGTTCTATTATTGGACATCAAGCGATTCCAGATTGCGAATATCAATGCTGCCAGAAAGTGAGCCTTTGTTTGTGATATAGCTAATAACAGGATTCTCAAGAAACATGACAAGCGGACTGCGCTTACTGCATCTGCTGGATTCCCTGATTTCGTTCGATCTACTTTATCGGCTCATGTGGATAAAGATGGGAACATCTCGACCTGGACATTCTACAATACCTCCCTACCGCACGTCCTACTGGCTAGTCTGACTGACACTTTATTACCGTGAGTCCGACCTGATGGGCAGAGCTCACGATAGTATCCTGCCGAGTCTGGACGATTACGCATGTCTGATCTGTACTTCTATCGCCTTCAAGCCTATTCGTCTTGCTTGCGGACACCTCTTCTGCGTTAGGTGCTTGGTCAAGATGCAAAGAGCAGGAAAGGCTGAATGCCCTTTATGTCGATCCAAGGTTGTTTTGCTGGCGGACAAGAGTAAGTTAATTTCGCGATATATTGACATCGTGCTGATTGTAGACTCGCTTGATCTCGCAGTTCTCAAGTGAGTTAAAATGTGGTCATACGATATGTGCTAAACTGATGATGCAGTTTCATGAAAGAGTGGTTCCCGAAGGAAGTTAAAGAGAAACAACGCGAGAACGAGATTGAGATCGCCACAGAGCAAGGGATGGTAGCAACTCCGGATTCAAAGTGTGTGATTATGTGATCGAGCAGTAGGACAGCACCCACGTTCGACTAGAGGGTCGGGCTGTTGAGTTGGAAGGAATACCCTCATGTGATACCCGGACTGCCTGGTACCCCCGCCGGACCGAATATCACCGTCCTTTCGATCATTGTCACTGAACCCAGCCCCAGGATCCCCTGGAGCAGGCGAGTACACACGAAGGGTCAGCACTGTCATAGTTGTATTGTAATATAGGCACAGCCAAAAGCACAGTCTGATGGATCGACTGCTGTTAGTAATAATACCACGTCATGAAATCAACATTGGCCCGACGTGCCTGATTTCTATCATTCAACTTGTCATGTCAACACAGAGTAAGAGTACACTATTCAGACACAGCTAGACCTACCTATACCTAAACATTATGACAGCAGTAGCAGGTCCAGGACCATCATCAATGGCTTCCTCTTCATCGCCTGTAGTTCCGGCATCGGCAAAAAAATTGCGTATCAAAAAGAGGATGATCAATATAGTTAATCCTGCCGGTGAGTAATGTGTTTATTGGCCCTTCATCATTCCTCGCTGATGTCAAGACCCGGAAAGCTTCTCGAATGACCACAGTTCTCTAGAGGAATCGCAGGAAGAGAGGAGAGGGAGTAGAGAAGTCACTCCTTTGGCAACATCCATCAACGCTCCGAGTGTAGTTGGAACTCCTTTAGGTGATATCGCAAAGAGGGGGATCTTGAGACCGTCCGGAACGCCGGGATCAGGCAATGGTGGTATGTATCGCTGTATCAATACGATAGTGGAAAGGAAGGAAGCGCTAACGTCAGTCCGTTTCTTTCCCAAGAATCGATTTCGCGTAATCACTCCCAACAACTCGATGTCTCAGCACCCGGCTTCTCCAGCTTCCAAAGCCCTCGCCGCCAGTACAGCCACTCCTGAGCGACGAAAGCAATCGTTGCTCACTCAATTGCTTGCTGTTGCTATGCCTTCTGTCTCACCGGAGAAACCACCTCCAGTCATCAAGCCGGATGAAAGTTGGGAACAACCAGGACAAGAAGGCGAAATATCTTTGATCGCTAGTTCGACTGCATCGAAATTCGAGGATAGTGAGGAATACGATGTTGATCAAAGCTTGCATCATGAGATGGAAGAGGCAGAAGGGGATTCTTGGAATGGAACGCCATTCATCATTTCGTCACCTCTGAACCTACCTGAAGGCGATTCAAGGGATATCTCGGCGCATGAGCTAGATCCCAACGAAATTCAGGAAGGGTCAGTTGATGTGGCAGAAGAGGAGAAATCGACAGAATGGAATATTCAAGTACCGGATGATATGTCGAATCTGATGAATGAGAAATGGTCACCTACGGATCCATCATTCTCGATCTCGGATCCGCCGCCACGACAAACACCACCTCACATGCCGCTCCCCACGAGGAATCTGGGTCTACGCAAATTCGAGCGTTCACCTAGTACGAGTCTTGTCGAGGGCAATTCTGCTTCAAGCGATATCATGGCGACTATCAAGAAACGGGTTTCGCCTACGAAAGAGGAAAACTCGATACTGCAGGCTCCCGTAACTCCCACTCCTGGTGTTAGACCTATCGGATCGATCTTTGCGGAAATGTCGGCCGAACAGGCGGACATATCATGGCCATTACTAGGGGATGATCACTCGCCACTTCGCTCGACTATCTTTGCACAAGAAGCATCGCCACTGGATTTGCCGTCAATGAGTATACTGAGCGAGAAACAATACACGCCTCCGGGCGACAAGACCCAATTCTTCGATTGCACCACTTCCAGCTTCGATATCTCTCCACGATTCACCTCCAGCTCACTCGTCACTCAACCTACTTCCACGCGACTGGTCCAGCCTACAAAGGCCCTGTTTGAGGCACAAAACGAACACACTAAAGCCCTAGTCGAGGAGGTGAAGCTATATCGCGATCTCGCATCTCGGCTACATGCGGAAGTGATTGAGCGTGATAGCGTACTGGCGGAGTTGAACGGGAGAGTGCTAGATGCCGAAGTCTTGAGGTCACAAGTCGGGAATCTGAGGGATGAAGTTGCAAAGCTCAGAGCGACATCATCGCCAATATCACGAAGTGGCTCGAGGGAGGCAAGTGCTTCGCCATTAGCTATCAAGTCTGCTCCCCTTCACCCTGGGGACCGAACGACAGTTGTCCAGGCTGAAACGAGGGATTTGGAGATCAGGTTGTCGAAAGCTCTGGTAGACCATGAAATGCTTCAGAAGCAGATGAACGAGGCTAGGACCGAGACTCAGGCCAAGGATCGGGAATTTCAGGATTTGCAACAAGTACTGTCAAATCTCGAGGACCGACATCGGGATCAGCTGATCCAATCTCGTCAATCTCCACCTGTCGTCGATACTCGAGAACTCGAAGAAGCTCACGAGAGATGCGCCGACCTCGAATTCGAATTGACTCGAGCTACAGACCTGGCACAGGATCTGGATCAGCAAGTCCAGGATATGAGACAAGTCAAGGCATCTGATGAAGAAGAGATTGATCGATTGAATGTAGCTGTAGAGGGGTTGAGGGATAGTAGGCGATCAGAAGAAGATATGAGATTGCGATTGGAAGAGATGGAAAGGCGGGTTGATGCTGAAATGAGGCGAAGGGAAGAGATGGAGGATCATGTAAGGGAAGAAAGGGATGCTAGAAAGAGATTGGAAGTCGAGAATCGAGAGGTCAGTCTTCTCACTTGTCTTGCACAAGGCAGCGCTGATAAGTAGTTGGTGAAATCAATTCAGGCTACAAGGCTACAGCTTGCCCATTCTCCTTCGCCTGATCCAAAATTGAACGCGGAGATTGCCCGACTAAGGGCCGAGTCTTCGTCGAAAGATATGGAAATTGTCACCTTACAACGACGTAAGAATGAGTTGAAGGAAGATCGGGAAATGTTGAATATCGCTTTGGACTCTAAGCAACAGGAACTCGAATTGGTATGTCCCCGTGCGAACACAATCTTCTCATTCGCCGCTGATATGTAGATCAAGCGGAAATTCGCAGTCAAAGGCGTTGCAGGCGCTACACCCCTTGGCATATCTACCAAAACGAATACTCCTGCAATGTACGCCAATACTCCCGCTCCCAATACGACTAGAAAGGCAGGAAGGAGATCGTCAATGAATCATCAATTCATTACTCCTTCACTGGTCAATGGCGATAAAAGGGCTCTTCGGTCTTCGGCAATGTTGAATAGTCTGGCTGTTCCTAGAGGTGGGGTCGAGAACACCCCTGCGGCCGCGACTTCGGCTTCGGCTTCGGCTTCTGGGCGGTATGGTTCGTTGAGAAGGGAGAGGGTTCCTGCTTTGAGTTGATGATGATTAATGATGTTCGTCACACTAATTTAGATATGATACCATGCTGTGCAGTTTATGCTACAATATGTAAACAATATCGATGCGGTTGAGCGGGTGAGAGCTCGCAAGCTAGCGAGGGAACGCGTCGAGTACACCTTGAAAGATGGTCGATAGGATGAACCAACGTCCCATCGGGTCACTCAACCTAGGGTGGGGCAATTTGAGTACATCTAGTCTCATGCAAACTCAATAGTCTAATCACACTCTCAAACTTCAAACATCATGACTGCTCCACCTACACCAGACCACTCCATCATATACGTCGAAGACGTCAACGCACCGAACGGCTTAACAGCGATAAAGACCCCCAACCCTGGGCGAAAGACGCCAAAATCAACGCCAACGAAACAAATTGCGGCGCCCTACATTAATAATCCCACCAATCAGCCCTTGGTCAGGATCCCGCTATTAAAGATGCCCAACGAGCCCCATGCGAATGTGGTGGGAGTAGGGCTGGCAATGGAAACGGCCAAGAGGAACCAAGGATTACTCTCAAAGGTAGGTTCAGAGTGTTCGATCTGTACACAAATGCTGACTACAGACATGGGAGGCGAAATTTGCTGGGCTGGAAGAACGGATGGAAGCGAGCGAGGCAAGACTTAGGGCGGAGATGGCAAATGAGAGAGCAAGGTTGAACGCGGAGATGGCAGATGAGAGGGCAAGGTCGGACGCGGAGATGGCAGATGAGAGGGCAAGGTCGGACGCGGAGATGGCAGATGAGAGGGCAAGGTTGAACGCGGAGATGGCAGATGAGAGGGCAAGGTTCAAGGTGGATATGGCAGATGCGAGGAGGAAGAATCGTACCGAGTTCGACGATCTACATGCAAGTCCAAACTCACCAGCAGCTCGCATCTCAACTGGTAGGCTGACAATCTAGAGGGCTTCTGCGATCGACCAACAGCCAATTGTGCTGTTTGCGGCACTATGTGCTGTGAATGCGCGGATCGTGGGGAAACAGGATCAGATGACGGATGACGAATCATGTCATGTAAGTCTGTAGATATCTTCAGAGCGCCTCTTATCATGCAGATCGACAAACTGAAGAAATTTGCAAAAAAGAAATCGGGTCTCATCAGTTCCAACCTCGCCGTCAAGAATCTCTTCACGATCCCTAATGTCGACAAATTTGTGGGAATGATACACGTGAGAGAGCGTCATTTCGCCGCTCATCCTAATCTCAAGCCGGCGACACTGGTCAAGAGATTGTTTCTCACTCTGAGAGCGATTGAGGAGGATGGGACCGACGAGGAGAAGGACGACATGATACTGTTTGTACGAATGTTCCTGTCGGTATTTGGCAAGGACGAGATCGACATGCATTTAGCGGTCTGGAAGGCTGAGGGAGGCGATAGGTGGGATCAATTTGTTGAGGGTCAGATAGAGAGATTTCAAGATGTGTTCTAGGGCTTATTGGGGAGTTTCTGGTGTCTGGTGATACTTAAAATACGAGAGCATGTGTGCGATAGTGTATATATAATTAGTACAATGTGCTGACCGATCGTGTTTAAGAGTTACATGATGGCTGCGGTACTGTGACCTGATTTTTTACAGCTCGAGACGTGACCTACTGACCCTTGCCCAGGACAGTTGGCACGGAACTAGGAGGAATGAAACCAATCTACTCATTAGCTCTATTCACTCCTGCAAATTATCTTCAGATCGACGGAATCAAGCTCACCTCTGTACAAACAGCCGTAATGAACTGAGGTGGTGTCAAATCATACAACAACGGTAAACTCGTAACGCGATCCCTCAGTTCTTCTTTAATCCCTTTACCCTGTGGTAAATCAAATACACCTCCAATCTGCGATAATTCATTATTAGCGATTCCATCCAATAATACCCTTTCACCAAATTTGTAAGTTTCCACACATGCTACCACTGGTATTCGATGTTCTTTAGCAATCATGGAAATTATTGCTGTTCCAGATCGAGCGTAGAGGGCACCGTCGGAATGTAAGGCGGATCCACCTAATAAGACGAGGTTGGATCGAGCTATTAGGTGTGATGATTGAGTTAGAAGGACGTAGGTACATGGGATACCGTGGGCAGTGAGGGATTGGAGGAGACCGAGTCCTGGGTGTTAGTGCTGATTCCGGTGCGGATTATGAGAGACGATGAAAAATGTACCTTCGTTGAGTGGACGTGAATCGACAACGACGACAGAGAATGAAGCTTCTGGGTCGTTCTCCCTCATATCATCCCATGCCTCAATGAGGGCTTGTTCGACGACTGACGACCTGTATATCAGTCCTGGCTCCCTGTGATTACACATTTCAAGGAAAATAGTCATTTTTACGCCGCCAGAAGAGTAGGGTCGAGGGAGAGAGGGAGAGAGAGAAATAAGCTTACCTTGCAAAAGTGACTACCGAACAACCAGCTTTAATCTTTTCCCTAGCCGTACTAGCAATGACTTGATCTGCGAGGTGAATCCGTACTTCGATATATGAATCGATTGCCTTGATGAGGTAGGATTTTTGCTATACGTCAATTCCTAGCTACGCGAGCAAAAATGATGCTTTCCAGTATATGGCAAGCGGAAAGAGAAGTGGAAGGGGTGGAGGGAGGAGACATACCTCGTCTTCTGTACTTTCCGCTTCATCCCCTATTCTATTAATCTCACTTTTTAGCCATCTATCTTTAGCTTCCTTCATGACCTGATTGACGTTGGATATAGACTCACCTGATAGCATTCCCTCCACCAGTCCCTTTAGGTCTACAACCTTCCAAGAAACTAATCATAGGACTTAGATGAGACATTAGATCCTTCCACATGACTACATTCTCTGGAGTTTCGTAATCCCTTATAACCTCTTTGAATGCACTCATCATTCCGATAGTCCTTGCATTTGCGCCCCTAAGCTCTCCATTGGCCATTAATACCCCTAGACGAATTACCAAAGGATGAATCCTAGATGAATTGAATGCTTCCTTCGTATCGGGGTGTTTATGAGTGACGACATGAGAATAGAAACCTTCTTGTTTATTAAGAGATGAATGGGCGATTTGAGGTAAAGTAGAATCGGCAGTAAATAATGCTGGACGTTGATGTTGATGTTGGTGTTGATGGTGGGATTGTGATTGAGAAAACGATGTTGACATGCCTGCAGAATTCGGATGAGGTGTACCATCAATAGATACTTTTTCGGATTTCAAAGGATGAGAATGATTTCCAGTGGTGTCACCTTCTTCCCCTCCTCCCCTCGCAGCGACAAGTGCAGCACGCTTTTCCTTCTTAGCTTCCTTAGCTAATTCTTTTGCTGATTTCGCCTTTCCCCCTTCTCCATCTACGGCTTTTCCTTTAGCGGGTTTAGGTTGTTGTGGTTTGGTCCCAGTTGTTGGTTTCGTGGATGATTCTCCATTATTACTACTACTCGCTGGGGTCGTTTGGGCGGTAATTGATGATGCAGCTGTGGTGGACGCGGATGCGGACGCCGATGCGGATGTGCTTGTGGGTGTCGATGAGGACATGTTGAAAATAAAGTATGAAGAATAAGAATTGTTGTCGAGATAGAAATAGGTTCTTAAATCAATTACCTTTGTACTGAACGAGTCGAGTCGAACTAGAATTCACGTGTCAAAAACACTGATACGTGCGACACTTGTGAGGGTAGATAAGGAGACGTGAATGCAAGGGGTGCATAGCATACAGGGTTACAACAATTTCTGTTCAGACCAGCTGAAGTTTTCAAGGATATTCGTTTGATGGACTATAACCCTCTACCTCTTGCCCAATCTTGTCCTAATCTCAAACAGATGAATCCACCAATAGCAGCAGCCACCCCTCCGATCCTAATTATCAGCTTGGTCACCTCATACGTGCCAAACAAGGAAAATTTACCGAAAGATCAACCCCACAGCATCCGATGATCCCCCTTCTATCCCTCCTTCCCGAACCACCAATCTCACCACCTCGTCGATGTCGATATCGGATATAGTACCATTCCCGAGAGGGATCGCATTAGGATGTTTCACTGGTAATGCCTCCCCACCAATACCAGGTTCCATTATATGGAATATAATACTCGCCATTAATGTAACCACGAATTGAGGTAGGACCACGAAAACATTATGAATACCTAAAATCACTCCGGCTTTATCTGCTGTATTTGTGTTTGAGCCAACTTTAGGCATTGGAGATTGTCGTCTTCTTATAGGAGTAACTCCAGTCGGAGAGGAAGAGACTGTATCGAGACTATACGAAAGGTTTTGGATTTCATTTTCTAACTCGTCATCTGAATCGTCGGAATGATGTAGGATTACAGTGGATGAAGATGGCATTTGTGGTTTTTGAGATACATAGGGTGTCATATCTTCTCCGCCGTGTTGAATGTCCTGAGATTGGAATGAATCGTCTGGACCAAGACCTAGGGCTAGGGAGGATGATGAAGCCAAGGTAGATCGGTATGGGCGGTTCTTGGGAGTAGGGGACGACATTGAATGATCGGCATAGCTTTGGTCGAGGGATGAGCGGTCTGGTATAGGTGGATCTTGATGCGTTGTTCCGTCAATTAAAATCAGCTCGCCCAGCTGAGTATTAGCTTTACATGCCTTTCCTGGTCAGGCGACCCAGGCTTACCAGTGAATAAGGTGCCCCTAGTCATCAGCTCAGAGTGACAGCAGCAGGAAAAGACCGAGCGTACATTGTGCTAGACCCCAACTAAAGCCCGTGATACCAATAACCACATAAGCCCCATGAACAGTCGTGGTGAACCTCTCAATCAGCACTTTGCATCATCACCTGGGTTCAATCAAGAGAGATATGTAAAACTCACCAGGTCATAGCCATAGCGCCTGCAAAAGTGAATTGTGAGATCCACCATAATCTGACCAAAGTCAAGCCTTTGATCGGGATAGACCAATTCCTCGCATCTCTCAATGCACCAATCAAGAAGACTAGTCCACCAAGCACTTTTCGAATGAACTGACCAGATCGAAGATCATTGACCACATTTGATGGGTTCCATGTCCCATTCCTACCCTCGCCATTCTCGCCGAGTGACTGATACCTCCCACTTGTATTGGCTTGAACGCCAGACTCGGTTACCAAATAAGGTAAACCGATAGAACAAATTATATTGACTAATGCCTGAAATAATAAAGCCCTAGCGCCAGCCCTAACGCCTTGGGCATTGAGATCGGCTTGATCGATTTCGGGCCCAGTGTAGGAAGTTTTGTAAATCTCGCTAACCCATATGGAAGTGAAAAAGAGGATAGGAAACCATCCGAGGCTGATATAAGCTATCTCAGGTCGAAATCCGAGAGTGTAAAGGTAAACGTACAAAGCGAAGAATTGGATAAAACAAACTGTCCGAATCCCTTTGGGCAGAGTAAACATGTTGTCCCAAATAGCTCTCAAATTCCGCCATAATCCAGATTGAGCTTGTGGCCGGCTATCCATCAGCGAATGTTGAGCATAGTTTGGGACCTTACTCGTCTCGCAGTAGAACCCTTTCTGTAACCGCCCATGAGGTGAAGCCGTGTGTAACGAGTAGGAGGAAACTCGTGAGGAATGATAGGATCTGAATCTGGCTTCCGCCCAAGAATGGAAATACGGGGACTAGGTTGAGGTTTCCCCTGCATATCAGCCGAGCCCCATATTTGTCAAGTTCGAGCCCCTTCGCCCACAGCAATCTCTGCTTCTTGTCGTCTATGTCCCAGTCCCAAGTCCACCCAGACCTCCCCACCTCTCAGATCCGCTTCTGTATCGTGACGACATCGACCAAAGGGGCACGTAGGGCAGTGACTCACACAAAGAACCCAGCGACACTCCCAAACCCAAACATCCTGCCCGCCCACGCACTCCCTTCCTCCTGTTTATCCGGTGGTAAAGTATCCACCACCAAAGCTCTATCACTACTCATGGCGGCGTTAATCGAAAAATCGATCAGATAAATAGCAAAAACAGCCATTGCTATACTCCATACTCCTCCACCTCCTAATTCTTTTGCCCAACCCAATAACATCATTGCGAATCCACATATTAGGATTCCCATTATCATGTAAGGTCTACGTCGGCCGTATTTCGATTTTGACCTATCGGCGAATATTCCAATAAGAGGTTGTACTATTAGGCCTGAGAGAGGCCCTGCCATGAATACTAGTGACATGTATGATTTGGATAGACCGAGTTCGAGTAGGTATGGGGAAGCTGAACATTAGTAAGTGGAGCAAGACTGGCTCTTGAGGCAGCAGAGAAGCGAGATACGCCAAAGCCAAGCTCATTCCCTCGAATAAGTCAAGGCTGGACTCACCATAACCCATCTCGATCGACCACACGCACTTCTATCAGCACGAACAAAGGATCATCTGTATTACGAAGAGGGATACGCACCTGTATACCAAGCATGCCAACTGTCAACAGAGGCATTTTAGCCCATTTTGGCCCTTTGACTGAAGGTGTACCGACCCATTGTACTGCATGCGAGGGACCGCCGAGATCATATTCTTCGCCTGAGCCAGAAGGCACGAATCCACCGCCAGTCATTGGACGTTTGGGGAGAGTGCCTCTATCGAGGGTCTCTCTGATTGAAGGTCGGAGTAGTGCTCGAACCGTAAGGATCTAGGCGTATACCGGTCCGTAGACTGTATATCTATGCTCTAAGGTGTATCTACCGGTCTAATGAATACATAGATCAGGTCGTCCTTACCCCGCCCCCACCCCAAGTATGGTACCACGTGTACTCCACGTTTCTTGCTTATTTTCCTATAATTATTCCAATTTAATCCCGTTGATAATGATAAAATACTTCCATCATTCATCAACTTTGATCCTCTCTTACCTCTATTCTAACCTGTATTACTTTAATTAAAAGGCCCAGGATCCGACCAGTGAGGCCCTATCCCTAAACCAAAACGATACATATAAGCAACAATGTCGACTCCCAACCCTAAAGCTTTCCCTTTGGCCAACGCCCAATTGACCAACCAGGTATGTTGCCCCCGGAGAAGGACATTTCATTTCGGATCGAATACTGATGAATAGATCTTGGATTTGGTTCAGCAGGCTTCTCACTACAAGCAATTGAAGAAGGGGTGAGTGAATCTTCTGTCGTTGGGATATGTGATATGTGTTGTCGAGGTGGTAGGATGAGGGTGTGCGGCTGGGTCATGGGTGATCGAAATTTTGGGGGAACTCGAAAGATTTCAAGCGGAAAGTTTGGGTAGGGCGGGATGGATATACGGGAGATTGACCATATATCCACACCTTGCGTAGTGCACTACGCGATTTATCTCGCAACTCGCAACAGCTAACAAACAGAGCCAACGAAGCTACCAAAACCCTCAATCGAGGTATTTGTGAATTCATCATCCTAACGGCCGATGTTGAACCTATCGAAATCGTTCTCCACCTTCCACTCCTCTGTGAAGATAAGAACGTTCCATACGTTTTCCTTCCTTCCAAGACTGCTCTTGGACGAGCTTGTGGAGTTAGCAGGCCCGTCATTGCTGCTAGTGTTACTACCAATGAGGCGAGGGAATTGAACGCTCAGATCTTGGCTGTCAAGGTGAGTTCTCGTTCTTGATTGCTTCTTTCCTTCCTTCTTCCTCTTCGATCCTTCGCCCGAAAGTTCGAACTCGCAGCCTCCTCCTTCTTCGCTCTCTCGGGACCATGGGAGCAAGAGCCGTGCTGACGTACAGAACGAGATTGAGAAGTTGTTGATCTAATCAATTACGGATCAATTATACATTTCGTCAGTTTGGTAGAAGCTAGAAAGGTAGTTTAGGGAGGATATGCATTGCTTGCGTGTCGTTCTTAATGTCATCCAGATCAATACTGATACCTCCTTCATAGAAGCCGGGATACGTTTGGGTCAGTTCCTGTCGTGTATACTAGCTATCAACAGCGAAGAATCAATCGAATCATTCCTGTTCTACCTTGTGCAATACAGTATCACAAACATTCACGCTTTCCTTGTGATCCTAGCATTTGGATATACCATCAAGGGCGATCCAGTCTATCAACGAAAACGAAATATGCATGTTAATTACTTCTCAATCAAGCTCTACACTAGACATCAAACTTCTCATCTTCTGGCACCCCCAAATCTTCTCAGGCTCCACTTCTGGTCACTTCACCTCGAACCTTTCCACTACCGGCTTCACACCTGCGCCTCGGACGTCCCCTCGCCTCGCCTGCCTCCCTCGGCTTAGGCCCACTTGGCCATGAACCCTTTGTGGAACTCTTCGATTTTTCCTACGTACTCCTCTACACCTGGACATAGGGCAGTGACTCGAATATGATATGTTCCTTCTTCTTGACCGAATCCGGAACCTGCCACAGCGCAGATACCGGTTGCGTCTGATATTAGCTTTCTGATTCTTCTCCTCTACCATCCCGTCCCCTTTATGGCCGTCTTGCCCAGCTCAACCCCATATCTCCATACAAGTGGACGGTATTGAAACAATGAACCACCCCTCGAGCTAGAACGGAAACTCACCAAGCATATCCAATGTATACATTACATCAGCCTTCTTTCCCCTCTTCTCCGCTTCTTCAATAGCTTTCTTGGGCATATCAATCTTTGGAAGCAAATACATTGCTCCATCAGCAGGAACACAAGACATTCCATCTAAAGAGTTGAATCGTTCAGACATGTATTGTGATCGTTGTTTTAAATTGGACAGAGTTTCGGTAGTTTGGGAATGGAATAGATCGTATGATTCTTCTCCTGGTTTTGGGGGGGATACTAGGAGATCTACTCCGACCTGCGCGAGCGTAAGCGAGCGTTCTCGTGATGTGGGTGCGGTGGATGTGAGGGGAGTGTAACATGGTCATATGATGGTACCGCCCCAGTCCTCATCTCTTGACGATCGAAATTGACAGACTGGCATCGATGTGGCTGCGATGGATGCCCCTTGTATTGAATCGGCTGTGATGGCACAAAGAAGGAGAGCGTAAAGAAGGAAGATAGGGATCCCGAGCGGGGAACAGGGAAAGGGAGGCAAAAAGGAAGGAGAAAAGGGAAGAAGGACCCACCTGTCCGGTAATCGGAGGACATAGCGAAACACTAGCCATCTTGTAAATCTGCTCCATGACCTCATCTGTAATATTGACAGCTTCGAAATAACCACCTCGTCTTCCACACTCTCCACTAACTCCCTTTGAAATCGAATGAAAAGAAACCAATTCCACACCTTCGGCTATTTCCTTTGGCATTTCCCTCAATACTTTCTTGAATGAAACGAATGGTTTATTCTCTTTATCGAATATATTGGCTTGATAAACTTCATCCGCCAAAAGAAGTAATGATTCATCATAACATAATTGAACGACTTGTTTCATTGCTTCCACTGGTAAACAAGCTCCAGTTGGGTTACCAGGGTTGATTATTGCAAGAGCTTTAATTGGTGTTCCGGCGTCTTTTGCTTTCTTTACTGCTTCGACCAAATCGGCGTGTGAGAGAGACCAATTGTCGGGTTCTTGTAGGTAATATGGGATTGGCTTTGCGGAGAGGTAAGCGAGGGTAGCGGTGTATAAAGGGTATTGGGGGATTGGGATTAGACAACCATCTCCTGGTCTCAAGGCTACTGAGAGGATTGAAGAAACTCCACCGGAAGCTCCGGCGGTTAGGTAGATTGATTCGGGGTCTGCGGGGTGACCATCTCGTTCTGGGGTCAGCGTGTTCCGCAGGAGGCGTGTCCCCTTGGACATCATGTATCAAAGTATACGTTCAGTCGATAGTCTAGAGGCAGGCGATGTACCCTGCCTGATGAGAGAAAGATCCTAACTCACCCTCCAAGAACTTTGCAACCCTCTGTCTGATTGCCAAAATACCCTTACTAGCACTATAAGCCCCTACACTTCCGATCTCCTCCCATAACCCTTTAGCCCTCTTGATGACATCTTTCGGATAAATCTTCTCGGCCAACGGTAACAAATCCCCCTGCATGAGATCAGGATATTCAAGTAACGATATAACCTGTCTCCAGTACGTTATTGGTTGTTGATTTAATCCTTTTTGTTGAGGATTTCCGATATTTGCCGTTACGACTTTATCGAATGGTAAATCGTTTGCTGAACCTGTAGAGATTGATTGCATATACTTGTCTGCTTTTAAAGCGAGTTCACCACGGACAGCATATTCAACTTCGATAACTGCTGGATTGATATTGGATACTGATAAGGCTTTCTCCCTTTTAGTCGAGGAAGTCATGGTGATTGATCGATGGATGTGACTGGTACTGATACGAGCAGATGGGGTACAACTACGGAGAATGGAAGTGGAAATGGATGGTTTGAAACGGCGTATGAGTGACATCTTATCGATCGTTCTTTGAACCCCTGTACGATACGTATCTCGAGTCGGCAGTCGGGTCGGCTTAGTCCGGCGATCTAGGGTATTTGAAAGTATTCAAGTGGTTTTATTGGTTCACTGTAAAACACTGTTTTATGTTGATATTCTGACAAGAGAGATATATAGATATCTGATAGATGGTGAGAATACTCAATGAGTTGATGCGTGTCAAAGTATCGAGTCGAGTTTGAAACGAGGTCATGAATTTGTATATATATGTTATTTGGGATTTTGTAAAAACACAAGGGGGTGTGTTGCCCTGAGATGGAGCTCCGAGGGGTGTACTCTACAGTGTAGTTAGCGAGGGCGGCAGTCCGTTGCATGGGTTTGCTGTATGAGGAGCATGCGAGGGAATAGGCTGATGAAGGAGGAGCTGTGATGCACGAACTAGCTGGGGATCATGTTATACGAAACGGGTGCACGTAAATATATTTACTTGGTGAAATAAGGTCAAATGTCGATCAAGATAGGGTCTGTGCGGCTTCGAGGGAGATAAGCAAGTAATGATGCATATAACCCGGTGATGATACGACAGCCTCCCAATCCACTAGTCCTCTAACAAATATCCTTCAAGCTGCCTGGCGAAGAAAGTCAAACGTCTAATTCCATTGACCTCGATCCTACCTGTCAGCGCTTCTGTGTCGTGCCAGGATAAGACGATAAGCGGAGGGTGGATGGGCAAATTGACAGATACAAGTAGAGGGAAGAGACATACCATCATTCGATCTTCATCCTTGGCCCCAGGTGATTTAGGTCCTCTACGTTCTTCTTGTAATTTATTACTTAATTTCCCAGCATTTGGGTTGGATGAGTTCACGCCTTTCTTCGATGCCTAACGTATCAGTTTATTGTCCAGCACGTCGTGGCTTCGAACATGATTAGGGAGTTTCATTCTGAGTTTTGATGTAGTAAATACACTCAACTCACAGCTTTAGCCCGCTCTTCAGCAGCTTGTAATGCTCTCTCCCTCTCACTCCCTTGTTCACCCGTACTTCCCCCCAGAGCAGCAGGAGTGGACGCTTGGTAATTTGTCTGTTTCTTTCCCGCTACAGAACCCGTACCTGTATTTGTCGTCTTGGTATTTGCGGCTGAGGAGGCTGGACCTGAACCTAGGACTTGACCTTTTCCTTTCTTGGACGAGGAGGACGGGTCGGAGAAGCAGTTTCCCATTGTGTCGTTATTCCAATAGTGGAACTGCAGCCGGCGAGTCTATAGATGTAGGTTTGTATCGGTAGTGTGGATGAATGTAATGGCGTTGTTGGTGGATGGCCGAGTCCGGATTCGTCGGGTCTGGTACAGACAAAGGATAATAGGTGAGACCTGGGTTTCTGAACGTGATCACAACGAGAGAATATCCGTGTGGCGATCTGAGCGTCCAAGTATCGATTCAGTGTTATATATCGACTATGATAATATGTGGAAGCTATACACAGGATAGATGGTGTTGATGAGTTACAGCCTTTGGATCAAGCTGCGGCGCCAAGCCACAGTCTGTACCTCAAGACAACAGTAGTATCGGATCTTTCCGTATTCAGAGGTGTATTATTGAGGTCTTGCCTAGAATGTTCATAACAGTCAAAGAGATATACAGCCGCAGAATACGTGAAAGAGAGCCAAAACATCGATACATGAGTTGTGATATCCTATCCGATCTCTGATCCTAACTTCCTCTTCCTCTTTCTCACATCTTACCTTCTCCTGACTATATATTCCTCCCGTTCCCCAGACCCATGATCCGCTCCTATCGACCCCATCCTCCACTCGCACACCACCTATACCCATCGCGATCCCCTAATCTAGTCCCTTGACAAACTATCCCATTCTTCAGTTTCTCCAGTTCCACTTCCAATTGGCGAGCTCTCGTCGATATCGGCAACGCTAGCGGCGGCAGGGGCAGGCATTCCAGTTCCAACTCCCAATGGTAATCCTCCCCTTCCTCCTGGAGCGGCACCGGCACCGGCTCCAGAACCTGGGGCGAGTTGCATTGCTTGGACTACTAGTTCGAATACTGGTGGTGGGACTACTTTTTGGTAGACTGGGGGTTAGTGCCGATCATAGCGATGGGCCGGTGGATTTGGGATAGGGTAAGGGGCGGTGGATGGGCATGCGAAGGTTTAAGAGAGAGAGAAACGAGGTTTCAAGAGAGGGCGGAGTGAAAGAGAATACTTACTCATCAAGAGTTCAACAGGGTTGGGGTATACACGTAGAGCTCGGAAGAAATGCATGGCCGATTCGACCTGTTTCTCAGGCCCTATATATCAGCTCATACTCCCGGCTGTCATCGAGGCTTGATTTAAATGTGTGGGAGAAAGACTGACCCATGGTAGCCAATTTTTCACCCTCGGCAACACATTCCTGGAAGAATGCTTCCTGCTGCTCGGGCGATGTAGGTGTAGGTTCACGTTGAACTTGGGCAATTGCCACGCGGAGTTCCTACTTATTAGGCCACCTCATGACCACAAAGAGAGAAAATACTTTGTCAAGTCGTGCTTTCAATGCTTTCTTTTCTCCTTCCTCCTGAGCTTGAGCTTTCTTTTTCTGCAATCCTGATTATCAGTATAAAACACGAAAAAAGGTAAAGGTGATATACGAATTTGTTTCCTAAACTCGGGGTTGTTCCTCCTTTGATAATCAAAGTATAAAGCGTATGATCCAGCTAGTACTGCTGCGGATGCTAGGACTGTAGTTGCGATTCTTGCTGGTTGTGACATTGTGTATGGTATAGTGTACTCTATAGGTAGTGGATAGACGATAGATGGAAGGGAAAAGATGTTGGTCATCTGATTCCGTAAAACGTGGTGAACACGTGTAAGGTATGAAACATAGTCTGTAGCACAGTACACTACGCCTATCACTTTCAAGAAGTTATACAGCAAGACGATAACAGTATCGTTACGACGGATAACAAGGCAGAGCTCATACAATTAAAGGGCCGGTCGAATCCCAATTGCCTACGCGAGAGAACGACACAATGGCCTCAACATCGACCCCAAGCTCTTCAGCTTCCGGGCCGTCACGCAAGTATATACCCCCAGCGCTTCGTTCGCAACAAGGCTCGGCATCTACTTCATATTCTTCACGCACCAATGCATTGGGGTCAGGAAGCAGAAATAATTGTCAGCCACCTTGGCCCACTGCTCATGCACCATACCAACAACCGTCGCACTTACCGTCTCGACGCGATGACCGTTATCCCACTGGGCAGGCCGAGTCTGACTCAACATCTCGCGTGGCGAGATATCGGAATACATCACAGGATACTTATCGCAGACAAGGGACGGGTCATGCACAATCGTACACCTCGGCGCCATACGATTATAGTCGCGAGGATGAATTGATGCAACGCGGTAATAAGTACGACAGCCACTCTGCCCCGAACCCGACCCCGACCCCGACTCGAACAGCATACATCCCACCGTCTCAAAGAGCACCACTGAATGGTCACTCGCAAATCCAGTCTTCATCTGCTCCAACGCCTCGCCGTCGTTATATACCCGAAAGTGCACATCTGTTCCTAGCGGGCGATTCATTCGTCGGAGCATTAAGTCCGGCAAAAGGCCCTCAACCTAAAGAAATGCCCATGGAGCGAGGGGAGAGTGAGGCTGAAAAGGAGGAGTATGCGGTATTGAAGAAGGAATGGGAGGTTTATGATGCGATTCCAAAAATGATCAAGATTAGAAAGGAAAAAGGTGCTGCTGCCAAGGTGAGCTTGGCTTTCTGTTGTTTGTCCCTGCGCTCCCTGCCCCTGTGCATCCTATGTTGAAAAGACGCGGGGGAGACGGATATGAATGAGAAGATTTGACTGACGATAGGGACTCAATAATCCACGGTCGAAAAAGAATATTGCACCGAAAGTCTTGGACCATGGAATGGCGGCTTTTGGGGATATGTACCATGATTACAATAAAACCCCTCGATTCTTCATGATGATGTTTGGGAATGTGAGTGTTTACTTTCATTTTACCAAACGTTGTAGAGCTTGGTAGGAGGATCACGATCAAACCAATCAAGGGGGCAGTAACGGAAGGGCTGATATCAGGTCGACCTGAATATCAATTACCTATGGCAACTAGTCAATCGAGAAATCACCTCTGCTTCATTCACCCCGGAAGAGTTATCTTCAGCCAATGACAACCTAAGCGATTTTTCGGCCCTAACGAAACGTAAAGCGGATCTAGCATCAGCAGATCATACCGAAAATGATAATACTCCAACAGCTCTCGGTCCAACTTTATTCGTCACTAAAATCATACGAGAATACACTCAATTTATCGAACGTGAAATCGTAAATGGTCCAATTGGCGCCAAGCTGAAACAATTCGATGAAGCTGCAAATGATATTCATGCGAGGGGTATATTACCTTCGAAAAATAGGGTACTGGTAGCTGGGGCTTTACCACCTATGGTTAGGGATTCTAATTTGTATAGGATTTTAGGTAAATATGTGGATCAACATGTTGAGGCTACTGCTACTGCTACTTCTCCATCAAAGGCGGATTTGAAGCTTGAGCAAATTGGAAAGCGGAGAGGGTCGATGAGAATGGCAGAGAGGGAGAGAGGGGACCGGCTGGTGTATACGAGTGGGAGTTCTACCTTGAATTCAGGTACGACCGACATGGAGGTATTGGCGGATTCGATCGAGAACAACCTCAATATAAACGACACGAACGAGAGTCATGACGATCACGATCACGAGCAAGGGAAGGAGAAGGAGGTGGAAGATCAACTAGAATCGAAATCAACTTTCGAAACCCTACTCGCCCTCTGTCCATCACCTTGCTCACTTCCAATTCGATCTCAAATGATCACCTCATTCAATTCCCAACTCTCAACTTTCTGCTCCAAATACCCTACAATCCTAAAATACATCTCAATAAACGAAGCAATGCAATCGGCTCATCCGGGTGATCAGAACGTATTGGATTATTATTGTTCACAAGTTGAAGGTGATGGTGCGAATGTACATCCGACTTGGGAACGAACATATCCACTATGGCTTGATGTATTGAGGGAAGTTGGGGTTGATGTGGATAATTTTCC
Organism: Cryptococcus sp. GC_Crypt_2; assembly: GCA_026538405.1. NCBI lineage: Eukaryota > Fungi > Basidiomycota > Tremellomycetes > Tremellales > Cryptococcaceae > Cryptococcus > Cryptococcus sp. GC_Crypt_2. Next base: position 283,294 of record JALPCC010000005.1, on the reverse strand, counting down.
CGAAGTTGATTTGGAAGGTACGGAAGCTGCTTGGACTGCTGAGAAGGGGGCTAGGTTGGAGGGGAGTCGGTATAGGACGTGAGTGATTTGAGTTGGTCGCGATAGTGTGGTATACTGCGGTGCGGGAGTAGGGCTAGAGGGGAATGGTGGTGGTAGAGAGAGGGATGAGTGACAAGGGAAGGGTATCCAGGAGAGATTGGTGATATCAATTAGTGCTTTGGGTGTGTTTTGTTCCTGGCGATCGAAGCCAGATGATGTTGTCAATTATAGTGGTCCTAGTCCATACCAGATACCATAGCGTATTTGAACGAACAATGCAGATTTGCAGTCCAGTCACCAATTCATCCTTGAGGCCTGCCGCGAACGTAAACATATCGGTCGAGATACAAGAATGTAACCACGAGTAACATCATTACCAGACATCGTCCTACCGATAACCCCTAAACTACATCAAACTACACCCCCACCCTCACGCCTAGTTCCTTTTCGATATGGATTCCTCTCTTTATCCCCGATATCCCCTTTCGGCGTTCCCGTCCCCGTCCCGGAAGCTTGTGACCGCGTAACTCGTCTAGGTGAATCTACAGGTGGAGGCGGATGTGGATGTACGGTTGGAATACCACCAGATCGTAAGATCGGAGGAGCAGGTGGTGGTGGGAGGAAATCGGATGTGGTTTGCCATTGATTTGAAGTTGGATGTAAGAAATTTGGCGCTGACGCTGGCGTTGGCGTTGGCGGTGGTAGGTTCTGACGAGATGGGGTTGGAGTGGGTGAGGGGGAATATGAAGATTGTGGAGGAGGGGAAATTGAAGTTTGTTGGAATTGAGCAGTCATTTGTCTGTTTTGTTAGCTTTTGCACTGCCGACAAACCTATATAATGTGAATGAGCGAGATGAGATAACTGAAGGCACGTAGCCATGAGAAGATCGAAGATAGTGATATGGTGCAGAGAAGAAGGAAGAAACATACCCAACGTCGACCCTCCTTGAATTTAAAAACTGAATACAACCACTTTTGAACCCACCCAGCATTTCTCCAAATGAATTATAAAACTTGATTCCTTCTTCTGCATTATCGACAATTTCACGCCATTTCCAATATGCCTGATCGAATTCTTGTAGTGATTTCTCTCGTGATTTGATTCGAGGGTCGTCTTTACGTTCAGAAAGGAAGGATTCGTTTTGGGTCTAGACGTTAGTGTTCTCGTTCTCGATTGATCATATTGGCCATGCGGAGATCATGCCATGTCTCAGCCTTTCTCTGAGACGGGCGCTGCCCAAACTGGTGGTAGGTGGTGGTGGGGTTCCGACTCGTTGTGACTAGACAGGACCGGATGTTGTTGAATGTCGGGACCGCAGTCTCGCTCTGCTCCACATTCCCGCTCGCCCGCTGCTTGGACTTGGACTCACCCTGATCTGCTCCAGCAACCCATCCTGTTTCCTTCCTTCCTCCTCCATCTCTCCCCTCAGTTTTTCATACTTTTCCATTCCCCTTCCGAAAATATCTTCAAACCACTCAGTCTTTACATCCCCAGTCCCACCATGGGCCAATTTACTAGCCTCATTCATGACTTCTGGCCTTATATCATCCGCAGCGGCAACTTGACGTAATTCCGAAATGATCCTAGCTCGGTGGGCAATATTATCGTCCAGCTCCTCAAGGGAGGAACGGAGTGGTCTGACAGAAGGTGGAAGGGAAGAGTAGGTTGAAGTAGAGGTTGTTGAGGGTACATGATCGTTTAGGTATTCCTGATTATCAGTTTGGAAAAGCTCTACAATGAATCGTGCGACTGACCTCTCCTCCTGCTAGGATTTCTATGCGAGATTTCCATTCTGCCCATTTCGTACGTACTGTCGCATCGCTTGCGGATGCCATTTTGATAGTAGATTCATATTGATTCGCCATACTTATCAGAGATTGGTTGGCGATATGTGAAGGCTGCCTTGTCTGGGCAAGGTGCGGTTGACGAGAAAGGAGGGATTCATCCTCTGTAGCTTCCTGATCCAGTATGTCCATTGCCTTGGGGTCAGTGCAGGAACGATTAGAGAAGTGGGGAGGACTGACATCAGAAAGGAGTTTCGAGTTCGATTTCGATAATCTTTGAACTTCCGTCAAGAGACTTTGAATCCTCTGAACACCCCCTTCTGATTCCACCTCTTCTGCTTTCTTGAGTAGTGATGGTGGTAGTCCCGCTGGACGTTCTAGAGCCTGTATTGATCCGGGTAGGTTCAGGGATTGCAGTGCGCTTCCCGTTAGCTTGCACGAATGTTCAAGTAAGTGAAGGAGAACTCACCTAGCGGCCATTCCATCTAATTCCTCCCTCTTTCCATCTAGCTCTCGGACAAGTGTGTCTTTACGATCATCGTATATACCTAGATATCAGCTTTGCTACACAAAGGCATAAGGTTGAACTCACTAAGAGCCAAGTGTACACCGTATGGTACAAGCGCACTAAACAGTGGTCCTTGTCCACCTCCAGCTCCACCCATTAACCATCCAATCGGATCAGCTACCTCCGTAGGCGTCGCAAGTTTGACCATCCCCACACCGACGATTGGACTCAATTGCGAAGCGGGAGGGACCGGCGAGACATACACCAGGTCATTATCGCGTACAGCCCTCTCTAGGGCTGATTTCACCGCTGCTTGGAGATGCTTACAATCAGCTCAACCCAGAGGAGTATGATTATCCTAGCTCACCCTCAAATCTGCAACAACCGCATCGGCTACTCCCCTTTTGCCAGTATCCAATCCTTTCTTAGCACATGCCTCTGCGACTTTCAGACGAGCAATCTCTTCTCCATAACGAGACTTTTCTAGATCTTCTTGTGATAAACGATATTGTGCTGCAGCTTCGAAATGAAGTTGTTTGACTGTTATATGTGCGATCCAATTCTGTCGTCAGCTTTTCTTCTTCAAACTATGGGCGCAATGTAAGGACTTACAGGAGGGAAAAACCCGGCAGAAGGGAAATCTGTACTGTTTGCAGCTGCTAATGCTGATTTATAATAATCCGATACTTTCATTGACAATTTCCCAATCAGTCCATTCTTGTACGATCCCTCTATGTCATTAGCTTGGCCGATCTGGGTGAGATAAGTAGACAGACTTACGAAGAACAGCTTGTTGCCAATAGCATTCTTGTGCTTCTGCTAATAAGAACTCCCTTAATGCCGATAAGAAAGATTCGGTCATATCGTATCCTCCAGATTGAGGGGATGATAATTCAGGTGATAGGACTGGTAGAATGACTTTGATGAGGTGATCCAGTACTCCAGCGGCAGACTACACGTCAGCTTGACCATTTACGTTGAGACGCGATATCGCTGGCTTACAGAAAGATAGCCTAAAGCCCCCCTAATTCCTTCTGCCTCTGCCCTTCTTTCTGATGCTGCTATAGATGCGTATAGAGCTGCCACGTTGTATAATACACTTGCTCGCTCATAGGTAAGTGACGGAAGGGTAATGGAGGATTCGCCAGTGAACGAGTAGAATGTCGGAAAGGGGAGGTCGTATGTGAATGATAGGGATATCTGATATCAGCCTCCATCGTATCGCACAATGATGGAGATGATAATTACATCAGATGGAAATTTAGTGGACAGAAAAGTCAATTGGGCGTGATAACTATCATCAGTCCTTCATCACCCAATGCCCATGCAGAATGGAGACTCACCGCGTCAGACCTCTGACGATTTCAGGATGTATATCCGCTTTAGCCTCGACCCAATCCCTCCTCATAGCCGTTAAAGCCTCTACATCTTTCTTAAATGCGTCGGGGTGAGCATCTCGAAAATGATTCGAAATGTACGATAGGATCTTAATTTGGAATGTCGGGACTGGGTGGGCTTTTTTCGTTGGAAGAGGGAGGAAGTTGCTCTACTTGTCAGCGTATCTTCAGTTGTTCGCAGCTTACCATTGTGTGAGTCTATATGAAGAGGCAAGAAATCAAGTGTTCAGTTGTTGCTGCAAGATCAATCGTTATCATCGTTTAACAGTTTACCCGCGGGTATGGTGTGACACGTGGCACCCCTTGGTCTTTATGGTTATACGTGTAGACAAGCTATGCATGCAGAGAGCAAGACTGGTATGCAGGGCACTGCTGGGTTCTTTCTTCCCTCACTCTCTACCGCGAAGCCCTCAGGAGTGCCAAAAGAAAGTGAACCTCGATCTCGGGTCAGCGAGAGCCTGAAAAGGGAGAGGAGAGATTCCAACGCGTCGTGATTTTGATTTTCCTTTCCTCCACCAATCTATTCTGTCGCTTCACTGTGCGCCCATCTCAGTATACGACCGGGCAGGGGGCCAAAGCATATCAAGGTCAAAATGTCACAATCACCACTCGCTCGATCCACACGGAAATCCCTCCCGGCATTCGCACACCCTCCTTCTAGATTATCCAAATCCACCTCGATCCAGAATTTCCATGATTCCCCATCTCCCTCTCCAGACATCCCATCTTCTACTCCAACTCCAAACTCCACCCCGACCGCGAAGTCGACATACAAGAATGCCTCCACCACGCCAACCACGCCAAAGATATTGTATTCGCCCTACGCAACTTCTTCACCTCATGCAGGACCTAGTCGTAGTGCTAGTATTCCATTCGATATGGCTGCTAGTGCTAGGGATGCTAGGCGAAAGAGTTTAGGTCCGGTACAGAGAGAAGATACGCCCGAGGTGGATCAGGAGGTGGTCAGTATACCTGTCACGAAGAAGCGAAAGGGAATTATGAGGAAGAAACCTCTTCTTACTAGGTGAGCAGCTTCTGAGGGGTGGAATACAGTTGGACTGATGTATAGGATTAAGGAGTATCCACAATATATATTGGATAGATTTCAATACGATATTCCAACTTCAATCCTTGATATACTGCCTCCGACCCACCTTGCTAACCCAATCGCTTTGGGTATTCATGCAATCCACTACATCCTCTTAGCCCCAATTCTGGCGGGTCATGAAAGTGGCTCAATCCTTCAGACGTCTAAAGTAAAAGGGAGATGGGATAGATTCGAGGACGATCACATTACTAAGGGGAGGAGTATGGCTGGTTTATGGACGGTGTGTTCCCCTTATTCTCGAAGATTAATTGGAGGGCTGATGACAGGGTGCTGGATTTACTATTATTTTAATGATCCTGACTTTGGGGAATGCGGCATATCTGTTCTCGAGGTTCAAGACTTACGATATGCAATTACGATCAGTGAGTCCCCCCCCCTACATAGATGTCTACTTGTACTCATTCACAGGCTCAACAACCACTTCATTCACCACATGCTTCTCCCGTTCCGGCGCCCAAGATAAAAGCAAAAAAGGATAAGGATAGCGATGTGTTCGACTCTCAGACCGATGAACCTCTACCAAGTGGAACCAAGATGGATGGGAAGAAAGTTGCAATGGTCCTAGGACGGGCAATTTGGCTTACGGTGAAATTCATCTTGTACGCCTCCTCTGATTCTTCTCATTGTGAGGACGATAGGCTGATGTACAGTGCTGCGGGGATGTCGGCCATTGGCAAGCCTACCCAGACCGGGTCCTCTTCCATCTTCGGAGGAGGTGGCGAGGGAGATAAGATTCAATCGTTGAGAGTCTGGGAACCTCCTGCATTCTGCATGGCTTTCTTCTGGTATGTCACCTTTTTCGCTGTTCTTTCCCCTGCCTCCCTTTCCCCTGCGAACTACACTGGCAACTGTCCCGACGTGTTCAGTCATCGCAGATCTTGCCTCTCTTTTCCCACCCCTTCGATCATCTCGCTAACTCCCAGCGCTCTACCCCCAACAGCTCCTATCCTCACATATATCCTCACTCCCCTCCACCCCCTCCTGACCCCTTTAATCCATATTTCAATAACATTCCTCTTATCACACCTCTCTACTTCTTACGCACAATTGGTAAAAGATAGGATGTTGCTCAGTGCAGAGGTTATGAGGGAATACGATCAACGATTTGTTTATAGGAAAGTTTTCGCCAGTAGGGTTGATAGGGGAACGCAGACCAATCAGGGTGAGTCTTTTGAGGGATGTAGGTCCCGGTAGCCAGGCTGTGGTCTTGTCGACAGGCCAGGCCCGGAAGGTTTTACTGTTGAGTTGGGCTGATGTGCAGCTGAATTGATTTGGTAGTTCGGACTTGAGATAGGAGAATCCGTTGATGGGCATTGTTATTAAGGTAGCTGTAGCTGTCTTTATAACCGCATGGGCATATCAGCCGAGTCGCTAGCGGTTCACGAGACTCGGGAGATGCATACATATGGGGATCGTGCATGGTATAGACATCGTCAAGTTGTCTACAATCGATCCTGTCTTGTTCACATTCCATGTATTGTGCGTCCTGATATATGATTCAGCCAGTCCGCCGAGAGTCAAGAGCTCTCCAATTCCAGAATCAGTAACAATACCAAATTCTGCTCTACTCATCCTTCTGTCCCTCTTCGACTCCTGTTAATCCAGCTTCAGCCAATAAACCCCCAACCCATCTCTTAACTTCGCCCTCTTCAACACCTCCATCAACATCAACAAATTCCCCAACATACCTCCCACTGCTTAATCTAGATTTATGTAATAAACTCTTTCCATTATTCGAAGTAGTTGATAATGTGAGATTCAAGATATATGTCGGTCCTTGCTTATATTCTTTTGTGGCCCTGGCGGAAACGGAAATGGGGACGGAAGAGAGTGCGGGAGGAAGGATTGGGGAAGAATTGGACGGTGAGGATGGAGTTGATGTGGGTGAAGTGGGTTTGGTGTGGGGTGAGAATGTTATTGAGGGTGGAGAGGGTGGATCTAGGGTTGTAGAGGTTGTAATTTGAACGATATCCGTTTCGATCTATCATCAGCAACCGGCATAATCGAATACTGGATCATATCGTTCATTGATAGGTATAAGATACCAGCGTCAATGCTGAGGACTTACACGCTTGACCATCCTCCTTCTTTTCCCACTGAACACTTCACCCTTTTCAACCCATCTCTTCCAACACCAAAGCAAGCCCTGTAGACCAAAGTACGAAGCGACTCCAATCCAAGTAACATATTTTGAACTTTCGAAATCCATCTTCATAGTCCATAGATATGACCCTATACCCAACAAAATTGAGAGGTATCCAAGGGAGAGATGGACCGTGGGGTGAAGTAAGGAAGGGGTGAATGATTGGGATATCAGATGCTGTATGGTAAGTCTTATACCTTGTCTATTGTGAAAGAGGGGTTCAGAAGGCGGGCATACTTTCTTGACGGCATCATCTAGTGATGATTTGATTTCGGCAAGATTCGAATTATTGATCTTGACAGTCGGTAGTGGGTCCGTTGCTAATTCCCCTTGTCCATTGAACTTTGAGCTCGTGTCCGTGTCGACAGCTATCCCACTCCTCTCCATCGTCGACGCTGATTTGCGTGCCATTTTTTCTGCTGCGTAGGGATCGTCTGCGCGGAGTGCTGTCCTTTATTTCATTACCACTAGCTACGACAATGGGGTTAGATGAATATCGATATAGACATGATCATAACGCGAAGTTGACACGTCGTATTAAAGGGAAGGATTAGATAAACAACACCTTTGGACCTCCACCTGAATCAACCATCTTTGGATCGTACATCATCATATAAAGTAAGGATAGAAATGGCATCGATATTAAAGAGATTAGGAGGCTTGTTACCGAAGAGAGTTCAGAAGGTACGTCGAGCAGATTAGCCAGAGCTGATGAAAGGGTTTTGTGGGGTATGATCTTGAAGGGAATAGTTATTTCGAATTACCAAATCCAATGGGTATGTCCCATCTCCAAATAATATTTATGCTCGGCATGCATGGATCTTTGTTGGTCTGGGAAATGAGGTATTCCGCTAAATGTAGGTGGTCGAATGAAACGGACTGTGGAATATAAAGTCAATAGAGATCTAGCGGAATATACATCCGGACAACATCGTCTTCCTGGTACGTGCCATCATTTCCGTAATGGTTGGGCATAGCTGATGCTCAGTACAATGGACAACATGTCAGTCTTGACTTGACCCCCTTTTTGACATATCTATATCTAGAAAAGTATAAGAGTTGACAGTCAGGGTTATCCCACACACGCTCCAACCCACCCACTACATCAGAACTTGAAAACGATACAAATCGCCAAAGTAATCTCAAACCATTAATAGAAGCAATAGAAGCTAGAGAAATGGCAGAAAGAATAAGACAGGGATATCTCCCTGATCCTTCTAATCCCGATGCCCAAGTCAAACCAATTGCTGGGCCCTCAACCTCCACTTCCAATACTAGTAATAGTACGAGTACAGGTCAAATGAATACAAGACCTTCATTTACGAAACCCGATACTAGACCAATCGAACAGACTGGTCAATCTCTTTCCTCTCCAACTCAGTACGGAGGTAGAGAAGGTCCAGGTTCACAAGCGCAGAGAGTACCGGCGCCTGGACAGACTGTTGATCCTGGAAGACATGATGATCCGGCTGAATTGAGGAGATTAGCGGAGGAGGATACGAAACGCAGGATCGAAGAACGGGGTGGTGAGGCTGATTTGAGGGTTGGGAATGGAAAAGTGGAGGGTGTTGATATTGGGCAAGGGGGTGGATTGGCTCCCAGAAGAAGGGGTAGGAAGTAGGTTAGGCGAGGTTACGTAGGGAGGCAATGTATTCCGGATAGGGGATAGGTCGACCATCGCCAGTACACGCACAATCATCGTATACAATCGTAATAACAATTCATCTACTGCATGCAGGTACGCGTACTGTACAAAGACCCGAAGCAAACTTCTACCAATTGACAAACCATAACATATCTCCTCAGCTGTTTTCGTTTTCAGACAAGCCCTCCCTCCAACTGACCAGTCCTGGATCCAGTCTCGCCTTATCCCGCTGACCCGCCACTTCCTCCTATCTTATCTGCACCGACTCCTCTCCAACAAGCTCACTCTGCTCGCCCTAGCGGACTCGACTCGATCACTAATCATCCCTAACCCTAGTGAAAACCTTCTCAACCTCTCCACCAATAACTTTATATCCATTACTCCTAAACAATTTCCCTTTCAAGAAAGGTTGGACGTCGTAAATCTCCAATTCTTTCGCTCTTGTCTCCAGTTGTTTAATTGTAACTCGAACAGATTCAGGGTTTGCACCACGTTGATGGCGGTGAAGTTGGACTTTTTCTTTAATGATTTGACCTAAGAGGAATCCAATTAATTCTTCATTGTCTGTGGCTTGATGGACGTATTTTCGGAATCCCTGGGAGGTTAGCGTCGAATACTTCATTTTTCATCCGGGGTCCGCTCCCCCTTCTTTCTCTGGCTTTGCCTAGCTGATGTGGGATTGGATAGGAATTGCAGAAAAGGCAGAAGGATAGGAAAGGAAGAACGACTCACCCTCTCTAACGTCTTCTTGATACTCATTTTCTGAGCATTGACAAATGACCCGACAGTGACCTGAATAGCCAAATCGATATCATCACTCCTGACATATTCTCTCAAGTGCATCTTGGCACTAGCCTCACTCATCCTAATCATCGATTCTAAATGTCGAACTGTGATCGGGAATGAACCTGTCGCTAGGGATTCTCGTCTTAGATCGGCATAAAGTCGGGCTAGTTTATCTTGATCGAGTTGATGGAGTTTAGGTCTGATATGTTCTTTCGAGTACATGATGTATTTCTTTAAAACGTCTTGTGGGATGATCTGCAGATTAGCTCCATTCAAAAGTGTAAACCTAGAGCACGGTGATCCTGTAGAGACGACTTACATCCTCATCAATCGCAACATTGACCTCTCCTTCATCCTCTGCAGGCCTGAAATCGGGATGTGACCTCGTATGACTCCCTACGACGAATTGAGCCAGCATCTCATCTTTGACCGGATCAACAGTATCTTTTACTACACAAAGTACGTCAAACCTCGAAAGAATCGGTTCAGTCAATTCAACATTCTGCTGGAATGGGATAGTCGGATTATATCGTCCTCGAATAGGATTGGCAGCTGCTACAATAGCACATCGAGCTTGGAGGGAAGTGACGATTCCAGCTTTTGAAATAGAGATAGATTGTTGTTCCATTGCTTCGTGAATACTCGTTCGATCGGCATCATTCATTTTATCGAATTCGTCAATCAAACAATGACCTTTATCGGCTAGGACCAAAGCTCCTCCTTCAAGAGTCCATTCTTGAGTCATTGGATCTCTTCGGACAGAAGCAGTGAGACCAACAGCGGAAGCTCCTTGACCAGTTGTGAAGACGGCTCGGGAGGCGGTTTTCTCGACATATTTAAGGAATTGAGATTTAGCAGTACCTGGATCACCGAGTAGCAAGACATTGATATCGCCTCGAATTCGATGTTTTCGATTAATATCCTTCATGACTCCTCCGAATAACGATAAAGCGAGCGCAGTCTTTATATCATCGTGACCGTAAATCGAGGGCGCGATAGATTTAACGATCCTCTTTGCGATTCGATCATCTCGACCCATGGCCCTGATCATCTTCATATCTTCTTCTGTTAATCGAACAGCGGCGAATAAATCTTCTTTCTTATTGATATGATTCGCTTCGAGGACAGTCGAGAATACAGGGAAACCGTTCTTGGTGTTGAGCGATGCGTCGAAATTGTTTCTATAAATCCCAGTCACCTCCTATACTGTCAGCTTTCTTGGCACGCAACCATTCACTATGATCTTACAATCTCCTCTCCCGGCTTGGCAATATCGATCAGATCCCAAAGACAAACCACCTCCCGGTGCCTAGGCAATCTTCCAGCAGGTACACTACCGGGACTTTCTTGCAGAGTCATTTTCTGATAATTTCGATAAACAGTCTGTTCAGAATTGACTGTAAATGGTCCTCTACTCTCACAAGCCGAACAGAAACTGATCTTGAGTTCCTTGTTTGTATCCTGGAAGAAAGGTCCAAGAACGGCATTACATTTCGAACAATCGAATTTGACGTATTTCAATTGTGGGAATACACCTGATCGACGAGTGACGACTCCTGTGACTTTTACTAGAGTATTCAAATCGCCTTGTCGGAGATCTCGAAGAGAGACTGAGGAGGGTAATTCGATGATTCGGACGTGAATCTCGGAATGGATTCGGTCGTAGGCAGGGTAGTAGTCTAGAATAACGTCTAAAGCGACTCCATCGAATATTTCTAGTAGAGGTTGGGGTGTACCGGCGAGGAACCAAGCCAAGATCGGTCTGGAAGATGCTAGGTCGGTATATGATACTTCCAGGGATTCAGAATTGACTAGATATCAGCAAACCCTCTGACCATGAAACGAAATACTGACCCTCTCCGAGATGCTTGATCTTCTGACCATAGACTGAGGTACCATGTTCATCCGTAAAGGTCATGAGGAAACTTCGGAAATGTTTTTGAATAGCCCGTCGAACAGCATCGATCGCGACCCACTCGGCAATAGTAGCCGCCTTGACATCACCGAGGTGTTCAAGTGACATCTCCTAGCTGATCAGCTTACTCCTTGCTCGTGCGCAACTTCCAGTGACCCACCTCATCATCAATAGTGATATCATCCTGATTAGGCACTTCATCATACTGCCTTCTCCTCCTATTTGGGTTGACGCCAGCCAATGGTCCTTCGGCGACTTCATCCATATCTTCATCGTCACTCCTCATGAATGCAGGCATACGCTCTCTCCTTCCTGCCCTTCTACCTGGAAGGCCACGGTCTCGTCTTTGCATATCTGCCTCAGCGGCCAGTCGGGCTGCACGGGTCATTTCGGGAATGGAATCTCGATCATCAATATCGGCGGCATCATATCGATCTAAAGCTTCGTTGTCCTCGTAGTCGCTGACATCAGTTTCTGTCCAACTTGAATAAAGACCAAAAGGCCCGGCATGACTCACGCCCTCAAATTGTCATCATTGAATAGATCCTCTCCTGCATCATCATCACTATCCCCAGCATCCATCCTTCCCCTAGCCCTCTCCTCTCTCTCCTCGTCATCAGCGATGATATCCCCATCCTCGTCTTCCGAGAAAGGCATCGGACTGGATGCAGGCGGAGTAGAAGGCGGTAAAGATGAAGGAGCAGGACTTGAGCCAGGCCCTCCCCTTAGACCAGACGGACCGGCTGTCGGTGAAGAAAGAGGAGATCTACCCTGGTCTCGACGACGTTTTGGACGAGGTTGAGAGGACGCTGGCATGTTGCTTGGTGGTGAGGACATTGTTGGTGTAGTGAGTAGAGTATGGTAGAAGATGAGGAGATTAACGGGGACATTGAATTTAGGGGCAGAGTACTTTGAACGCGTAGACGCGACGCGTTTATTTGTTTTCAGGTAATTGATTGATTTTATCCCACACAGTTAGCCACGTGTACGATGAACCAACTTTTCCCCTTATGCCTCTAAGGTATAGTGACCATACTTGAACCTATCAGCTCGTACGCCATGGCATCCGTCCCGTACCCACTCATCACATGCGCAGCAGCGGACGAGACCCTTGTTCTAGCCTCCAATTCTTCAGTACACGTCATAGCGGGCGAATCCAGCAACACCATCCCAATCCCCTCATCCTCCGCCTCCACATTTATCCGCCAACTCGCTATCTCGCCCGATTCGAAATACGCAGTCACTGTATCAAATGACAAGGGATTGCGAACATATGATTTAATCGAGAAGAAGCATCTTTCTACCCGATATTTGACCAAGAAACCCTCCTTGGTGACATTTACCGATAAATCAACAGATGGACTTGATATTATCGTTTCAGACAAAGTTGGAGATTGTTACCTCTACCCTCTTGTTCCAAGGGATATTTCAAGTGATAAAGTAAAGATTATGGATATTCAAGCCGATCCTACACTTAATCCCGAAGCGACATATCTATTAGGACACGTTTCAGTTCTCACATCGCATATCTTGACGGAAGATCAAGAGGGGAAATGGTTAATCACTGCAGATAGGGATGAACATATTAGAGTCACTCGATATCCTAATACTTTTGTTATTGAAAAATATCTGTTTGGGACGGATGGTTTTGTCTCCTCGATTCATATACCCACGGGACATCCGGAATTATTGTTATCTGCCGGAGGAGAAGGGGTAATGAGGTTATGGAATTGGAAAACGGGCAAACAAGTTGGAAGTATTGAAATTGCCGATTCGGTCTTGCCATATAGAAGAGCTAGGAGTTCTTTGAGGAAGGACAAGCGGAAATTGAAGGGGAAAAAAGCTCCAGTAGTAGTGGAGGGCGAGGGAGAAGGGGAGAAGGACTTCTACCATGTGCCAGAAGGATGGATGTTACCCTCAGGTCAGGGGATATTGATTAGGAATATAACTTCATTGGAAGTAGGTGGAGCTGTCATCGTTTTATTCTATTCAGAGGGGTAAGTCAACTTTGCTCTCCAGCAATGCCATCAAGCAGGATAGAGCTAAATGTCAGTGCGGCCGCTCTACATTCCTTCATCCTTCCCTCGCCCGGATCTTCCTCGCCATCAATTCGATCTTTCGAGACCACCTACCCAATCCTCGGCTACACCCTCTTGCCAGGAAGCAATGATACATACCTCCTCACGCTCGATACGACATTTGGTCCCATCAATTCTAATCAATTAACGGGTCAAATTCCTAAACCGAAATCGAAGGAATTCGAAATGACAGCAGAACAGAAGGCGGAGATGGAGAGATCGTATCGAGTTGTTCAGGTCAAGTCGGACGGATCCGTATGTCCACCTCATATCGTTAAAACCCTACAGCTGACGATATAGATTGAAGATATCACTTCGACCAATCCTATCTCTTCCCATCTCAGATCACTAATCACAAACCCAATAAATCAAGGTACACCTCAAGAAGTATCAACAGCGACTTTAAACCTTTATCCCGATTTATCACTCTTTCCACGCTGGCCAGGATTCGAAGAAGACGATGATCTAGCTGGTCCAGCTGTAGATCCTTCAACCTCATCTACTCCCGGTCTTGCTTCCACATCGAATGTGAATACAACAGCAGGTCCTAGTAGTGAACCTGGAGGAGGACCCAAGAAGGAATACACAACTCAGGAATATGAGGCAATGAATTTGAAACACCTTGGACGGTTGAAAGCCCAGGGCTATCCTGTTGATGATTACATGAGAATGAAGAGGAGGGAAACAAAGGATAGGAGATTCGAAGCTAAACGCGCTAGATTAGAAGCTGGAGAGGCTGCTGATGAGGGAGATGAAGAGGAGGCTTAGTGTAATGTAGATTCATGAATCATGCTCTGCATATGCTTGTCTGCTATGTGATGTTGATATTTGATAATTCGAGACTTATTGTGCCTTTGTATATTACATTTTCGCTTCAAATTCCTCCTTCCGATTCGTGTGCTTGGCCGCTCAATGCACTCCCCGATCGCCTCGTACACTGAACTAAGCAGCAGGAGCTTTGACCAAACCCCGCAAGGTTAGATCGTACACCACATCCTCACATCTTTTGAGATCATATTTGAGGGAATCGAATTTCCGTCTAAGCGCATCATTTCGGAGGTTCAACTACACATCAGCGCCATTCCATCCTTCCCGTATCTGCATTTCGCCAGAAACAATGCACGGATGTAACTTACCAAGGAATAGGAGGCAAAGATGTCATTGACGAATGTTGCTATTCGAGTTGGTAATTCAAAGTTTTGGGCAGTCACTGAATTTATCGAGAGTCGTGGCTATCTATCAGTTGCTGAATTCCTCAAATCGGTATTTCCAAACGTCGATCGGCTTGATCCGCTCAAGGTAGATGTAAATACGTACCAGCTCGTTGACCATCCCAATAACTCCTTGTAGGTAATCTTCAGACGTCAATTGAATCTCTCCCTTCCCTTCCTCCGATACTGAACATCAGCTTTCTGTCCCATACTGATATCGCCCTCCTCCAGATACAGTGCAGGTCACGGGTGAAGGGGAAAAGACTCACGACCCATAAGTGATGCGCATGTAAATGCGGGAACGAGTTCATCGTGCAGGATGAATCTAGCCAATGCGATTGAAGTGACTAAAGATCGAGCTGGGGGGCCAAGGGCGAATTGATATCTACCATCAGTCTTCGGTTCTCCTTCTTGATATGCTCTTGACAGATACGAAATCCCTACTTACCGATAGAACTCTCCTTTGGGGATCAAGGTTGAGACTTTTTGCCATAATTCCCCTGCGCGACTGACGATCTCTAAAGCTCGTTCGCAAATTGCCTTGTCTGTTCATCAGCCTAAGTGACTTTTGGTGATCATCACTTCGTGTGATCTCAGCTGAGCCGTCTGTCCACTTTGGCAGGATACAGAAGAGAGTCCAAAGACTTACGCTCAGATTGAGGCCTGGAATGCAATTTGTTTAATTCCCCAACGGCTCCTCGGGTAATATCGTCAACAGGTTCAAGGGCCTCCTTGATCGTCTATCTTGATTAGCACATGGTTCCTCGCCTTCCCTTTCACTTGCTCCCTTCATTCATCTGTCACATCTTTTGCTTCCTAACTTCTTTCCGGTCCTTGAACTCTTCACTTCCTTTCCCCGCTTATTCCGCTTCGCCATGGACACAACATACCTTCTTCAAAGTCTGTTCATTCTCCAACAGAGAGATGACGGAGATAAGGGTCTGATCTAATGACGATTGTCTTTCTGACATTGTATTTATATCTGGGTTGTATGTGTAGGGAAGATGATCTATTCAAGATGATTCAACTTTTGGGTGGAGGTGAAATCGGCACGTGGAGCTCACGCTTCGCCTTGTGGTGGTGTCGAGCCTCCAGCTTCTCAAGGCAGAGAACTGCACAAGAAGAGCGAGGCATGCTCTTCCTTCCGTGGTCCGGCTGGTGAATATATGGGCAATATCGCAGAGGTCAACTTCTCGGCAGACTCATCAACCACTGTTGGAAGTCACAGACCTGACTTCTTGAAGGCGCCGTCTACACTGAAAAGGAGTTGAAATCTTGAGTGAGCAATGCAAAGCGGCTTCGCTACATCCCACATGCACAGTGACATCACAGCGCATGATCACATGAGCATGAGGCATCATCTCACCTGTCACAGCAACCACCTGCCGGTCAGCTGAAGGATACATACTCGCACATGTGCACTTGCGCATACCATACTTACTCAAAGCCGCAGCCATCCGAAGCCATCCCATTTCCGAACCGTCTATGCCGGACCGCCGAACCGACAAACTTTCATGGCGGTGATCACCAAGCCACGTTCTGACTAAGAGATGAAAGGCAATTCCCCCCGGACGCCAAACGCCGCTCACCACCTCGAAATTGGATGCCAGATCAGCGGGACGGTCCCGTTCATTTAATGGATCCCTATTTCCTATTTCCGATACATTTTTCTTAATTGACCCCGAAGTGGTAGAGAAGCAGCCACTGCACAGCCATGGATATGCATGGCACGACATGACTGTCCACGCATGTACATGTGCAGAGGGTCCAAAGAGACGGGACAGATTGACCCTTTAAGGTACACCTTCCCGGTGCCTGAGATGGGTGGATCGACTTCTGCCATTTTACTCTTCTTTGTTACTTGATCAATTTGTCAATACGGCACGGGAACGCTTAATTGATTTCGACCTTCCTGCCAAGTAAGTATAGCTCGGCCTAACATGGGGAGGCGGAGATCGACGTTCTAGCCGGTCCGGCAGGGTGTGATTAGGGTTTGAATAACGGTACGGAATATCCGACTAATCTTCTCATGTTAACATAATTTTCGTTACTCATATCTTAGGAGAACCTTCCCGCACTTTGATCCCGATTTACGTCAAATCCCTCTGACACTGGTAACGATCAAGTATCTCGCTCTGGGCCTTGGATGTACACCTTGAAGAAGGAAATTGATCGTGAAAAAATAGGAAAGGATCAACCTCCCCGCTCCGAGCCTTCTTTTTCCGAAGTATGGATATCTCTTAATATCTAGCATTATTCGGCTCGGTCGAGATAATAGGGACCGGCCCGTCCGGATTAGAGGTCCATATTAAGCATGGGCATGAGGGGCATGGGCAGTAGGAAGAGGTCAGGTGATAACGTGAACGGGATGAATCATAGGCACTATCCTTGACTTTTTTACCTCACATCATGTCCGCTAGTCTTTCACCCTCAAACTTTCTCCGAGACCCGAATGATCAGAATTTTTTTTCATGGCCGAGGACGGGGGGTGTGGACGATATATAAGGAAGGAAGGATGGACTCTTCCAATATATCAATAAACCACCTCTTCATCCTCACCTAATCCTATTCTACCGAATCAATATGCGATTCTCTCTATCCGCCCTCGCCCTCTCTGTTCTATCCATCTCGGCCTTCGCTGCCCCCTCTACCTCCTCCTCCACTTCCGAAGTTAAGTCCACCGCCAACTCGACTCTCGAGGAGCGAACCTTCTTCAATTGTCCTTCCGGTACCAACTGGAAGATCACTAAATGTTGTCCATGGGACTCTTGGGAGAATGTGATCTACCACCGATGTGAATGTTCTACCCCCGGCAAAACTCTTTCTGCGGATGGAAAATCATGTGAGAACAAGTGTTCCAACTCTGGATGGAAATGGTGCAACACTCAATGTTGTCCTCCTGGTTCCGACGAGGTCAGCGGCAAGTGTGTCGTAAGTCCCCTCCTATCGTCTTTGATTAGTGACTAAGCTAATGGTCAGTGCTCCGGTGGTAAACAGCTAGTCGGTACTGGAAACAACAAGCAATGTGTCAACCAATGTCCATCCGGTCAATACTTTGCCAAAACCAAATGTTGCCCTTCTTCCTCGACTGAACAATCGGATAAATCATGTAAATGCGACAGCTCGAACCAAAAGCTAAGCGACGACAAATCGAAATGTATCGATAAATGTCCCGCTGGATGGAACGCTTGCGCTTCCCAATGTTGCCCTCCTGGATCATCCGAGAAACATGGACAGTGTGTGGTATGTCATCACATGATGATTATCCAAGACTAAGAGCTGACATCTTAGTGTGACGACCCCAAAAAGACCCTTAAAGGATCAGGAGATGCTAGGAAATGTGAATACAACTGCGCCACTGGATGTTCATTCAAGACCTCCATCTGTTGCCCTACCGACTCTTTCGAGATGCACGGTCAATGTCAATGTAACGATCCTTCCAAAGCCCCCAACTCCGACAACACTCAATGTGTATCCAAATGCACCAAATCCGGCGAACAATACTCCAACGGCGTATGCTGTAAATCGTACTTGACCGGTAAAGACGGTAAATGCGTTTGCCCCACTACTGGTCAAATCGACGATGGATCGAAATGTTCCGCATGCCCATCTGGTCAAAACTACAACTGGGTCACCAAAGGTTGTGATGCCCCTTGTACCAAAGCTGGAACTACATACAAAATTACTCGACGAGGAAAAGGAGTTTGTTGTCGAACTGGTCACACTGCTTGTGAAACCGTTTGTTGTCCATCCGGAACCGATGAAGTTGGAACTTCTGGAAAATGTTGTAAACCAGGATCTACCTTGGACGCCTACGGAAACTGTCTAGAACCATCTCACGTTCCTCGAGCTATCAAGCGAAACGGTCCTTCTGAAATCCAATTAGAAGTTCCTTCCACTTACTTCGGTATGAATGGAAATTCCAACAACGCCCTTTGTCCCGCTAGGACTGCCGCTTGCCCAATCGAAGGAAGGGGTGAAGACGATTACGAATGTATCGATACTACTTCCGACCTCCAATCTTGTGGTGGATGTGCTTCCATGGGTGAAGGTGTCGACTGTACCTTGATCCAGGGAGCCAAATGGATGGGATGTGTCAAGGGACAATGCGAGGTTTACTCTTGTGGCAAGGGATACAAGCTCGTCGATGGGTCTTGTAAGCGGGCATAAGCGGTCCAGGGACAGGACAAACTAGAGCAGGAAGCGCGAACATTTTGGACATTTTTAAACGTATAATCATAGACTATATCAGTCATCTCAGTCATTCTATAGATTCTCTCTCCCCGGGACACAACTCCACACATTCATTTTGCGCAACGCGCTATATAGTCAGTTGTAAACTAGATCTAAACGTATAATGCATCTCTACGATCTTTCTTACTTTGCTTCTGCCTCCTTTCTGCACTGGCTTTCTCTGACTATCATCACTCACACCTTGGCTTCTCCCGCTCAGCCTGAATCATCAAGGGGCAGGCTGTTGCTCAGTCGCAAGCATGCATTTCACGAAAATACACTATATCAAATATAAACGTCATTCACAACTGTCCCAAATACCCAATTTACGTCTATCGCCTCCTTCGCGGAACAGGTATATTACCCAAAGTCTCTCCTAGCGGAACAACAACCCTGTCCTCATTCACCTTTGGTCCCAAATCCAGCTTATCGCCCTTACCCATAGGTTTCTTCATTTTACTAGGATAATTGATCGAAGGGATCGATTCAACACTAGCCACTGTAGGTAGTACTTCCTCCGGACTAGTTGGTGATGATGAGCTTGCTGCATCTTGGTCGTGATCCTCGTTATCCACTTTTCGACGGCGGAAAGCTTCGAGAAGAGCTTCTCGTGGTTCGGTCCTTTCCCATGATTGCTGGACATTCCATGTCTTCTTCTTAGGTGTGATTCCAGTGGGGACATCATCGAGAATACCGGATGATAAAAAGGTCGAAGTGGAGGCGAGAACGGATTTAACGCTCTTGCTGGATTCGGCATATGTCTGATCGAATCGCTCAGATGCGACGGTATGCTGGTTGTCAGTGAGGGCCTCGTGGGAGATATCTTACAGATTCAAGGAGGCTGGACGAGAGGGTAGATGCCGACTCAGCGGATTGTGCAGAACGGGTTTTGAGTTCTCCCAGTGTTGACGAGATTGTAGAAGACATAGATGTGAGTTCGGAAGATTGAGCTTCGGCGGTAATGGCAGCCTTGCGTGATACTATCATCAATACCTCCCATACTCAAGGTACTTGAGCACTTACCGTCTGAAGCAACCTGGTCGAGATGTCGACAGAAGCCATCGACCTCTTCCACATGTTCGGAAGCTTCTCCCCTAGTTTGCTGACCAAACAGTTCCAATCGAGATCGTACACCAGTAGTGACTTCACCAAGAGCCTGACTATCAGTCTTTTGCTCCGTACACACACTACACCCATGTCACTCACATGTTGACCATCGACCCTCTGCCTCTTCGCAGTGCCCTGTACACTTTCCAGTCCCTCTTCGACCACCTTTGCCCGGCTAACCTTCTCCTCCCAATCCTCTACGACGAGATCACCATACTTCTCCATCTCACCCATTCCCTCCTCATTCGCCTTCTTCACGCCCTCAACAGCTTGCGTCCACGAAACATCCTGAGCGTCCGTGAAACCAACAATCATGTTTGTCAAATTCTGGACTAATTCCGTACGTAATTTGGCCGTTTTACCCTTCTCCTCGCTCAACATACGAGTGAGCATATCGTTCTGAGCACGTAGGCGGACAATCTCAGCAGCCGCAGTCTGATGAGCTAGGGCTTTTGATCGTTCAGCAGCTTGAGCTTCGGATGCGAGCTGTTGACGGGTCGTATTGATTACGCTGTCGACTAGGTCGGCAGTGGATCCTAAGACAGTCGAGACCACGACGAGATGATTCTGTTGATGCTCCAGTACGTCGTCGACCATTCTGGTACTCTTATCACTGACACCTTTTGCCCAGTCTCGCACAGATTGCTGGACAGAGTTCTTGGCTTCTAGAAGAGATCGGCTCGCTTCGGAAGCGTCGATGTTTCCACGTTGAATAGACGTAGATAGGGATTCGGCAGAGTTGCCAAATGTATCGAGGGCATGATCGATGGAAGCGATATCTTGCTGTGACGCCTGTCGTCAGCTCGTGAGCCAGGATCCGACTCACCTGCTGGCATTGAGAGCTCAAAGATACCAAATCCGCCTTCAAGGTCTTGCCAAAGTCATGCTGCACATGATGTAGCTGTTTCAGACCTTTACGCAGATCCGCCGAGATCGCGTCGATACCAGTTCCGAAGCGCGTAGCGGCATCGGCATTTGAGCCGAGTACTTTTGCCTTTCGGGCTATCGCGTCAGTCCGTGCTATAAATCAAAAGGGGGACGTACCGAGTTTCTCAAACAGTCCACCAACATCCGATACACTTTCCGTAGCGACTTTCTTTAAATCTTCTGCTACCTGACCCACTCGCTTCTCTCCCACTTGATAGGCTTGAGAAACAACCACCTCCTCTTCCAACCTCACCCTACTCTTCTCCAATTCGACTTTGGCTTCTTCCATCAAGATGCCCAACTGCCTCTCCGCCTCCCTAGCCTGTTCGAGATCTTCGACCGTCGCGAGAAATTTCTCACTGATCTCGTCAAACTCCCTTTTGCGTGATGTAAGCTCGACCGTAATGGCATTTGAGCGCATAACAGCCTCGTCGTGATCAGATTTCAATTTCGCTTGATTGTCGTGCATTTCCTTCCACTGTTCTTCGGGAATATAAATTCCATTCTTGTCCCTCGCAGCCATGAGTTCACCTTTCAATCGATCAATATCGCCCATGTATTCCTTGAGCAGGCCAGCTTTGGTAAGGTGGGCATTTACTTCTGGTCGATTTCGAATCGATTTAGCTCGAATGGCGTAATCAAGCGTTGAAAGTGTTTCTTCTAGATTACTTCTAGTAGGCGAGACAGTAGCAACGATACAAGTCTTCGTCCTTCCTCCGAGGGAATCTTGTAGAAGTCGAGTCAGTTTCGATTCTCGGTATGGGATATGCGAGCCTTTCTCAACCAGGGCTGAGATGACTCGACCAAGAGTGAGCAGAGATTGATTGATCATTCCTGCTTCTCTTGCTCGTTTGTCGGTAGCCCCTGATCGACCAATGGCTTCTGAACCAGCAAGATCGACCAAATTGAATTTTCCAATCCTCATCATATCCTCTCCTCCAGTCACGCTCGTTTCTTTGACATGCACCGTTATGGAAAAGATTGTATGGGATCGGCTAATTTATCAGTACTGCTCGGGATTTCCGGGGTTATGACATACGAAGACTCGGTGTTCATCTTTGTCTCTGCAACCTGTCGCCTCTGAACACCCCTGTTGACGATGCCCAAAGCTTCCTTCAGATTCCGGGCCGCACATTCCTCAAGGCCTTGAATATTGACACCTTTCTTTCCGTCCTCGTACAGCTTCAACCCGCCAGGCTGCTTATCATTGTTTTGCGACATGCTTGATCGCTCGGCTGCCGAGGCCGGGTTGTAATCGGCAGAAAGGAGATCGCGAAGTTCTTCATTGTACAGTTCGACGTAGGAGCATTTGACTGAGAATTCGGTATTATCGGCTGCGTTCAAAAGCGAGAATAGACGATGTAAGACCCGAGGGACAATACCGGCTTCCATCTTGGGTGCGGATAGGTTTGTGAGTTCTAGATCACCCTGCATTGTATATCTACGCCATCAGCGTGTAACAGAATGCTTGATCGAGATAGCTTACGTCTTTCCGGTACCTGTTTGACCATACGCAAAGATGGTACAATTGTATCCGGCCAGCACTTCTCTCAACATGTCTTCTGCTACTTCATTGAATACCGTCGTGTTGTCTGCTTCTGGGCCAAACACCTTGTCGAAAGGATATGTTTTGGTTGTTGGCGCATGCGATGATCCGCCATATGAAGAAGCTGTAGTAAAAGTGGACGACGATGACGATGCGAGAGGAGTAGTCTCGATAGTGATGTTTTTCGAGACAGCCCCATCAGTCGTAGTGATCAATGGCGACATGCTAGCTAGCTCTTGTGGTGATCGACCCCTACTCGTCAGTAAAGCTCCGGGAACATTCCTGAGCACGGACCTCAATCTAACAACGACTTGAATATTGATCTCTCCATTTCCATTCGCGTTCGGATGACTTCCTGATTGAGCGACAGTCTTCCTTCCCTTCTTTGGACTACTGGCTCGACTCCCACCTGTGACTTCTTGATGCCCATTTGCAGAAGCGGAGCTTGCTGATCTAGGATTTGACGGTATACGCGGCGGAGGCATAGCTAATGAAGCTGACGAGGCTGTCCTTGCGAGTGTAGTTGAAGGTGCTCTCATACCTGTGGTCGTTGATGTCGGTCTGCGCGACATTGTGTATGATATAGAATGTATTGTATAGGGGGTTGAATTGAGATGAAAAGCAGTCGCGTGTGAGGTTGTTTACTTGTCTATCTTAAGTGGAAGGATTATTTATAGATACAGATATCGGATATATCCGTTTACTGGAATCTGCCAAGCCGAGTGAGCCGAAGCAGAAGACTATTGCAACATTTGAGTACCTATATATCATGATACTAAGAGCAAGAGGGGTCATACATGGCCTCAATGTGCCCAGGACAGCTGTGAACATAGCCGGTAGAGCCACACCTCGACAGAACTCACTCGAAACATGCGACTTCTTAGGCTGTCACCGCAGAGCGTTCTCGGGCACTCGGTCAATCCGGAAAGTCAGGGAGGCAACAGCGCAGCGGAAACAGGATGATACCTCCTCATTCAAAGGTGAGCGCGCAGTGCTCGTATGATAGAGGGAGCTGATTCATAGACCCTATAACGCGGTACCAATATCTCATCGATACCGGTGTGCTTAAGCCGGATTCACATCAGCAAACCATAATCCAGAAATTACAGCGTTTATGGACCGACTTGAAGACATACGACCCAGGAGAAATCTCGTCTGGCAAAGAAGAGATCAGTCCGAGCTTCGTATGTCAACCTTGTCAAGAACAAGCAGACGGCAAGACTGATGGTAGTTTGGTAAATTCTTTTCGCGCACACCATCCACGCCCACGTCTACGATAGAGCTCGACAAAGTGCCCAAAGGTCTATACCTGTATGGATCAGTAGGTACGGGTAAAACGATGTTGATGGACCTGTTCCATTCTACTCTTCCTCCTCAATTCAACAAGGACAAATTCGGTTCAAAAAGAATCCATTTCCACTCATTCATGCTGGATGTTTTGCAACGTCAGCACGAGGTGAAGGCGCGTTATGTGGCCTTGGGGTCGGGAGAAAAGGATGCTATGCCTGAGGTTGCGAGGAGTTTAGCTGAAGAAGGGAGAGTCTTGTGTTTTGATGAATTTCAGGCGAGTTTTACCAATAGCTGGAGACGGCTGGGCTGATGATAGGTTACGGATATCGTCTCGGCGATGATTCTTCGGCAGCTGATAGAGCGCCTGATGGCTTTTGGAGTGGTATGCATCATGACTTCCAAGTGAGTGCGCTCTATCAGACAAGAATGCAGCTGACAATCAGCCGTCATCCAGACGAATTATATATCAATGGGATACAACGAGAATCATTCCTTCCCGCAATCCAACTCATCAAAGATCGTTTCGAAGTAGTCGACCTAAATTCCCCAACAGGCATGTCCTTTCTTTTTTGTTACAAAAACTGACTCGATAGATTACCGAAAAGTCCCCCGAGCTCTCTCAAAGGTCTACTACGACCCTTTAGACGCATCAAATCGCGCAGAACTCCACAAAATCTTTACTTCCTTAGCATCAACCGACCCAATCTCATCCGACATCCATACAAATGTGAAACTGAAATTATGGGGTCGAGAATTGATCATACCGGAATGTTCAGGATCTATAGCGAGATTCAAATTTTCCGACCTATGCAACAAGCCACTCAGTGCGGCTGATTATTTGGAATTGACGGGGAAATATGGGACTGTCATCGTTGAGGCTATTCCCAGGATGGGGTTGGGGGAGAGGGATCAAGCTAGAAGATTCATCACTTTTGTTGATGGTGAGTTTGGTTTGAGCAAACTGGCAGTGGTTGAGCTGACGGTATAGCCTGTTATGAAAATAAGGTACTTTTATAAAGATGACAGAACTATTCATACAGAGGGAGATAGCTGATATTTAGACAAAACTATTCGCATCGTCAGAAGTACCGATATTTCAAGTCTTTTCAGATAAGCACGGCGACAGTGCAGCAGATTCGAACGATAAGATGCAAGAAGGTGAGGCTCAGATAACTGTTTCATGAAAAGAGCTGACAAATAGTGATGGACGATCTAGTACATACTTATCCTTTCTCAAACGGGACAAGCTAATGATCAGGGGTTAGATGCTAATGCAGTGGGATCCTCTTCTCTATTTAGCTCGGATGAAGAGCTATTTGCATTCGCACGATGTGTGTCCCGATTGAGTCAGATGGGGTTAGTCTCCCACTCTCTTATCTCCTGTGACTTTGAAAGGCGAACACTGATGTAAAGAACGAAAGAATGGTCCGAACAGTCTCGGATATAACCAATAGTACAATGTACAATGTACAGGAATTTGTTTTGTCACATCACATCACAAACAATGTAGCTATATACACACTGCAATGCATGCATGCTGTAATGAGATTCTATCATGAATGTTTCCTTTGACGTTGAGAATATCTATGCTACAACTAGTCCCACTCGACTTCTAATCACGCGCTCCCGGCCCACCGCTCTAAAGGCCTGGTATCGATCCAATTGCCAGCTGCGTCGACAATAGTCCAAAGTAGACCATGTGTCAACATGGATCTTGCCATTGACACCCCAAGTCTGGTTGTCAGCTAATTCAATTGCGTCTCAAGGGAATAGTATCACCCCCTGTACAATCGCCCTATACCCGCTAAGAGGGGTTTTGGATTTTCAGGATCAGTCCCTCTTACCAATCTCGTGATTTGAACAAGAGGAGCGCGGGGTGCCAAGCCAGACAGAGCCCGCAACTGAGCTTTCGTCTTGATTGCCTGTTGGTCAGTACATTGTAGAGAAAGGAAGGAAATGAGTGGAATAGGAGGTACGGGAAGAAGAACATGAGAGAGAGAAGACTCACATCTACGGGGTATATCAATGCCCAAGAAGTTACTCCTGCCAAACTTCCGCACAAGAATGGAATCAACCCTTTCGGTAGCCAGCTTCTAGCCCACTCCGGTACATCACCCTGAACAAGTCCATCTCCTTCCCTACTACTGGTCCCATCTCTCTTCCTCCCAAGTAGATGTCGCATGACATCATATTCCGCAAAATACAATGCAGTACCCAATGTATCTCTTACGAAATGAAGTCTCCAGCCCGTATATAATCCACGATAACCAGCAGAGTTGATGATCATTCGAACTGCCTGGGCTGTTGTTGGGGGTACGAATGGTGGTGGTTTAACAGCCGAGCCAGGTTTAGAAGGGGTGAGAGATTCATGAATGATTGAGGCGGACGTTCCGGCTGGATGGTGTGATAAGGATGTGTTTGGCGGTGGGTGGACAGATGTGGATGGTGGGGGTTTTTCAAAATGCGTAGGATGGGAATCGCGGTATATCTGGTATTCAAGTTGTCGTCGGACCTTCCATTAGCCTTTGACTTTCAGGCTTTGTGAGGTTTCGCCTGTGAATTCCTCTTTCTTGAGCCTCTCGTCGGCGACCGGTCAAGTGACCGAAGAAGTAGAATGTGAAAGGTACCAGAAAGAAAGCAGAGAGGACCCACTTTGACAAGTTCAAATGGGGCACTTCCGACACACACCACAGCTCCACTAGCTCCTCCAGCCAACAGACTTGTTATAGCAACATCCTTAGCTGAATTCCCATTAAACAACCCTAGTTTCAAATCGACCCATGGGGCTTCTACTTCCTTCTCCTTCCCTTTCCGCGATGTGGTAGATTGAACAGTAGGGGAGGAGTTGAGGATTCGTTTAGTCGAAGTGTACATTGTAAATGAGATTGTCCGAACTATCGATATAGTTATCAATGGTAGACTATCATCAGCATTCTCTCTCACACGTACATTTCGAGAGCGTATATGAAGAGGGAACATACGGGAATCCACGCCATAATCCACCTAATCCCTCTTCATGAACTACCTGAGCCGCTAATCTCGGGATAGACAAGTTGTCCCTAGATGACTGTATACGTGATTTGAGCGAGTCGAGCTATCATCAATCTCTTTCCTTCCAGTCCATGGGCCACTTTTTGATGACATACTGGAAAGCCAGCAAAGGTAGATATAAGTGAAGCGGCAGTAGCTGAGAAAACCTAGAGATCAGCTAGTTCTTCCTCCCTCATCCTCGTTTCAGCTTACCACCTTATGTTCTGCACGTCAGCTGGGCACAGGATGAAGAAGAGATAGCAAGAGTGGACATACGGGACATCCAGAGATCAGCTTGACGAGCACGATTCGTCCATGGCCCTTCATAGGGCGGGCTGGTCATTAGTTGTGATACGTCATGACAACCGATGAGGAATGTACCTAGTAGCCGCCATGCCCTATCTCTCGAGGAGCTGCTAACAATCCAACGCCAGATAATGCTAGGTATATGTGTACGCGCAGGTCCTTTGTAAGTATGTATGAATGTAGTAGATAAGTGGAGTATAGTATGGTAGTGAATCGGATGAGATGAATCGCCAGGAACCCGTAAACCATCTTTATCCCCACCTAGTACCCATCTCATTCTCTCCTTTATCAAAGCAATGATACAAGCTATAACCAAATCAAGTAGCTCTATACATACATTGAGGCAATGTACCAAATGTGCTCGATACGGAGAGGGATCCAGACGTTCCAACATCGCTCAGAACACCCGTTACGGTCACGAAAGGGCATTCTCGGCAGTTGCGACGGAACAGATAAATGATCGTCCGTCATGTATACCATACGAGTCTGGTAATGCGGGACCAGGTCCTAGTAGAAATAGCTTGAAGGCTGTATGGAGTAAATCATTATGCACGAGACATAGGCGATTAGCTGACACACAGCTAAGATGCAAGAATCACCGAAACGACAATGTATCTTGACCCGTAAAACCCTTCCAGCGGGTATGTCCTCCCTCCTCCTTATTCCATCAGTCGCAAAAAATGTCTCAATAACGAGGAAAGTTTGTTCAAAACTCAAGTCCTGACAAGATAGATTACCTACTAAAACTCAAACCTCGTTCCTATCCCGCTCGAGACGACGTTCCAGGTGGGACATACCTAACGCCCTCTATCGTCAATAAAAGTGATCCAGGTAGATCATTCTACTTAACCCTACACAAGGAGGTTATAGCAAGGATACATGAACCTGGTACGTTCAATTCCCTCTACCCTCTACAACCCAAGACGGAAGCCAACGGAAAGGGATAGGGCTGATGAACAGGACCACATTTAGGAATACTCGCTCAGCATAATATCCAAATCCCACGTAAATTGGACGAATGGATTAGAACACAATTGGAAGAAAGATTACTGAATGAATTGGGGATGTTGGTGAAGAAATTACGAATAGCTACGACAAGACTGAAAACCCTCGCCCTCGCAACAAACCACCAAAATACTAGAGGGGTGATCTCGAGAAATGATAATCTGGGAAACGACTCGAATCGTTTGATAGTACATCTACCCTCGCCCAACTTCAATCCCGCCATCGTCATGGGATCGACGAATCCAGCAGTCATCGATCTTCGTTCGCTCTCCTCTGCTTGCCATTCAACCTTGTTTGAATCCCTAAATCAGCTTCTGTCGACAGATAGAAAATACCTCCTCCGTCAATCCCTCATCAACAGATCGCCCTTGTCGAGAGAATTGATCGGAAAGCAGCCAAATGAAGATACACTGGAAGGAAGCATTGTCTGCCTCTCGTCTGGATCGGAAAGGGGCCAATTGGTTTTACCTGTAATGCAAGCGCTATTACGAATAAAGTTGTACTCAGGCCAAGGGTGGGGTACGCTTCTCTAAAATGTACCTTGTAAACAGAGAACCATAGGATCTGATATGATATGTCATGACTATACACTACGAGCTACTTGTCTCTCCAAGCAACCAATTGGACTCTACATCATGTGCAAAATTGCTTCGATACTATTTCTCCTCCTCCTCATCTCCTTTCGTTCGCCCCCTATGATCCCTCTCCAATCACCTACTTTGCATATGGATTACCTGATCATCAGCCCGATCGCTCATCACCCAGAAGGAGACTTACAAGCGTAAACAACCAATACAGGTGGACTCTTGCTCATATCACTGGTAATGATAACAGGGACACTCATCAACTCTTTGATATCCTGGATCTGATGCTGGCCAGTTTTCCTTAACCCCTCGAATGGAATGTCGTTCTCGCTCGACGATTTGAGGTATTGCTTTGATGAATCTGCAGAAGCGGCAGAAGAGAATAAAGCATCTTTATCGGTCGTTTGGGTTGTTAAGGTTCCAGTAGCTCGACGGTCGTGGAGAGATTTGATCCTGTGCGTGTGTGGGTCGTCAGACATTTCAGCTAGGAAAGAAATTGTGTCTTTCTTTGTCCAGTACAGCCTGCGAGTCAGCCTCCGTGCTGAGTCAGGAGTATGACTGAAGAATGGGGGACCTACGCTATAATATCCTTATGCTCGTCAAAGACAGTATTGCTCAAAGGCATCTTGTCCACATGAACTCGTTTCTCAATTCCAAACTCGGGCTACATGTAAGCTCGATCTGAAGAAGCGTGTCCGGTAGCTCACAATGAAGATATCAAAGGCAGCATCCAATACTCCCGTAACCCTTCCTTCTCGCACGACCGGCCCATAACGTTCAGTCAAATCGTGAATGAGCATACACAAATGTAGATGGATAGACTGTTCCTCGGCGAGCTTGGCGCTCTCTGATCATCAGCAGAGTCCTCCATGTCTGCAAGGCAGTAGACGTACGTTTCTTCATATTGCACTGTTGGGCACATTTTGCAACTTGGTCTCGGTCCATATGGAATTTGACTTCGTTGGGATTGGCTGAAAGTCAGCTTGCGCTCTGGTGGGTAGTGCAATAGCTCACGGCTAGTGATACAAGCATCGAGCATACGATGAACGAGCACATCCGCCTACATATCAGCTCAGTGTAATCCAAGTATATAGCTTGACGACATACATATCGCCTGATGGGAGACTACGAGGTCAGCTTCGCAAGGAATTAATATCAACCTGGACATACAGTGAAATGGGTGTACAATGGCACGTTCAATGCCCAATGAGAATATTTGGCGATATCAAGCATACCAGTGCAGAAGTACCTTGCCCTGATCATCAGCTCCTCTCCTCCACACCGCCAAGTAAATTCAAAAGCCTTACGATTGCATAGATTTCCTCTTGAGCAATTCCAGACACAAAGCCGCATTTGGATCTTGAACTTTATCGAATGATTTCTGAAGAGCGACAGTCGATGATGAGTCCATCTCGAATCCGAGTTTGCCAGCTCGCTTGACGAATCCGTCCAATCGCCTTTCGAGTGGCGCTTCGTGTCTTCTTAGAAGAGCTTGCTCGGGTAGACCATTGGCGATGACCTGCGATACATGTAGGTTGGCAAGTAACATGAACTAACTGTCAGCTCATGTTCCCGCGAGAGCTGGATGCGCAAGCTGACCTCCTCAACTAGATGATTGGCTTCCTTGGTCTCGTAAGGTTCACAGTCGATTGGACGTCTCTTGTCATCAAGGCTAAACTTGACCTTCAACTTCTTGCTGAGCATAGCACCGGCCGCAACACGTCTGGCGCGCAATTTGGAAGCGAGAGACTGTAGGTCTTTGATATCCTCCTCGACATCTGATGTCTGATGATCGCCATCAACCTTGACGTCCAATTTAGATCCGTCAATGACATTTTGGACATCTCCGTATGATAGCTGGGCACAAGACCTGCATCATCAGCTTTGCTCTACCCGCTTTGGATTGGCCGAAGGAAGCTCACTTGATAATACTCCTCTTGAAGTCGTAGGACTGGACATTGGCCTCGGCGTCCAACGTGAAAGTAACGGTAAACGTCAAACGCTCGGCGCCGGGTACGAGAGAGCACAATTCCTCAGAAAGCTGAGGTGGGAGCATTGGAACAGCCCTCTGAACGAGGTAGACGCTCGTAGCTCTCTTCCTGGCTTCACGATCCATGGCAGTATTGGTTTTCACTAGTCTATCAGTTTCGCTCCGTTAGAGATCGTGACAACTGACCAAAGTACGAGACGTCAGCGATATGAACTCGGACCTTGAAAGTCCCATCTTCAGCTTTCTTGATGTCCAGAGCATCATCGAGGTCTTTAGCAGTAGGTGGATCGATCGTGAATACTCGGTCCGCCCTCAAGTCATCTCGAGATTCGAATTCTCGTTCGGGAATACTGCTACTTAGTAATCTTCGATAAAGTCGAGAAAGACTCACGACCATGGCAGAGGTGGCAAGCACTTGATAGCGAGCTCATTGAATTCCTCAGTTGGGAAATTGCAGTCTTTGAGCAAAGCACTAGTCTCCACTTCGGCATCTCCAATAGGTCCAAGCTCCTCCACAAGTGTTCCGAAAGGGTGGAGCGAAGTGCTATCCGTCAGTTCATCTCCCGGTCAAGAACGAAATACACCTACATGGGCCATCGCTTGATGGTAGCGACGAACAGTCTCTCCGAGTAGGCATCGGGGTTATCGATGAAGTCCGTAGGAGCTTGTTCGGTAGGGATAGCAATGAGTGGAACCCGCTTGTCTGTGGGCTTGAACCAGACAATCCTAGGTTTGGCTTCAGTTTCATCCCTCCTTGTTCCCCTGTCGCCTTCTCTTTCTCTTCGTTCGATCTCTTGCTTCTCTTTGGTTGCAGCAGATGAAGGTCGGAGAACACCAAGTTGACCAGAGAACAGCTGTCCCGGCATTCGTTCGACCTGAACGTCAGCTTGTGTCCGAGCATTTGAAAAGCTGATGCCGACTTACGACGGCAACGACATGACCAGCGTATTTAGGCTTGGTATCATCATCAACTTCCTCGTCGTCAAACAAAGTTAATCCCTGTCCTTCAACTTCCACATCGTCCTTCTTCTTTTCGAGTTTCTTGACGGTAGCAGGCTTTAGATCGTAAGCTGCATTCTCTTCCTTTCTTTTCTTCTTTTCCTCTTTCTCCTTTTTGGTACCCCAAACCTCATCTACATCAAGTAGTTCGATAGCAACGATATCGCCCTCGAGAGCCCTGTTTCGATCTTTAGAGCCACAGATGTAGATGTCTGCATCGAGAACATCGGTAGCGACATATGCGTCGGACCTGTTCTTCTTGTTAACTCTAAGGAAACCGACAACAAGCTTTCCAGCTTGCAGCAATGGCGGTAGAGATGCTTGAGGTAGGTATGGGGCGAACAACGATTTCCTCTGAGGACCATGAGCATTCTGCTGCAATTGAAGCTGGAATGCCTGTTGTTGCTCAATGAGCGATTGACCAGCTGGAGTTTGTAAGGTGGTGGCAGCGAGGATGTTTGGCATCATATTTGGGAATGCGAAAGAAGCCATCTTTTGATGACCACCCCCAGCAGCGGCTCGGAATTGAGCAAGCGATTGGAGCTGAGCTTGAGCAGAAGCGAGATCGGTAACGGGACCTTGAGCGACATTTCGCCAATTTCCAGATTCGAATCCTGATCGACTACCCGATCGTTGATGACTTGGACCTGGGAATCCATCCTCGGGAATCTCGCTTGACATGCTGCCAAATGCGGACCCGTAGGTACTTTGTCGATGGCCTTTAGTGACGGCGTTACTTTGCTTCCTGGCGTGACTGGCGGTCGGGATTGGTGGTGGCCCCATATCGCCGAAACCTCGGATGACTTGTCGAGGCTGGCTCGCGACATCTTCTGCCAAAGTCTCGATCTGCTCCGCGGGGACTTGGGAGCTTGATGGAGCTCGTCGATGACCAACGGATGACGTTCGCTTATGTATAGCTTCGCTGAGCTGGTTAAGTACAGTCGATCGATCGGTCTCGTTCAAAGCCTTTTGTCTAGCCTGTAGAGCTTCAATCTGGCTCTGAATGTCGAGCTAATATTAGCTCATACCATATGGAGCTGAAGCTAACTTACCTGCTCCTGCATAGCTGGAGTGACCTCACTACCGGTCCTTTTGTGTGCTCTGGCAGCCAAACCGGCGAGACCAGTCGCGGCAGCTCCGCCAATCCCCTCACTTCGATTGATGAGGGGAGCGTTCATAGGAGGAGACATTGACTCTCTAGCAGCCTCTTGTTGTCGCTTGGCGCCAAATGTGAAGTTGGGGTTCAATTGAGGTCGACCATTGTTAGCAAGAGGGATAGAATTATGTTCGGGCGAATCCTCTTCAAAGACAGGTGGAGCATTCGCAGCTGATTGGCCCAGATTGCTCTGAGCCTCGTTCGCCTGTTGAAGTACTTGCAACGCCTGGGTCTGATACATATGTTGAGCTTGCTCGTGAGCCTGGTGGAGCCTGGCTTGTTGTTCCTGCTGTTGTTGAATCCGCTGAGCGGCAAGAGCCTGGAATCGAGGAGCGCTGAACGGAGCAGACTGGCTTTGCTGCTGCTGTTGAGCTTGTTGCTGAGCAATCTGGTTGGCTTGGATCTGAGCTTGCAGAAGCTGAATTTGCTGGTATTGAGCAGCAAGGAGTTGTTGCTGGTACGCAAAATCGACTCCATAGGGGTTTACACCGTCACTGTTGGTTTCTGGTAGACCGGCCAGTGGGTTCTGGTAGGCCAGACCGGCAGAAAAAGAACCAGATCCAGGAGATAGATAATTGCCCAAGGGGGCCGAGACTGAGGACGAAGATGTCCGTCGTTCGCCGGATCCTGCAGCGAATGAAGCAGCTCGAGGTGGAAATGCACTGTTGACAGGCGAGAGAGCCGAGTTGGTGGTGTTTGGCGAGAAAGAAGGCTGGAAGCTAGGAGCATCGGCCTTGAGCTTTTTTCCGCTAGAAGATGGGATGGACTGGGATGTGCTTCGATCTCCTTGAGATTGCGACATGCTCATTGATCGTCCAGAAGTCGATCCAGACGGTAGAGAAGGTGCGGCGGCCGAGCTGGGCGAGATAGCCTTCAGGTCTGAGATCATTTTTTGCAGACTGGTCAAGGCGTCTCCACTGCCATTCTTCTCAATTAGCTTCTTTTGCGCGACTTCGAGAGCGGCATCCAAAGCCGTACGAGGTGGCGAGACGTGCGCATGCAAGACGCGTGGTTGTGATTCGGAACGAGTGGAGTTGGCAGAAACAGATCGAGGAGGCGCGCCAGTATCGATAGGTTGAGGACGTTTGCCTTGATTCCTTCCTTGCTGACCTCCGTTCTGAGCTTTCTTTCCTTTTCCTCTACCTTGACCTTGATTGGAATTATCCTTCTTTTCTCCAGATCCGTTGCCGCCTACTTTTCCGTCGTCCCGGTTGACAGGTGATCCAAGCTTGACTCCCCCACCAATGGTAGTGGTATTACCGCTACTGACTCGGCTGTTGCCATCGCCGCGTGATGAATGCGAGTTCGATCGGGATGTTCCACCTGACTTGCTCCCGTTTGAGCGTCCTCGGCGAGACGAGTTGGAATTGGCTGAAGAAGGACGCGAGATTTGGGAAGGTGGGGCCAGTGTCGCGCCAGATGACGGATTAGGCTTGGCAGTTGAGTCGGTAGATGCCATAGTGAACGTGGGAGGTAATGAAGGTCAAAGAAATGTGAGGGTATATGACGGTGGACAATACTGAAGTTGTTAGCTGAGACCGGACCATCAGATACAAATCTGCGTCGCGATGAGACGGAAAGTGGAGCACAGCTTACCGACGGGTGCGTAGTCGCGATTGAGATGTCGTTGAGACTGAGAATTGGGGTGGTGCTTGACGAAGCGCTGATGTCTCGATGACAAGTAGGAGGGGCTGGTGTTCGACAAAGAGTGATGAGGGAGGGGTGTCTATTGAATGCTATAGGACAGAGAGATAGAGAGACAGGCGATGACACCTCCTCTCCTTTAGTGTCCAAGCTCAAGTTGCCGGACGTCACCGACGCGTTCATTTGTGGCACCGTTGAAACACGTGTCGTGGCGCACCACATCGGTCTTGGCAACAGAGTATAGTACTATGTCTTGACACAGTACATCGGTCAGTGCTGGTCTAGCATCTCACTTGAGTAAGCCAACACGAAAACCTCTTACCCTATCCCTCCTACCGTATCAAATGTCGATGGAAAGAACCCACCTGGGTTGACTGACAGGCGAGCATACACCGACGGAGCGGAAGACCGCCTTGATCGAACCTCGTTCTTATTGCTGGTCAATGTCACTCGTCTTGCATCCTGCAGGTGGGTGCATCAATGCGCACTCCTCGATTTTACCTCCCGTTCAAATTTGTGTATGTGAGCTCCGCGTTCATACACACAGCCGTGTCTTCGACTCTTTCTTGGAGAAATACACAGCTTACATTTCAGAGGGCAGTAACCTCAATGTTCGATTTCCGGAGTGGCTGCGGGACGACTGAGATCCTTGTAAACCTCTGCTTACCAAAATTTGACCTGCTGCGGAGCCCTTTGTGCCAATATGGACGCTCGACTTCCCCGATATGTCTTGTCACAAAACTCGCCTACAAACAGCCGGCGAGAAATCGTCTCTTTCGTTAGCGAAAAGATGGACGCTATATCATGGGCTCAAAGTAATCTTCAGACGTTCCGAATCGAACACCACTAGTCCTCACTAGCCGTGCCCTCGTGGCAGGGGATCCAAGCCACGCATGAAACATCATCTGAGTAACATGATAAGATGCTGACACTCGTGAAGGAATGAAACTTCGCTCGCTCATCATGATGCGGGTCGCAGAGTCTGACGAGATCCAGTGCTCTCTCGAGTAGCTCGTTTGAAGGCCTGTACCAGCTTGCTACCGCGTCATGAGTACAGACGCAATAACGCCACTTAAAAATATTGATGACAGTTTGAATGATCATGACGAATTCGACGATCATTTGGCCGAATCCAAGATATGTCATTTGCTTGGCTGTGGGTCTCAAAGGTAATATACATTCACAAACATGAAACACTCACCAAAGGTAGTGAGCATAAGCACACTCATGACGACGATGACGACGGGTGAAAAGTTTGGTCACTCCTTTGTCAAACATCAGTCAACCTCAAGGTATATAAATCAAAGCATTCCCTTCCTATCATACATCCCATCTCTCTCACATAAACCTGGCAACTATTAATCAATATGTCAGACGTCAACGCCAACATCGATAGAACAGTTGACAACTTCAATGGAGGTGAACGCAGCCGATCCGACCTCGCGCTAGCAATCGTTTTCCTCGTTGTTGTAAGTCGTCTCAGATGATAATAGAAAAGGTTCCTAATTTGTAGCTCGCGCTCACTCTCCCTGTCCTAATCTGAAGAGCTATCTCTCGAAAGCATCGATGTCGAGAACTCATTGGCGCCGGTCTTTGGTTTATCACTAGGACAATCTCTTTGATCATGCGAGCCTGCATGTCACGACACTCTTTTGGCCGAAAGACTTTGAGGGAGTGAACAGAACTCGATTCGTCTTTCGGAATCCTGACAGGCCAGTCGCTGAACATATCCTCA
Organism: Cryptococcus sp. GC_Crypt_2; assembly: GCA_026538405.1. Lineage (NCBI taxonomy): Eukaryota > Fungi > Basidiomycota > Tremellomycetes > Tremellales > Cryptococcaceae > Cryptococcus > Cryptococcus sp. GC_Crypt_2. The sequence continues at coordinate 247,127 of JALPCC010000005.1, read as the reverse complement.
CTTCTATCTCCCCCTCTTCCTCATCAACTCCCTGGTCGATCTCTGGCAGCGACACATGGAAACCCGTAACGGGTTCGACCACACCGCCGACAATCTCAACAGGGCTAATGTCAATGGTGTCAACAACGGTGTTGCCACTCACACTGACCAAGAAGGTCGAAAGAATATAACTTGGGTCAAGATCGTTTCTGCGTATGTTTCCATCATCTTCGTTTATGTATAGTATACTGACAGGTCAGCCTTTTGAAACTTGTCCTCGTTGTAACTCTCGCCACCGCCATTGCTGCCGGTGTACTTGTCGGTAAAGACCTCAACGACGCATCGCGACGAAAAGTCATCGCCGATTTGCTCAAGGCTAGTTACATCATGGCTCTTGGTAAGTCACACGCCCCGTACTCTTCGTTAGTCGCTGATCAACAGCTATCACCGTCATCTCCCTCATTGCCAAGCTTGCTACCCACAAAGCCAATGGAAGGAGCTTGAAGAAGCAGATGCTGGTCTATGCCTACACCCTCCCCTTGCTCGTCCTCAGTATCTACCGAGTTGTAAGTCTTTCTAAACAAACCTTAAAGACCAAGCTGATAATCAGGTCCAGGTTTTCTCTGGCTACCGGGCTAACTCCCGAAAGCTGGCTGCTTTCTATGATGCCATGATCCTTTTTGAGTTGTAATCGCTTTACTCACATATGAGGGAATAGCGCTAATAGGTAGCATCGCATACGGTATCCTCCTCGCAGTCTACATTCCCAAGTGGTTCCAATACGCTCGAGATCACGTCGAACATCCCCACAATGAGAAGAACCACAGGCTGTCTGATGACCGTTTTACCAACAATGGTCAACCCATCAATACTGGTAACGCCGTTTGAGCGATTGGTGAATGAACAAAAAGGAACGGGTGGAGTAGGGAATTTATAATTACAAAGTATTCACATGATGCACTTTTACCGTGGCCCAGTCGCGTCTGATCTCTTCTTGAACCCCGTTACCACTCTATCTGTCACATGCTTGTCCCGCCTCTCCAAAGGTGAATCTGGCCTGATGAACGCGGCGCGGGGCAAAGGTCCGAGATCACCGTTCGCAGTGACCCCGCTTATCTTGGCGACAGCGATCCATTAGCGTGTTTGCGGTCTGTCCTATGATGAACGATACGTTCTGTGCATTGAGACAAAGAACCAATTCATGGACAGGAATGAGGAATGACCATGATAGTCGTGAAAGAACGATTTATGTACAGTATAATGATATCTCTTTGAGCTCTGAGCTCTCGAGGAGTTCCACAGGCTTTCTTCCCCTTAGACCACACCATATGCCTCAAGATCGATGAAGGCATATCAGGCGCCTTAGGCTTCAGATGGCGAAAAGTAACCAGTGTAGTTGCCTCGCCCAGCAAGTCCCGCTGGTACAATCGTCTTGCAGCCACGCGGTACTTGGATTGTGCTGTCCGTATTCCCACGGTCGGCGCCCCTCCAAATGTCGGTAACCTCTTCTCTGGTATCGTTTGTCCCTTCGCGGGTGAAATTCTCCCATGCATAGACGATTGGTGCACCCTCGCCACCCGCTCGCGTGTAATTCCCCTTCCCCATTGTCGCCTTATGGAATTTCCCTACGGTGTCGTCGATGGTGAAATTAGCCATCGGTCCACGTCCTTGCTGGGTTCCCACTGTGCCATCGTATGTGAGCACTTCTTGATTCTCTTCGAATTCCGTTGGGATGGCTCGGTAAACAACCGGGATGAACGTCGCAGCGTTGTTGATGGGAGCTTGAACGCTTTCGATTGATCGGATAAGGGAAACGTTCTCAGTCTGGGTATCTCTGATCATTTCTTGCCCCTTTGTACCGACGATAGAATAGTACACTCGCTCTTGGGTGAAATGAAGAGGGTCTGCGACCAACCTCTTTAAGCGATCGATGTAACCTCCGCATTCGGTTCCGTCATCAGCTGCCCAGTTACATGTATGGTAAGCTTGTCCCATAGCGTAATTGACAGAGATCAAACCGGACCTGCCATCGTTGGTCCTGAACCTTCCGTCCGTACCAAATGGAATCGGGTTTTCTACCGTAGCTGGAAACCGAGAGTGAGTGGCAAAAAATGCCTGGCTTGCCGCGCTTTGTGTAGTAACGTCAACGCCAGTCACGTCGACTTGGATGGGAGGAGGAAACTGCTGATCGGAAGTGATGGGAGGATTCATGGTGACTTAACAGGTGTACAGTCTTTGTAGTATGTCAAGGAAGGGATGTGAATTGTGAGGCTGGATGCGGGGGACGGGATCCTATTATACACCATGAGAGCCCTTCGGCCACAGGAACTTGAAATCGTGAATTTTGCCTTCTCCGCAGTTCGTATCAAAGGAGGCAAATTAGTCTCGGAGCGGCGCAAGAAGGGGCGAGGTCCGCATTGACGTAAAGTCATGGGGGTAGCACTTGAGGGTGGAGCTGTGACTCGTCCTTTCACCTGGATGCCCGAATTTGAATCCGCTTCGGGCAAGGTGGACAGCCGAGGTCGTGGACCAGACGAGGGTTCTCTATGGAGGTAGGCTCCAATGTCTGCGCGATTGGCGCCTAGATGTCCAAGCGGACTAACCATGACGTAGGCCGGGCTGCATCGACTGCGCGCAGGCAGCAACTGGTCGGTCTACATGAAAGGAAGAATAGAGGAATTCACAGCACCAATACCTTGACCTGCTTCATCAGTACTAGCAGTCATGAAGCAGCTCGTCGAGACCGAGCTGTATCCGACTGTGGTAATCAGCAACTGTTAAATGCGTGAAGACGAGCGAGGTCAATACTGCTGTTTAACAGGGTGCGGGTCAGGAGTAGTGAGGAAGCCGATCGTTTCAGCCCCAAGATTTTCGTCGAGAGCGCAGGCTTCACGGGTCTGCACTCGCGCAATTGTATTTCCCAATTGAGCGCGGCAGGTCGTAATGTTCTTCGTGCATGATCGAGCAGTATAGTATCGGCGCTTCGACGAGATCACCTGTGTCTCTTAATCCGCTTGCACAGACAGTCATGTCAGCGAGCCAAACATCCGTCCGTATGGAGGGTAGAGATGATCATGTTGTTACATATGCCATGACTGTCCTATATCCTACTTTTCATACTTGGAAACATCGACACCGTGATTGTTGTGGTTGACCAGATTGAACCTGATATCAGCGTTCTCCTCATACCTCTTTCACCGCCACACAACCTCGCCTGTCGCGTACAGTAGCTCTCCCTACAGCAAGAGACATGAACTTACCAAGGCATAGCATGTAATTTCAGTTGACTCCACGTCGAATTCCTACTAGCCATTCCCTGTAGGTACTCGCTCATATCCGTAGTTCCATATACTGATTTCCCAGATTTCGCTAGTTCTGATAATTCCCTCTGATCCTTTTCGACTTCACGTGCGTTTTCCCTCGTTCCCCAGAATCGGACTGGAAGATTAGCCTCATCCTTATCCCTGGTCCTCTTTAATCTGTAGACAGATTGAAGTAGGTGAAGGGGACGAGACATACATGAAGATTGCTGATATGCTAGCATGAATCCAGCGCAACATCCTAAGAAACCAGTTAATCGTAATGCGGGTTTAATTCCATATTTGTATTTCGTAGGGTCGACCTTTTCTAATATGATCAGCTTCCTGTAGCTTGTCTTTTCCTGATCTCCCCAAGATCTAGCCCACACATAGGCAGTGACGTACCAAATAGGTATAAAGCGGTAGGTCCAGCAGCTGTAGCAATTGCCCAAGTAGCGTAATCGCTCGGACGGAAATATCTGACGACTCTCGAGAAGTGTGGATCCGAATCAATGAGTGGGTACTCTCTATGTGTTTGTAGTAGAGGCATAGTGTATGTATTGGTATATGGTATAGGTAATCTGATGTAGATGATAGGTAGAGACTAGGAGGAGTGAGCGGGGAATCGGTCTTTTGACTGTAAAACGTGGTTGTGGCACCGTGTCAGCACTCATTCACAGAGGGTTTCTGGGAGGTAAGGTCAGCCAGCGTAGCCCCCTATGCCCATAGCAGAGTCAAACCTGCATGCCAGCATTGAGGCTTGATCCGAGATGCAATCAGTCGGGTGCTCGAAAGTTTGAATGAGGGTGACGTGGCGCAGCGGTAAGGGCGAATGCTCTGCGGAATTCACCAATTCCGCTTTACTCGAGGAGCGCATTGACTGTTTGGGCGTTACGAATACACGCCGATGGCTGTGCAAATCAGTCAAGTGTCCACAGCTTGGTTGGGGGAAACATCCCATCATCGTTTTGGTCGACGGCAGATACTTAGATACCTAAAACCCGGTAAAGCAGTTCATTATGTGCATGCGTTGATGGTATGAAGTAATCGTGGTTGCGTGAGTGTTTGATACAGTAGATGACAGGTTGCTTGTTGTGCAGTTGATCATATTACACTTCAGAGCGAATGATCTGACGCCGGGACCGTATTATCGGGGATCGTCCCCCTCACGGCTGTGCACCTGCAAGTGGTTCGACTGGACCCGCCGTCTCGGGACTGGACTTTCGCTCGACCGCTATTCATTAGCTTTGATACAAACACGAGATGTTGACATACCCTCAGTTCGACAAGCTGGACAAGCGTTCCTGCCGACTTTTATCCACTGATCTACACATTCCTTATGAAAGACGTGTCGACAACTTAGTACCCTACATTCCTCATCATCCTCGAAATCGGATAAGCATACCTATCATCAGCTTGACCATCTCAAGGCGCTGCAAGACGAAAGTATACTCACCAGACACCTATCGGCACTTCCTTCGAGAATCTCCTTCTTTCCCACCAATTCCCGGATTTCGATCCCCTTGACCACCTTTAATCCACTCTTTTCTACTTCCTCCGCTGTTGCAGTAGGTGGTTTCGCTTCTCCCAGTAATTCACCCATTAAGACCATATCCTCATCACTCAATGGCTCTCCAGTAAGTAAACCAGGTATTCTCAAGACTGGATGATTTCTAGGGAAATTTCCCCCAATTACATACATAACGAACGTAGCTTGTCGTTCGGCTGGCTGTCCTCTGTCATCCATGCTGGAACCTTGTAGTCGGTCTGATCGTGCTGGAGCAGGTCCCGAATCTGAAGTCCGGTGGCTTGGGAAGGGTGACAAGGCGAGTAATCGAGACCTTAACGTCTGAGTACGGGACATTGCTGGCCTTGCATTCTGTCCTTCTCGCTCTGGACCTCCTTCAGATGAAGGCATTGGGACGCGGCCAGCTCGAGTCCGGTATACGCTCGGTAATAGTTCACCTTGATTCGAGCTGGGATCGGGGACTGAAGGGACATCGTGGGAGGTGTCTGTAGATGCGTGACTGGGTAAAGTTGTTTGCGTAGCGGCCGATTGAACTCCACTTGCAGTCACCTGTGACGGCGACTCGAGAGTTTGTGCTTGATTGTCCCGTTCGGTATTACCATTAAGTGAGGGTGTCGTAGGATGAGGGGGGTCATTGAACGGATCTCCTCCAGTTTCACCGAATGTAGCTGGATCTTGAAAAGTCGATCTCACTCCAACGAAAAGACAAGGAACCATAGCATTCTCTGCACTTCCTTCGGGCGCTGCGAAAACATGAGCTCGAAAGAAATTGAGGCGTCGTACACCGCTTGCATCGGTGGTAACGCCTGTTCGATTTGTGGTAGTTTGCGTTTGCGTTTGACCGGCTTGACGGTGGAATTGCGGTACTTGCGTTTCGGTACTAGGACCGCCCTCGGCTGATGGTAGACTGCCTGTGTCGCCGACTGGCCACCGAGCATCTTGCGCTACTTCGTCCTCAATCGATGAACTCGGAATAAGATCATCCAGAGTGGCTGGTACCGGCGCCGATATCCTTCTCTCCACATCAGGTCTCGCTGCGACCAGTGGACTAGGTTGGACGGAAGTCGTCCGTGATAGCGGAAGTGTGGTACCCTCGACATACTCCCTCATGGCTTCTCGAATACTAATCTGAAGCGCCGCCAACCACCCAGTGAAGTCTACTGGTATGTTCAGATTCCCGATATCTTCAGCTTGAGCTCGTTCACTTTCTGTCGCTTCCCTCGGTCTCTGAGATCCTGTGGAGGAGATCGACGGGTTTGCTAATAATGACTCGGCTGCGAACGCTCGGGATGGTTGAATGCGACGCATTAGGTTTTCCAGCATTGTATTTGGGCGTGGTCTTGGTCTTTCGGTTGATAAGAGAGCGTTGGCCGTAGCAAGTGATGCGACCCTGATATCAGCGTCTCCGTCCTACGCTCCATTGCGCCTTCGCTTCTCCACTACGTGGAAAGGAATGATAGAACTTACAGGATCAATCCAATGATGGTACTAGCCTGTTCTTCGAATGGTACTCTAGTCCTTTCCCTTTCCCGCTCCCTTCCTCTCCATCTCCTCAGCAATCTACTTCCACTGGAGACAGGTAGATGAGTCTGAGCAATCCCCTGAATCATCAAAACGGCTCCAGGCATCCTATCCGCTTCTTCCTCTAAATTCCGCAATTCAGTCTCAGCAGCAGCAGCATCAACTACCGCCCTCTGTAATTCCTGTCTCGATAGATCCAATTGTCGTCGTAACAAAGCCACTTCTTCACCTAGTAATGCTTGTTCAACCCTTAGACGACCAATTTGTCGTTGTGGTGTAGGAATGAGATCGAGGGGTATTAAGGGGGTTCCCGACGCTGGTTCGGATCGAGTTCGGTATATTGTGGGTGTAGTAGCTGATGGGACGGAGGCGGTGATTGATCCTGGGCGAATAGCTTCGGTGGATGTAAGAGTATTGGCGTCTGTCGTACGTAATGAGGATTCACTTATGGGTGTCGAAACGGTGGATTCGGTGGACGTGCTGGTAGAGATGGGTACACTTGCGATGCCCAGGGAGGGCGATTGAACATCGGTCGGAGGTGAAATGGTGGGGGGAGTCGACCTTGAAGGCCCAGCCTCCGATGTCGAACCAATAGCCAAGGGCGAAGTAGGGACAGCAGTAGAAGCGGCACCCTCCCTAGCTACTTCAATTGCCTCGGTAGCTTCGGATGCCGCCCCGAAACTCCTCCGTCTCTTGATCGTGGCAGCAGTACGCCAATCCGGAACTCTGACCGATCGCCTCCTCTCATGCCTAACTCCATGTCGTGGGCAGATAGTGCTATGGCGTCGATCAACAAGTTGGCCAGGTCTAGTAGGTCGATCTGCAGGTCTTCGGACAGGGTAAGATATTGACGGAGCGGGGTTGGAAGGCAGTCTATCACTACTGGAGATCGGTTGATTGGGAGATTGAACGGAAAACCTTGGTGTCGGGCTTGGGGTCGGATCAAGATCTGGTGCAGTATTTACTGGATCGTCTTGGACTTCGTTTCGAGTGATAACATTTCGCCGCGATCGATCTGACTTGCGTCTACCTAGAGCTGACAGCCGTCTCAGAGGTGACAAGCGACGTCGAAGGCCTGTACGAGGTGATTGGCCAGTGGCAGCGGAGGGGCGGGATTGGGAAGAACCCATGATAGATCGTGGACACCGCCCGAATCACGTCGTCCGGGCTGAGGTGGTCGGATCGCACTAGTACTTCGAATCAACTGACACCTCAGAGACTGAGCTACGTTCCAGCTGAAGGTAATGTTGTTATCATTAGCTACACAGGATACAGCGCAAGCAAGGGATGAAACGTCTAAGTGTTCGTCATCAAATCGAGTTATCCCGAAGATAGACCGGATAACCCGGGTCGTGGGTTTTTGAGATATCGTACATCGTCCTTACTTGACCAGCTTGAGCTCTGTTGGTACAGGTCTGCTGGCTGCGACGTACAATCGAACCATTCTGACTGCCTGATCCATGCGATACAAGTGGTCAAAGGATGCCTGACAGAATAACAATCTGTGTGCTACTGTCCCTCACTACACATCACCAACGGTGTTGATCCGTAACCATCCATGTACTGATCATGGCGACTTCGTAACGATATCATGTGCCCAATCCAAGACGATCACCAGTATCACCCTCAGCAAGCCTCTCTGCAAGCTGACGGCTTTCATGGGTCATCATACTTGAATGCGACTGAGACGGATACAGACGGATTCTCGGTATGGCGAGGAAGAAGGATTCGGAAAGATGTAGGGAGTTGGCCTTGTGATACGATTGAACTGGAGGCCTGTCTTTCCTCCACAATCACTATTCCAATGGTGATGAACAGATTGAAGAGAGGCTGATGAACAGAGGCAAGAAGCACAGGTGAAGTTTGCACTAAGGGGCGCGCACTAATTACAGCATTGGTTGCTTCGTATACGTAAGTCTCCTCTCAGCTCAGCAGGAGTAAGCTGATGATAGTCCTAGGATGTAAGAGAACCAAGCCTATGAAGATGGCGATTACTGAACGTAGTCCCGTATCTTGGTCCTGTAGAGCAAGTTCTCAAGAGACCACATGCAAGAGTGCTGGATATCGCTACTGTAGGTCCTTTCTAGGTATAGCTGATGTTAGGGTACGGGAATGTACGTCTTTCACATGATTGGCAAAAGAGAGGATCTCATTAATGACAGCTGGGCAATAGAAATGGCAGACATGTTTCCTCAGTATGTCAGCCCATAGATCTCGCTGATACAAGCGCGGATATCCTGGGAATTGATACTGTTCCGACGCAACCCAAGTAAGTCAATGTTTGAATCATCTGACGAGAGATACGTTCCTCCCAATTGCGAGTAAGTCCTGATATATACGCCGCTCAGATCAGATTCGAATTGTACGTCCACCCTTTCTACTGTTACGATGGCCCAAACCAACCCACAGGATTGACCTTGACGTACTGGACCTTCCGTATGACCCATCGACCTTTGACTTGATCCATATTCGTTTCGCTCATTCCCGAGTATGTCCAATCGTTACCCTCTTCCTTGCTTCCATGTCTGACATCAAGGTTCGATCATTCCCAGCCCTTCTCGCACAATGTTTCACACTCCTCCGACCAGGCGGGCTTCTTCTATTGTTTGATTACGACCTTCTGCCAATTCTGGCTGATGAGACGACCCCACTGACTGCTCAAGCATGGCATGATGCTTTTTCGAAAAGTATGAAGAAAGCTGGTATGCCGTTGTTTGAATTGAACAAGGTGTTGCCATGTTTCAGTGGAAGGGAAGTCGAGGGCAAGGATATGAGGGTGCCGATAGGGCATGGGGATGGTGAGTCTGTAACCTATATCCAACTCGATCATAGTCCACCCTCGTCACGTCACGTCTCTTCTTCCTCACCTGGGAAATGAAGTGCGCCTGCGGTCTCTTTCGCGTTCACCACCCGTACCTCCATAGGCTGCGTCCCATTGAACCACTGAGCTGACAATAGGCCGGATGGGTCAACTCGGCAAGATCCACTATATCAACACCAAAGCCTTCCTGGAAGCCGCACGACACGTAATGATAACATACGGAGAATATACCGACGCCGAAGTAGATGTCCTGTGTGAGTCCGGGTTCCTGTTCCTCAATTCGTACCTTGGTGGGCTATAAATCGAGCTAACGACAAGCTCAAGCGTACATGGCAGAAGTCAACAAGGGAGAACTCTATACCCGCTATCACGCTTTATCGGTCCGGAAGAGATAAGGTTGCGGTAGTTTGCAATTAATTAGCGAAGGAACGTCCAGTTACGGGTTACATGTAATTTAGCTGTTCCTGCTGCGTTTGGCTTCAAAGTTGGGCCTGGGCTGACTGTCACTGATGAGCATAGGGCATGAGAAGAATGACCCCGGCGACGTGTGTCTAGCGTAGCAGTACTGAGACTGACGCGACTGATTGACGCCCACTGATATACATTCATCAAGATTCCAGCCATTCAACTGAATGCGTTGGGTTCAAGCCGAGGTACACTGCTGGCTGTGTGCCTTATTCTACAAACTGTGATTCTACTCTATTGTTTTTCCGACCCTGAGAGACCCCTAATGATGGCGCGTCTGGGCGTTTTGTTTTTACATTATTATCGTGTCAAGAGGTACTCATTCATTCACATATACTTACTTATCAATGTCGAGACCACAAACACCAATGGGGATCTCACCTCGTGGGTCATACGTAAATCTATCCGAGAAACGTGAAGAACAAGCAATGTTTTCACCTAGTAAAATCGAAAAGGAGAGATTGAGGGCCGAGGCAGAAGTTAAAGCGAGTTTGTTGAAAGAGAAGGATGATGATAAGAAGAAGGAGGAGGTGATTGCTGTAGTATCTTCGCCTGGTACGTCTATCTGTGGAAACGCTGAGATGCAAAGAAGTATCTGACGAGCAGTACCACCGATCATCAGCTACTGTCTTGCATCGATCATGATGACGGTGGTGAACAAATTTGTGGTATCAGGATCTCAATTCACAATGACCTTCCTGCGTAGGTCTCGATTCCACCGATGCGGTTGTCGAAAATAATCACTAATCAGCAGTACTCACGATACAATCCGCAGTCTGCGTAGCTTGTGTCTGGTCAGTGAAAAAGACAGGGGTTATCACTTGTATGTCACCGTGTTTCAGATTCGATCTGCTTGAGCTTTGACTGATTCTGCATAGTCCGTGATTTTGATGTGGCCGATGCGAAAGTTTGGTTCCCCGTTTCATTCCTTCTTGTCGCCGTCATCTATACTGGATCGAAATCACTGGTTCGTCATCTTTCTGGTCATATGTGTCGAAGCTAATAATCAGCAATTCCTCTCCATCCCCGTATACACGTATGTCCCCATTCCCTGACGACCTGGGAAACATTACCTGACAGAAAGAATATTCAAGAACCTAACAATCATCCTGATAGCATACGGAGAAGTCCTCTGGTTCGGAGGATCCGTGACTGGACTCACACTCGCTTCATTCGCATTAATGGTTGGATCATCCGTAATCGCAGCATGGGCCGATATTTCAAATACACTCTCGACGCTCGCTGCTGATATCGCCGTTGTAGATCCTACTTCTGGTGCGGAAGTACCACTTCCAAGTGGAGTTATTGGGTCGCTCAATGCTGGGTATTTGTGGATGGCGGTCAATTGCCTGGCTTCCGCTGCTTATGTGCGTTATTCTCTCCTTTTGATATGGTCTGATGAAGGCACTGACAGATAGGTCCTGTTCATGAGGAAACGAATCAAGGTTACCGGATTCAAAGATTGGGATTCCATGTTTTACAACAATCTCCTCTCGATCCCTGTCCTTATCACTTTCTCCCTCCTAGTCGAGGATTGGTCCCTAGCGAGCTTCTCCAGGAACTTGTGAGTCCCTCTTCAAGGCCGCAATCCTTCTTCTTCGATAAGCCTGACTGATCCTAGCCCCGCTGAGAACCGAACTTTCCTCCTCTCGGCCATTGCATTCTCTGGAGCTGCTGCTGTTTTCATATCCTATTCGACAGCATGGTGTGTTAGGATTTGTGGATCCACCACATACTCGATGGTTGGGGCTTTGAACAAGTGAGTTCAGTTCGCGATAGCGGTCCCCCAGGATCGTTCCTGGACGATCACGATTGCTTGGAGCTTAGAGAGGAGCTGACGACCAGACTCCCCGTGGCAGCATCAGGAATTCTATTCTTTGGAGACCCAGCGAACCTAGGAAACGTTTCTGCTATAGCAGTAGGCGGAGTCGCAGGAGTTGTATATGCTATCGCGAAAGTGAATCAATCCAGAATTGAGAAAGCAAGGGTTGCAAGGGAGGGATTACAGAAGGCTTAAATCCTAGCTGTCCGGACGATTCGTTTCCTCTCATTCTCATTTCATTCTCATTCACCCCAGGAGGGGCTGCATTTTTAGACACAAACGTTTTCCATATGCATATGATTTGTTCATCCAGTTGAGCTTGCTCTTGCTATACACTCCTGCTTGGTCCATATATGGCCGCGTATCGCAACTCTGAATGATCTCTTCATCGGCGGGTTGGGAAGTTGACAAGAGAAATGACAATGCCGACCAGCACTAGGCTCGATCTAGACAGTCCGAGCAGACGATCTCAGGAAGGGATTGAACGATCAAACATGCACTCTCCCCGTCAGACCGACGGCAAGCCGCTGGAGATCCCGATAAAAGTCGTTATCTCAAATGAGATTGCATGCAGGATATGAAACATATATCAAGCCCAAAGCCGAAACTTTGCTGGGCCGCACAGTCCACCATACGGGATCACCTTGTCGATTCGATGACAACGACAATGTTGAAAAGGGAAGAAGAGAAAGATTCAGCAAGAAATCACTTAGGTGTCATTATCGGTATGTCATGTCAAGTCCTCTACACGCGTTGTGAACTAAGTCAAGGGGCATCATGTGCCGCTGCTGCTATTATCGCAATAATCATCCTCATCATCATCTTGGCAAGGCGGAGGACAGCGAAACAAAGGGAACGAAGGAAGATGTTTGAGCTGCAAAATCCTACTCATTGTAAGCTGTGCACAGTATTTATGGAAACGCCAGCTGATTTACAGATCCTGTTCAATATTGATATTAGCAAAGTCATTAAAAATCGCTTGCTTGTTATAGATTATGTTATCACCTCCTACTATGGTACAACCTTCCATATTCCCTTGTCCTACTTGGCATCAGGATCTAGGATCCAGTTTTATCCTATCTTGCAACCTGCCCCCACCGGAAGTATTGCGGGGAGTAATCAATAATTCCCCATCTCCCATTTGCTTTGGTGCAAAACCCCTTCCCTTCCTCATTATAGGCATGTCATCCTCAATCTCAAGTTTAGGCTGGTAATCAGGACTAGGCGTAGTGATGATCTCATTCGACTCCTTCTTGATTCTGAAACCAGTCGGTGTGGCGGTAGATGATGTCGAGCGATTCTTGATACTGAGTCCACCGAGATTATTGATTGGCGCTGCGGAGGGTGGTAGACCAGAACGTTTTATCGACAATCCTGGTCCAGTCGGATTTGGTGGAAGTGGAACAAATGATGTTTGAGCAGTTCGGTTTATCTTGAAATTACCTCCGGGTGGTGCGCTTGTAGGTTGCGTTTGTGTTTGCGGTTTTCTAGCGGACGCGGCCGTGATCGGGGTTTGGTTTTGACTCATTCTTGATAATAAAGTCGGTGTGCCTCCTCCAACTGAGGTCTCGGGATTCGAAGCCACCCTCTGTCTCTTGTCAGACCCACCAAGGCGGTCCGCAAGGGATCTACGTATTGGTTCTTCTGCCGTAAGGGTAGTTGTGGACGTATAATCTTCAGCCCGTGATCTCTTGTTGGTCGGTGTTCCTAAAGACGCAGAGCCGGAAGGGGCGAGTCGGGATAAGAGGGACATTGGTTTTGAATTTGGTTCGTTTGTTGTTGGAGTGAATGCAGGAATGGATGCGGATCGTATCGATAAGCCTTGAGAGGGAGGGGTAATGGGTGCGATGATCGGAGTCTCGACTTTAGGGACGGCTCTCGCTCTTATACTCAAGGTCGAAGTTGATGCTTGAGGTAATGGGTTGACTGGAGCCAGGGCAGCCGGTGTTGCGGCGGAATGTCTGCTTGGCGGCGGCGTAGCTCTGGCCTTGATACTAAGTCCCTGTTTCCGAGCTTCAGTTGGGACTTGCGGCTGTGCGGGCACCGAGGGTTCTTCTTTGATGACAGGTACCGGCGGTGGAGTAGCAGGTCTCGTAGTTTCTATCGGGGCTGTGGCTCTTAAAGGCTGTGCTATAGGTACTGGTGTGGGTACGGCTCGATGCTGAGGTTGAGATTGAGAAGGCGAGGCTATATTCCCAGATTGACGAATCGCTTCAGCTTGTCGAGCCGGCCCCTCAGTCCCTGCTAGAGGCCTGGAAACAATCGGTTTGGCAGTCACAACTTCCTTGATTGAAGCCCTTTCACTGTCCCGTCCCCGACTCCAAGTTATATCTATTTCCTCAACCCTCATCTTTGGATCTCCAAGAATATCTGCCATATCCCTAATCCCTCTCCACCCCTCTTCCTCTGTTTTACCTTGACTTGCCTTCTTTCTTCCGTTTGCGAAATCACCGAAATCCATCAATTTCCGAGTTAGCGATTTGAGGATTGTATCTCTTGTATCCCTCGATATAGTGAGGATGGAATAGGTGGCGTGAATTGAGAGTTCCAGTATTTGGGTGTTTGGTGTATTTTGGTGTATCTATCCGTCAGTCACTTAGACCTTACATCCAAACAGGATGATATGGGACACCTACTATGATAGCTTCGATCATTGTTTGAGCGAACCTCGGAAGAAGAGACCGAATTTCTAAGTCCTTCTCATCCCTATCATCCATAATTCTCCTCCAGCGAGATTGGGATTGTGTATTGTAGAATTCCAATATTCTCCTGGCTACCTTGTCATTATCAATCGCCGCTTTCACGACACTCGTTCCATGTTCCGCCAAGAGATAGATCGTCCACCTAGGGTCCAAATCCAGGTTCGCTTTCCCAGTAAATCCATCCCATAACTTGATAGCCATCTCGGAAGATCGTATAGATTTCGTTAAAGATTTCACATATCTCCCCATATTCTCCCGCCCTGCATTCCTACCCGAGATAGTCGATAATGTCCCCAATAATTCCAATACCATCCCGCTTTGTGTTTGCGAAGTCGGTAAGATATCGTAGAATCCATCTGTAAATACCTTTTCTGCATCCACATAATTCCCACTTTCAAGAATCTCTTTTCGTTGGGTCGTTGCATCCTTCAGTAGGAAATTCAAGATATTACGGCCTGATTCTTCTTCTGAGGATTTAATGTCTTCTGCCATTGTCGAGAATACATCCGAGGGGGAGACTTCTAAGAGGTCGATTAGGGCCTTTTTGACGTGAACGAGCTCGGAGAGGGCTGAGTGTTATCATTCCGTCTTCCGCCTCTGCAGGGATTCTGCGGCTGCGGGTGAAACATACGACATTCGAGAAGCTGGACTAGAACGCCCGTGTTGCCCCTAACCCATTTAGGCTCGACTCTTCCAATATCCGCAAGAGCCTTGATACCACTTATACGTGTCTGAAATTAGCTATCATAGTTCCATCACAAGCCTCCGAGTCTGTCTCCATCCTTCTCCTCTCAACATACCAAATACAGACAACAAGTCAAGGGACCGCAAGAGAGTAGAGAAGAAGGGACCCACCTGCTCAGTTTCATCCTCACATAAATCTAATATCGCATCAACAGCTTGATCTTGATATTCCTCGAATTCCGTGAAATCCCTAGATATCGACGAAGCGTAGTATTCATTCAGTTCCTGTGCATGATATGCGGGAAGAGTGAGGAGATGCTCTATATATCGTCGGCGCTATCTGTCAGTTGAATATACCGAGGCGGTAGTTTAAGGTTTGGAGTCTTGTGGAAGGGGATACATACATCTGCTGAATTGAATGAACGTGTTGCTAGAGCTTTGGCCTTTGTCAGAGCAGCTGAGCCGTCCATCTTGTTGGCGTTGATGGAGAGGGCGTTAAGGTGATGATGAGTTGAATTATCTGAATCCTGAACTTTAATGAATTCATTGTTGATGGCTTTGATCCCGGCCAAGTACTTCATTTGCTACATGCTTGCAAAACACAAGACACCGTGAAGTAGTGCTAAGAGAAGAGAACGATCGATGAGAGGATGAAGGGATCATCCACGAGAAATGCGACTGAGGCATCTCAACAGCAGGCTACACACCTGAAGGCTCAACCCGTGATATACACATGCCTTTATGGTTCAAATCGTCGTGCATCATGCGAAATTCTACCGCGACCAAGCTGAATGCGCTGCAGCTGTATGCTCCCTCTGTCCAGGACCACTCTGTCCGTTACTCGGGAAATGTCACGATCCCCGACACCTCACGCCTACCGCCTAACGCCTATTCCTGACAGCCTGAACCATCTGGACCTTACTCCTGATCTACATCGTCAGCTCCATCAGACTATCAGCCACCGGACTCAGCCCCAAGGCTTGATATCCCTTGACGTTCAAACAGGAGACCAAGCCTGGCCTCGCCTCAGACCTTTGGCCCTCGTCTTTTTAGACTCACCATCTCTTGAAACCTCCTTCTATGCCTCTCGCTCTTCTGCCTATTCCTCATAACATGTGGTTTCTCATAAAATTCACTATTCCTCACATCATTCCTAACTCCAGTTCTACTAAGCACACCCATCAATTGCCTATACGCCTGCGTAAAACCTCTTCCACCTTTAACAGGAATTGATCGACCTGAAAATTGATTTCCTGGTGATCTTGACGATGTACTCGCTAATGAACCAGCTTGACGAGCTGTCCACCAATTATCGGGATCTGAAGCTGGTTGGAGAGTCCTTAAATCTGCTGGGGAAGCTAGAGATTCGGGTAAGGGGCTTGAACGGGTCGTTCTGGGTAATTCGGGGTTTAGGGTTGATGGAGCGGTAGTGATTTGGCGGAATTGAGTGAGGAGAGGCAGTGAACGGCGGGATGTTGATGCTGCTGTTGATGCCGAGGCGATGGGGCGTAAGAGTGATAGCATGGTGTTGATGAGTGAGTCGGTAATAGGTTCAGAGTGCAGAAAGATGGGATCGAATCCATATTTTGTGGTATCTCATCCGTGGCACCGTGAGAAAGTAGATTACTGGCCGGTGAGGTACAACCCTATCCGAGTTCACTGCAGCCTATTCAAAATCTGATGCATGTATCTACTACTCCCGTCATCACCTATACGCGCGACTGATGCAATATGATATTCTTGATCGAAGCAGCTTTCATCTGATCCGTTGCCTGACATATTAGTCTGTGCACAACAAACGGGTTTGGGCGATAGACATACAGCTTGGAACGTAATATCTCCATGACCATTCTTGTAATCCCATACCTATCATCAGCTCTCACTCGGCTCAGACTTATCGAGCATACTCGTTTGTACAAGATTCCACCGCCCGCTGATTGTAGGATCCAACCGATTGAGGAGAAGAGACCGAAGATACCTGCTACAATGTGTCCTTGGGAAAACATTGCGATTGTATTAATCAGTCCAGCGGATCCGGCAGCTACTTATCAGCGCTATGTCTTGTGAGTGGTGATAACGTACAAGGGATACCAATGACCATGTAGATCGAGAATAATAAGTGGAAACCAGCGAACAAGAAGTAGATATCTACCATTAGTTCGGTTTTGTCAAGTGAAGAATATAGCTTACAGAAGAAGAAAGCCATTGCTCGGCCCTCTGACCTGGTGAAGCCGAGATAGATTGGTCTATACCACAATAGGAACGAGAGGACCGAAATAAAAAGCACATATCCTCCTGATGCACCTACATCCGCACTGATCTATCAGCGTAATCCAAAGGCAGGTATGGAAAACTTACCCTCCCTGCGATGACCCTGATACCAACAGCAGAATACATCCTACCAAGTTCACCACCAGGGTAACGATCAAAGCTAGCCATTGAAAGTATAAGAATTTCGTAACTTGCTGATGTTGCGTCGGTAAACTCGATATATCATGATGGCAAAAAGGAAAGACTATCATCAGTCCCACTCATCTCATCACCAAGGAGTAATCATACAAGGAGGCCAATTGTTCACTTGGACCCCACTCATTCTAGCTTCATTTGCAGCCAAAGCTTCCTCTCTAGCTCTTAGATCCCTCTCCCTCTGCTCCAATTCCTCCCGGGTAGTCCCTGATCGAGTGGTATCTGCTCTCCCCAGACCAAGTCCACGGGCAGTATCCTGCGAGTCTAGGGAAAATGTAGATTCATTGCCGTGAGTGAAGGGGTTCTGGGGGTGTGAAGCAGAAGAGGCATCGAAGGGGTTGGCGTCTAGTGGCTGAGGTGGGTCGAAGGGGTTTTGTCGAGCTAAGAGTCAGCTATGGGCGTACTGCGAGGGCCAGCTTACACATGATTTAATGACACTGCGTGTGGTGCTATACGGATCATGATAGTAGTGACGTTCTGGGAATATAGGTAGAGTGCCGGAAGTATATCCACGTGCTACTGTTCCTGGCGTTTATTAGAGCTTACAGCTTGGCGCGTAGGCAAAGCCGAAATATTAGATACGAGGTAGCACAGAGGCAGTAAGAGCGTATCTCCCATCTAGCAACAATACTATTAAGGTAGGAGTCTATCCTATAGACAGCTGAATAATACCTGACACAGTAGGATGCTCTGGAGAAACCTGACACCGGTAGCTTCAAGGGCTGTCAGGCGAAATACCCGAAATGTTCATGTCATTTCGAAGCCTGAGGCTGGTGGGCAGACTGCACCTACTTACAAATACAAGTTCTTGAATGAGCCAGCTACTACTGCCGTACGTCAGCTTGCTCATCTCTTCGAGCTGAGCTGATAAATAGATTGTTGGATGTCCTTTCAGGTATGTCACTTCTGGCTCGCGCAACATCCAATTGACAGAATAGCGGGGGTCAAGCACGCTCAGGGGTCGACCTTGGTCCTAACCGCCTAATCAAGGCGGGTATCATTCCCCAAATATCGAATCTAGGCTGGGAGGTACACTACGACTCATCCCTTACATTCCTCGATATACCTTACAACCCCCTTCCTGTAAATTCCCCCGAAGCTACCGAGTATGCAGGTGAGAAACCGGTAAAGAGCAAGAAAGGTTTCGTACAGAGGACCGAGGATCCTGATATCGGACGAATGAAGAAACCAAGGCTGGTCAGTGCTGTCTGTGAGCGAGTGGGAGAGAAGGTTGGGGATATCGCAAAGAAGGGTTGGTTGCCGCTTACTTTGGGGGGTGATCACTCTCTAGTGAGATTGTCTCCATACAAGACAGGACGGTGGCTGATAGCAGGCCATGGGTACTGTCGCCGGGACCAAGTCCAAGTATCCCGACGCTTGTGTCATCTGGGTAAGTAGCTGCGTGGAATCTGTGGTGAATTCAGAGAATAAAGCTAAGACCAGGTGGACGCACATGCCGATATCAATACCCCCGAATCAACGGATACAGGAAACCTACACGGATGTCCCGTATCTTTCCTTCTCGGTCTCACTGGGACAGATGTGGAACCATTCAACAAATGGATTAAGCCATGTCTAAAACCCTCTGAACTGTTTGTCGTCGTTCACTCCCATATGGATAGTTGCTGATACCAGTGTATATATCGGATTACGTGACGTCGATGCTGCTGAAAAGACCATTCTTCGAGAGAACGGTATCAAGGCGTACTCGATGCACGAGGTCGATAAATATGGAATCGGAAAGGTGGTAGAGATGGCGCTAGATCATGTGAATCCCTCAAGGGAGAAACCGATCCATCTCAGCTTTGATGTTGATGCTCTTGATCCTACTGTTGCCCCTAGTGAGGTTCTCTTGTATCTTGTCTTGTAGATCAAAGCTGATAGTTAGGTACCGGTACTCCCGTTCGAGGTGGTTTGTCTTTCCGTGAAGGTAAGTCTCTTTGCTTTGTTCTGGCTTTGGCGGGATCATAGCTAACGGTCAGGTCACTATATCACCGAAGCAGTAGCAGAGACCGGATGTCTAGTCGCTCTTGATATCATGGTACGTCTTTTCTTCCTGTCTTCTGCCCCTGCCGACAACGGGACGACGAGACTGATGAACAGGAAGTAAACCCCTCCCTACTCGACCCCGCCTCGATCGAAAATACAGTAACCATAGGTTGTTCCCTCGCACGAGCAGCACTAGGTGAAACCCTTCTATAGATTCTATTCCAATCAAAAGAGTAAATAACTTCAATTTCGCATGCATATACCGCATTCCCAACAATTGTAGGTGGATACATAAACGCCAAGCACAACGCGGAGTGCTCTGTAAAATCCCTCAACCCTCCTTTGTAGGTGGAACGACACTCTCGTCCCGGGTCGACTTGACGATGAGGCATGCATACATAGTGAGCCAAGAGGCTGAAGAGTGAACGATTGATTGCGCATGCTTGTTGAGTGCACAGCTAAGAGTGCAATAGTAGGTGGATGTATGCAAAATACCCGCAGTTGTACCAGTGATTGATGACGCCACTTGAATCTCGTACTTCGGATCTGCGCGTACTGTGAATGTGATTGTGTATCTCATTGTTTCATTCCATTCATACATTTCACCCCTTCGACGTGGATCATTAGCCTGATCATCGCTTAGCTGCATCACTAGAACTAGCTCAGCAAGGAACGACTAGCGCATTCAGAATTCACTTGGAACCGGACAACTGAACATCTACTATCATGGGTAAATCGCAATCTAAATTATCGCAAGAGGAGCTAGCGGATCTGCAGAAGAACACCTATTGTATGCTTTCACCTGATACCCCATAGATATACCGATACTGACCATGTAGTCGACAAGAAGGAACTGCAGCAATGGGTAAATCGTCTTCCTCATTCCTCGTGGATAGGAGGTGACCAAGGCTTACTAGTAGTACAAAGGATTCCTCAAGGACTGTCCCTCTGGAGAATTGAACAAAGAGGGTGAGTCTCTCCTAGGGTGTGCTTGTGTCCAAGAGACCAAAATCTGATATCCAGAATTCAAGAAGATCTACAGACAGTTCTTCCCATTTGGAGATCCAGGACAGTTTGCCGATTACGTCTTTAACGTATGTTGTCTATCTCGAGACTCTTCTCTATCGACTAGTCTTTTGTATTCTCCACTGACATGATAGGTTTTCGACGAGGATAAATCAGGGACTATCGAATTCAAGGTTAGTCAATAGGACCTATTCGACGTTTCTGGGCTGATATGTAGGAATTCATTTGTGCTCTATCAGTAACATCCCGAGGACGGCTGGATGAGAAGTTGAAGTGTGAGTCATCTATGTCTACCATCTCTTCTCCTTTACTATGAAGATCCAGTACAAGAATCTAAGTCTGACATACAGGGGCATTCCAGTTGTATGACATCAATCAAGATGGATTCATCACATACGACGAGATGTTGCAAATCGTTAAATCAATTTACAAGATGACCGGTCAAATGGTCAAGCTACCAGAGGATGAGGATACCCCAGAGAAGGTCAGTTACTCAGAGCTCCTCTGCCTTCACAGAGAAGAGCAGCGAACCAATCGCTCGAGAGTTGAGAATGGAGTTGACGATATAGAGGGTTGACAAAATCTTCCGTAACATGGATCTTAACAAGGATGCTAGGCTCACTTATGATGAGTTCAAGGAGGGATCAAAGCAGGACCCAACCATCGTTCAGGTACGCCTCCTTCCGCGCTTGCAGGCAAGAGCTGATAAAAAGGCATTATCGCTATATGATGGTCTGGTTTAATTTGAGCAAGACAAGTCAAGCAGAAAGGAACGTGTGCAGATTCTTCTCGGTGTGACGGGGTTGAATGTCCGAGGAGGCGAGACGGTGCTTATGTATTCATTATTCCATAGATATGCAAACCAATGATGAAGATAATGACGGGGGGTGAATAGGCGCGCCTGTTTTTGTGATTTCATGGATCAAGTTGTTGACCTCGACTTGTTCATTACTACTATCCTACTGCACACATTGCTATACTTGCCATCAGTGCTCATCATCTGCGTAAGTAACGAAGAAAGACGCTCATCTGATGCTAATGTAAACGTAGTACCACTAGAAACTCCTTAAATCAGATACAGCAAAATGGCTCGAGCTGGTAAGTCGCGTTACCTCCCAAACAACTCTTGACTTGCTAATACTCAGCTTCCTCTAAACCAGCTTCTAAGGCTGCCCCCAAACCCGCATCTAAAGCAGCTCAAGCACCCTCCTCAAAAGCCCCACCATCTCGACCTGGCCGTGCCCGACCCTCCACATCAGCTACAGTGCAGGAGAATCAGGATGGCGACGGAGATGTAGAGATGAAAGATGATTCCAAACCCAAGTCCAAGTCCAATGGTAATGGCAACGGCAACGTGATCGAGAAAGTAAAGAAAGGAAGGATTGGAGCTATTGTGGATGCTGAAAAGAAATCAAGACGAAGAAGTTCTCTAGGAGGGACCATTTCTCTGCCTGTTCCTCAAATTCCAGGTTAGTCATTGTTTCTTGTCTGATATCGCAAAGAATGTAGAGGTGAAGAGTGCAGCTGACGCTTGAAGATGTGGCGAAGCCTAGGAAGGCCGTATTCATGTTTGGTAATGGAGATATGGGACAACTTGGTCTTGGACCTGATACGCTTGACGAAATCCCTCGACCTAGAATACATACCTGGTACGTTCTCCCCCTGAATAGCAATATCGAGGCTAAACTGATAACAGGTTCGAGGAGATGGCTGAAGATGGTGAACTCAGTAGGGATGGGAAACCGGGAGGTGGTCTAGAGACGATTTACGCAGGAGGAATGCACAATCTCGCCATTGACGAGGCTGGAAAGGTATCTACCACTTACCCCAGACCACGACTGAAATTCAGGTCCGCTCTTGGGGAATCAATGATAATGCTTCCCTTGGACGACTCACTTCGGACGTCAAGGACTCCAAGACCGGTGCTGTCATCCCTAATGAAGATCTCGAGACTTATCCATATGTCATTGAGGCACTTGCAAAAGAGGGATTCAGGGCTGTACAAGTGGCTGCTGGGGATAGTATCAGTGTAGCTGTTGATGCTGAGGGTGATATCAGGGCATGGGGTAGTTTCAGAGTAGGTCTCTCCGTCCCACTATTCCGTGTGGGTAGATGGCTGATATATAGGGAGACGAGGGAAAACTCGGATTCAACCAGGATCCCAAGAACAACGCTTTCCAATTCTCGCCTGTTGCTCTACCCAGACTGAAGGGAATCAAGATTGTCCAAGTATCATGTGGAAATGATCACGTTCTCGCCTTGTCTTCCACGGGTGAAGTTTGGGTTTGGGGTAATGGATCATCCCGACAATTAGGTCGACGAATTATCGAAAGACGTAAACTCAACGGACTCGAGCCAGAACGTTTAGGATTACGAAGAATCGTTCACGTGAACGCCGGTAAACATCATTCTTTCGCCCTCGACTCGTCAGGTATCGTTTGGGCATGGGGTCTGAACGGAAATAGACAATGTGGTATCGATACATCCCGCCCGGAAGCTCATGAGGACATAATCAGCGTCCCCACCCAAGTTGACGGATTACATCCAGATAAACACGATGGTCATCGAGTCGTAGAGATTTCAGGAGGAGAATTCCATTCTTTGTTCCTATTCGACAATGGAGAGGTATGGGGATGTGGAAGGAACGATTCTCATGAACTTGGTTTGAGTGAGGATCATCCAGCTCAGGATGATGTCAGGGAGAGGACGAAGGAGATCCGTGAGGAGAAACAAAAGGCTATTGACGATGCTCAGAAGGTCCTTGACAAGGTTACTCAGGCTGGCGATGAGGATGCTATCGCAAAGGCGACAGCGGAACTGCAAGGTGCTCAATCCTCTTTGAGGATCGCACCAGTTGAATGGGTTCCGGAGCCAGTTCGAGTAAGTCCCTTCTCCGATTATTCCGCTTTGCCCCTTGACTCTTCACCTTCTTGCACTCCCGGATTAGACCAAAACTGATTCCAGATCTACTTTCCCCCAGTTCCAGAATCATACGAAGTAGTTCCCGACCTACCACCCGTAACGAAACCAGCACATAACCCAATCAAACAGATTTCAGCAGGAACAAGACATTCCCTAGCTGTGGCAGAGTCAGGACACGCTTATTCATGGGGTCTAGGCCGTATGTCCTTCTTCTGCTTCTAGCCATTGACTTCAAATCGAAACGAATCTAGAAAGCTGATTTTCTAGAACAATGTGAACTTGGACATGGTCAGAATAGGACAAGTGTAGAAACTCCTACCGTGCTTCGATCAGCTGTATGTGTTTTTCCCGCCTTTTTGCATCTTTGCCCTATTTTGGCAAGAGGCTGCTGGAGTGCTGGCTGACAAGCAGCAATTGAAGGAGTATAATACTATATACGCTTCTGCTGGCGGGAACCATTGTGTTCTCCTAGCTCAGAAAAAGGCTTAGCCGAACTAAAACGCCAGAGCGATGTTAGTGTCTAGATGTAATTTACGCGATGAATGATGATGAAAGAAAGTGCAACGCATTGCATCTAAAGTCCAGATAATCAAAACGAATATGAACAGTAACCAATTTCAATTAATTACACCACACTAAATACCCCTAGTCTGAGGCTCATCAATCTCACTCAGTGGCTCCCCAGTTCCATTACCCACACTTCCCATTCCTCTTGCGAAAACATTCTTGTAAGCTGCCAATTGATCTTCCGCTGGGGCAGTCTTGTCGACCGCTAGCGAACTTGGTCGAGGACCTCTTTTGATCGGCAGTTGCACCTGTACTTGGGGAAGAGGTGATTTCACTGGTGAAGTTATACGTGGGGCTGATTGTCAGCTTTAGCTAATCATAGAAAGGGAGGAATGGAAGCTTACATGGGTTATCGGCATTCTTTCTCGAATCGAGCATACGTCTTACATATGCCTGCACTGCTGGTGCAAGGGTTCCAATGACTGTATTCACTTCGCCATCCTTTTCAGGATGTTCCTTCATATACGCATACAGCTGGTCCAGAGCCTGAACATCAGTATGATGCGAAGCATAATCGAGAGGAAGGACCGACTTGATGTTGATCTCCGGTCGTCAAACTCTTGACGAGCCTTTCAGCCTCAGTCTCGGATTTCAGATCTACCTCGTCTGCCTGTGAGCCAGCTGAGTCGGGTCGCGGGCGAGGGTTAGGACCTGGTCCAGGTGTTGCTGGTTGTTCCATCTCCTGGGATGCTGTCTGTCAGCATGCTCGATGTTCGCGTGGTGAGGCAAGACATACCAAAGCGGAAGAGATACGAATATACCTAAACATCAATACAGTCCAGCAATGAGGTAGTATGCTCGACTCTAACTCACTATCGTATCTGCTGCCTTATCCCCAAACTGCGCAGTCAAGACTTCATAGATATCTTGATGAGTTCCAGATGTAAATGCTAACAATCAGCTGGAAGTTCCGATGCACGAGAAACGACATACTGATTGTTCTCTGCAAAACACTTTTCACAGTTCTCAATGGCAGTGCGCCCAGTGGAATACCCATCTTGCCCCTCTTTGTCCATTCATGCGGTCCAATTGCCTCCATGAAATCCTCCAAGATAGCCAGTAACTTCCCAACTTCCATCCTACCCGATTTCAAATCCTCATCAACAACTCTTAATCGTTTCCATAAACATTTTAGCACGAGATCAGCATGTATAGCGATTTCGTCCTCTGCTTCCACTCGATCGATAACGAAATTCTTCGTGAGGTCGTACAGGAGTTGAAACATTGCTTTGTAAACTATGAATCGGTCTGGTGTCGATAAAGTCTGGATGACGATTAGGTTCATGAATCTTGCCAATTCGGCGGCATCTCCACCTAGTCGATCGCATTGGACTAATCGTTGTGTGATGGAGTATAAGAGTGCGTAGAGTGAATCGACATTTAGGCGTCGGATCAGACTCGGGACACATGCGATTCCAGAGAAGGATTGCAAGATATGCTTGACCACTCTGAGGTGGTCCTTTTCGCGAACTTGTTCAGGAGGAGTGAATTGATGATCGAATTCGTCAACTAGAACTTCTATCAAGGTACCGATTGAGTCCTCAAAGAATTGAGGGCTTTCAGTCAACATCCCTTGAAGGTGTTTCAACGCGTCCACAGTCCGATCAGGGTCTTCATGGCGAATATCGTTGATAGCAGCGGAAACGGCATCGAACGGTGGTGAATTCTCGACTTTGGGTGAGATCTCGACTTTTGGAACAAGAGGAGCGTGACGAGCAAGAGGCATCATGGAAGCCCTCGATACGGGTGCGAATGGATCCGACATTTTTTGTAATCGCGAGGTGGGGAGTTGAACACCGGGTCGAGGAAGGCCGGGTAATTGTGATCGAGAAGGTGATCCAGGTTGTACAGGCGCACGAACAGCTGGGCTCGATGAAGAGGTCGATGCAGAAGCAGATCCCGGTCGACTGATTACTGGAGAATTGGCAACGAGCCCCTCGGATCGAGGGAGACGATTAGCAGGCGAAGCCATTTCTCGTTTCACAGGTAGAGCTGGTGATGCAGCCGCTCTAGATGTGGCCGAAGCCATGGCTTTAGTGCGTGATGGCGTTGCGGAGGCTTCTTCGAGACGAGAGACAGGTCCAGTCTTGGTCGTTGCCATAGTAGCCCGTCGGTTGGCTAACATGTCCCTAGACCCCTGGGGCATATTCTCAACAACAGCCTCCAAGGCCTTAGAGCCGCCTTGGATCTGAAGCAGTCTAACATCAGCTCAAGTCTTGGTAAATAGAGTATAACTCACGCCATGACACTCAAAGCGGCACTTCTGGTCCCATTGTCCGAGATACATTTGGCCAAAACCTCGTAGAAACTCCTATCATCCTTGACACGCAATATGGATCCTCGCTTGCGATACGCCTTTTCGATCAACTGTAATGACTCGTTCTTGCACGTTTTGCCGGATTTGTCATCCAGTCCATACTGAACAAGCAGCTGAACGACCAAAGAACCGACAATGATACGATCAAGGGAATCAAAGATTGGCGCAAGCTTTGGACCGAATTTGTTGTCTCCAAGCTTACCATCAGCTCAAACAGACAAGGGGACGGAAGGGACACACCTTGAAAATGAGCGCTGGGACGAATAACCTAGCCTCAACATCTGTGAACCTCTCTTCGTATCGCGCAGCAGCTTCCGAGATATGAGTGATGAGCTCCAGACATCGGTTGACCATTTGGGTATTGTTCAACAACAACTTCAGACCGGCGTATTTGAGCGCCATATCTACATTTGCCATCTGAATCGCTCGAATCTCATCTTCCGAAATACCGAAGGCGGAAGAGGCCTTGATATCATAGAATTCCGACAAGATCGATAACGCAGCCATATGATCCTCTTCAGATCGATGGTCTTTGCTGAATAACAGCGCAAACAATTCGGGAGAAGCGTGATGCTCCATCTGATGGGAAAGGTATTCCGTCAGGTCCGTCCGTCCTCCAATCTCGAGTATCCACTTGGTAGAATCTTTCTTGAGTCGCATAGATCTCGGCTCGGGGGCGTCGGATTGGAATGGAACGACCTTGGCGGAAGACGAGGACGCGGAAGGAGCAGAAGACAAAGATGATGCAGGTCTGACTAGACCCATGCGTGGTTTCGGCAAGGCGCTGGGCCGATCCTCGTATGCGGGTTGACGAGCGGAAGGTGCAGTGGATAACGCTTTCATCGCTAGCGAGCGGACAGGTGCGGTAGGTTTAGTTGCTGATTGATGGGGACTAGCGACGGCTCGGCCAATCGGAGCACGAGCTTTCGCGGGAGTAGAAACCGACTTCGGAGCCGTTTTAGCGGGACCAGCAGCAGGCGCAGGGGCGGATGGAGCATTAGCTCTGGCCTTCTCGATCAACGGGATGATGGTCGACCTAGAAGCAGGTTTCAATCCAGATGTCTGATCCATCACAAAGTCGGCTCCGGTATTGGCGACGACAAAAGGCAAGACTGCACTAGCGGCTTTCCTGACATCCCCATTACGGTCTTCAAGACAGTGAACAACGGGACTGGCGAGGGGTTGCAAATCCGAACTGGATGGTGGAGGGTCTGCTTTGAATTTCTCAGCTACCCATCCGAGAACAGCAGCTCGTAAAACGGGGTTGGTAGTTTCACAAGCGGAAGCCAGACCAGGGAAAAGCGAGTCGAGAGATCCAGATGCTTCGGCCATAGAAGAGAGGGTATTGAGAGCAGCTGTTCTCGTCATTGCTTTCTGGTCTGCACATACGGAAGCAACAGCTGCAGAGAGGAGTTTGTTGTACTTGTCGAAAGGTGCACCCATGCCGGTAGCGATCTTAGTAATGATGCCAAGGGCGAGAATCTTGACAGACAGATTCGTATCGGCCATGGCTTTCCGCAAAACGGTAGAGATTTCGCCTGCTCATCAGACTAGAAACCACATGCGGAGCTGCGAGCTTACCCATGGTCGGCTTCAATCTCTGATTCGACTTGACTTCCAAAAGAGCATTCAACGCCTCGAAAGCCTCTTTCCTGACTTTCCATGCGTCCGCTCTCGAATCCGCAATCACGGTAGTCTGGGCTACGAGTTTATCCAAGTCGACCCTGGGGACGAGATCATCAAGAGGATCCGCTCCGCTCTTGCCCTTACTTGGTCCGGCAGCTGCTTCCCTCAAGTCAGCCTGTGTCCGGGTAGGCTCAGGTGGAGTCTGAGAAGCGGCTTTATCAAACTCGGA
Organism: Cryptococcus sp. GC_Crypt_2; assembly: GCA_026538405.1. NCBI lineage: Eukaryota > Fungi > Basidiomycota > Tremellomycetes > Tremellales > Cryptococcaceae > Cryptococcus > Cryptococcus sp. GC_Crypt_2. Next base: position 219,164 of record JALPCC010000005.1, on the reverse strand, counting down.
GTTGATTGTTGATAATAATTGGGGGTTTAGATCTTCGAGGAAACCAGAAATGTCTCCTCCGACAAAAATTTTGACGGTGACCAGAAGTTGAGTTGCACTAGCTCGCACGAGGGCGTTGGGAGATCCAAGGGCTGTCTTGACGAAACTGATGAGATCCCTAAGCGGGATTCCCGCAATACCGAAATCGTTAATTTGCTGCTTAATCCATGTCATTGCGTCCGCTTGTGCTTTTGGAGCCTTTTGTTTACCCATTGGCTCGTAGCCTGCCATCAGCGCTGGACGACAATCTGGACATACCTTGAGTAAGCACGAATGCTAATGAGGTCTTTTCCGCTATCGTGGTCAAAGCGTCTCCGGAAGGTGTCTTTAGCTTCATATCACCCAGCTTATCCGTCAAATGACCTATGCACAAGGCTGCGGAAGGTTTCCCGAAAGTCGAGCTCTTTTCCGCAAGTATCTGAATAACTTTGAATACTTTGGCGGATACCTGTTATCAGCGATGTAAGCTATGGACTGACGTACCTGGAAATTCTTCTCGTTCCACCCGGGATATTTACCCAAGAAACGAATCAAGATCTCACTATCCACCCTCTCTGCACCTTCCTCTTCTACCCATGTGATCATCTCCTCTGCAGCTTCCAATCGGACTTTCCAGGCACCATCTGCGAGCTGGGTATGGAATTTTGCCGGTACCAACTCAGCAGCCTGGGCTAGAGCATCGTCGGTCGAGTATCGATACTTGACCGGTTCGGTAGGTGATGTCGCGAGAGTCTTCGATGGACCAGCTTTCGCACTGGCTGTCGGTGCGGCGGCCTTCTTAGGAGGTGGAGCAGCAGCTTTAGGAGGTGAAGCAGGAGCAGCCTTGGGAGCCTAGATGGTCAGCCGCCTAGCAAGTAGGGTGTCTTGAGCTTACGGGTTTGGCAAATCGAGCAGGAGGAGCCTTGACGGGAGGAGCGGCGAACTCTTCTAATTCATCTCCTCCCCCGAATTTACCAGATGCCTTGATCGGAGGCGATGAAGGAGGTTTAGCGGAAGGTGCGACGGGACGACTGATAGGCTGTCATCAGTCTTTGCCCAACTGACATCACGCACCTTCTTTGCGGGAGCGGCCGCAGGGGCTGCTTTGGTCGCCGGAGCCTTCCCACCAGCCTTGAACTTGATCTCGGCTCTTCCAAATGCATCCTTCACTTTGGCCATTTGTAGTTCCGGTACTTTCTCAATATATGGGTTGAAAGTCCTCTCTCCCAGAATCTTCATCAAGGTACCCAAACATTCTGCAGCTGATGCTCGAACTGGTTCGGCGCTGTCTCCCAAAAGAGTTACCAAAACTTCGGCGAGTGGCTTGATTTGATCTTTGCCTGGAGCATCTGTTGTTGACTGGAGTGACCTGTGAAGGAATTTGAGTGTCCCCTCCTTGACTTGGGGGTTCTTGGATTTACAGCCGGTCAAGACGTCTTCGACGATATCCGACAGCGTAGTCTGAATGATCAGCTGCACTCAGGTGATGTGGACAACATGGCTGACCGTTGAAAACACGGCATCCAGTGCTTTGCCTAGAGCATCCACGACATTCGCTTTCCTCTCCTTCAGCCGCTCCGTCATGCCGGGCATGACGACTCCCCGGAATCGTCCAAACGGTCTTCCTAGACCAGCCGCCAATCCTTCTACGACTTTCGCAGCCTCCATAACCACATTGATATTCGCATCACCCTTACATTTCGTGCCCAAGGTCGAGAGGAGAGATCCATAAGCGTCGACATTCGAATCGGCGATCTTGGCGTTGCCAGGCTGAGCCAGAACCTTGTTGCATTCTTCCAATACTTCCAGGCGCTCCTTCCATTTCGTCGATGATAGCATCTCATCTAAGTTATCCGGGAACAGCGATAAAACGTTGACGGGGTCCAGTAATGACTTTGGGTCGATCGCTGCTGGAGCTTCCTCCTCTTCCTCTTCCGCTGCACCTCCACCTGCTTGCTCTGCTGCTTCCCGGTCTCTTTGAGCTTTGCGTGTGTACCTAGATGGTTTCCCCGTTCCAGCTCCTTTGCCATCTGCATCCATCGAATCGAATGATTTCTGCAATTCAGTCATTTGTACTGGTTTCAGGTCCGATAGTGTAGGTATCAGGGCAGGACCGAGGTAGGTGTATAATGTCGTGACCAGAGTTGATCCTTCCGCTCGAACGTTCTTGTCGGTATGCCCAAAGATCTTCGGAATCACTTTCATTATTGGTTTAATGTTCCCAACTACCTGAACTCCGAATGACCTGTAATCAGATCCTGCTCAGAAGGGAGGACATACTGAACAATCTCATTCAAGCATGATATTGCCCCTGCAACCACTTTTGGCTGCTTGGAGTCCAATCCGACGAGCACTTCCGCCTGATCGTCAGCTCATACTCATTGTGAAATAGAGTAGACTCACGACAACCCCTTCACCTCCATTCTCCACCTCGACATACATGCAGCAAAGCTCTACACCCTTCTTCTTGGTGCCCGCCCTGACTGATCCAAGTGCCTTATCCACCAGCGAAGGTACCACATCGGTTCTCGTCCTTCCGTCAGCCTTCCGTCAGGCCCGACCCGATATTGCAGAAACTCACCTGGAACTGCTTTCTCCACTATACTGAACAATGGCCAGGACAGCTTCTACACCTTTCTCCTGTGCTACTGCATTTGCATCCAGACTCCATTTCTTCCTGAAATCATCAGCTATCACACCTAATGATTTTGAGCTACTGACAGCAAAGCTCCATCCGAGACGAATGGACGAAAGAATGGATCTGTGTCTGAAGCCGTTTTTGCTGATTTGGCGATCACATCATTATAGGCTGATAGACGAGCTTTCCAATTCTGCTAGTCAGCTATTTTCAAGAAGCATGCCAACGAAAATCACCTTGTGCTGACTACGCTCGACAATTGGGATTTGCGAAAAGTCCTCCTCCTGTGGAGGTTCGCCGTCCATGTTATGAGACTGACTGTCGGCGGCTTGATCTCAATGACAGACAGCTGATCTCAGCTCTGAGTTGATGCTTGACAATGCCGATTCCGGTACAGACAAGAGTGGACGTTTGTGTACAAATATGTATAAGCTTATCGTTACCTTGTACCCAAGAATTCAAGTGTTGACAGTTGTAGACGGTTGATTTGGAGACTCCACAACATAGAGATACGCGACGCGACTTGCCACTCTTCTATGCAAATCCGCCACTCTCGGTAAATTACCGGGTTTACCCATTCAACCCATTGAGTCGTCTGCCTTCTCTTAGCTTGTACTCAGTATCTCTTTCAATCACCTAGCTTGGAATCACCACCATGGCTGAGTCATCTACTTCAGCTGTCGCCGCTCAGGCTCAGGTTCCGGCTACAGGAATAGGCAGAACATCAGCAAGAAATAAAATCAAATCTCAACGAGCCCAAGATTCAGAAGATACAGCGAGAATGTTTGCGGCTGCCAAAGCAAGGCAGAAGGCTGATGCCGAAGCTATCGCGAGGGGAGAAGTTCCCCCTTCAGCTCTAGCTGAACAAGAGGTCAAGACGAAGACTCGATCTAGTGCCGCGAAAGGGAAAGGAAAGGCTAGTAAGGAGGAGGTGTTTTGCTTGTGTAGGAAGCCATCGGAGATTGAGGATGGACCTATGATTGAGTGCGCAGAGTGTAATGATTGGTGAGTCTCAATTTTTTCTTATAGCCATTTCAAATGATCGTCTTCTGCAAGGGCATTGAGCTCCGAAGCGCTTAGGGGTGCTATAGACTGGTATACCAAAGACGGTGATCGAGGCGTTATACGAATGCCTTTCCAGCAGTCCACGTTCCCTCCTTTCTTCTACTACGCATGTTTCATCGTCAGCAACGACCTCCGTACCTACAGTCGCTGATCTCTAGGTTCCATTTCAAGTGTATAAACCTTTCCGACGAAGAAGCCGAGAAAATTCGTAAGTCCCCCGTTAGAGCTGTCACACGACCTGTCACCGACCAAATAGACGATTACATTTGTCAAGATTGTCACGCAGCGACTGGAAAGAATACGACGAGTAAGTTTGACGTTTTACTGACACCTCTCACATCATTATGCCGGGTTTCAGTAGATAGTACATTATGTCATCCCCTACCTATACATTGTCGCTGCGTATACTGCTTGTCGGGCTGGCTTGCTCTGCTACACTCTATACTGCCCTTGGTGATCATGGGTGTCTGAAACACGATCGCACTAAACATTGTTGCGAGTGCCAAAGTCTGGTCGTGAGACCATTCTATGAGCCGACTCTGCGAAGTTCAGCATTCCCGTTCCCAATGCCCCACTCCGTTCTACTTTTACCGGCGCAAGAGAAGAGCTGACCATCAGTGATATACGATCTAAAGACGTACAAGTCACCCTCTCCCCTCGTGGGAGAAATCAAGGCAGCCAAACGCAAACAAAACAAGGTGAGCAATGTCGAGTTTCTCTCAATTGGCAAGACTAATGATAGACCCAAGCATCCGACGACAAGCCCGGATCCTCCTCCTCCATCAATTCGGGCGATGTAGAGGGCTCGTCGACATCCTCGGATTCGGGTTCCGACGCAGAACAAGAACTCCTTCAACGCAAACCTATCAAACGACAGCGATCATCGCGGGATGAGTCAAGAAAACCGTCAGTCGACATCAAGCCTGCCCGTCCTTCGCAAACTTCTCGCAAGAGTAATGTGATTCTACCGAAAGCCAGGATCTTTGTTCTTGATAAGCTAGCTGAGCTTGTTCGAGGTATCTTCGGAGATAAGTTGGATGAAGAGGGAGTTAGTCGGTATGCCAAGAATGTTGAGAATAGTCTGTTCGATGCGTTCAAGGATGGGACTGGACCTAAGGCAGTCGCTGGAGGTCGATACAAGTGAGTCTTGATATAGAGGGAAGAGCTGACGACAGAACCCAATTCACACTACTTGACCGGTCATTACCCAAAGCTCGTCCTGAGCTGTTAGCCGAGATCACCTCGTTCAAAATCGATGCTTCCAAAGTCGCTTTGCTGAACTCGGCAGACCTCGCATCGGCCGAACGATTAGAGGAGCTTGAACGAGCCAAGAAGGCCATGCTAGAACAGACAGTCAAGCAAAAAGACAATCAAGGAGCAATTCGACTAGGTCGAGATGGATTTGAACAAGTCGAAGACTTCCGCGAGAGAGACATGGGAGTTTTAGCAAGACAAGAACAAGCAGCGAGAAAGGAAGCGGCGAGGAGAGAATCTTGGAATGTTAACGAAGATGGAGGATCGCCTACAGTTCCTGATTCTCCATTTGTTGGTGGGGGGAGGGAAAGTGCATCTGCGACTCCGCAATTGGATAGGGTGCAGTCGAATTCCCAGTCACAGCCTCAGAGTCCGGTAGTCAAGCGAGAATCAGTAGATATTCGTCCTACTCCTACTCTCGTCCCTGCTTCATTACCTGTGGCCAGGTCCCCTATAAAGTCCAATTTCGGACTGACATCTGCGTGGGGAGGTGCAGATGATTCCGAAGTCCAAACAATGTCATTGTCGCTGGGTGATCAGTCTGCGTTGGATCTAAGTGATATAGTGCAGGAGCCAGAGGTGGGCATTGAGATGGAGATGAAAGTCGAGGAGGCACCGGTCGACCGAGTAGTATTTGAGGATAAGCCCGTAGTCTGGTCTGGAGGTGTAAGTCCGCATCAGTGTTCATGCAGTACCATCACTGACGTTCAGATCGTCAACCCGGCAGTAGAATCCTCGAGACCCGTGAAAATGGAAGCACGCGTAGCAGCCAAAACATCATTCTTACCTCAATGGAATATCTTACTGCCTCATGAACCAATCGCCATTACCGGTCGAGTCCCAGTGAAAGCATCACTTGCATATCTGTCCGAATCACGCTTGAACCCAAGTAGAGAACTTCTCACCGTCGTCTTTAGCCCAGCTACGGGTGACGACGAAGATATGAAAGCATGGAACGAATTGATCGATTTTCATATCGCTAAAGAGTAAGTCCTCGATCACTTTCAGAGCTGACACGTAGTCGACATGCGATATATCACCCACATGGTGCTCGACCTGATCGACCTGTACCGAACTATGCCGCTAAAGAACTGTATCTCATCCCACTGAGACCTAGCGACAAATTACCGGAATTCACAGACCTTCTTGACGATTTCTCTGTGCCGACCTCCCGAACTTCCTCAATCTTCTTGGGGGTATTCATCGGCGACAAAAAGACATTATATCTCCCACCACCCACTTCTGCACCTATTGCACCCACCCCGTCGTCCGCACCGGTCGTGACACTCCCTAATGCGAAACTACAAGAACTCATGAAAAGTCTAAATCCAGCCGCATTAGCTGGTGTCTTAGGGGGGTCAAAATCACCAAATCCACCACCTCAGCAGCCGCAGCAGCAGCCAATGTATCAACCGTATCAACAAGGTGTTTATGGTCAACAACAATATCCTCCTCAACAAGAATACTATCCACCTCCGAACAACGGTTATCACCAGTATAATGATCAGTATGCGGGAAATTCACCTTATGATCAACATTCACAGTATGCTCAGCGGCATTCTAGTGGGGGAGGAACACCAGATTGGCAAAGTATGCCGCCTCCTCAGAATAGGGATAATAGGGATAGAGAAAGAGATAGGCAGCAAGGTTGGGATAGGAGATATTAGTGAATGACGTAGACTGTTGTACAATTCGATCCGTTTCCAATGGTAATGATAATTAAGTATGACATGGGAACTCCAGAATGTACTGTATAGTAGATTATGTTCCCACTCCTCGACCGCCTGACCTCGAGATCGTGACCAATACTCATGCATGAGGGTGGGGACGAGTGGGGAGGAGGCGGATATTTCCGACCTGATCTGAAATCTAACTTTCGCTTCAATTCCCTTTGCACATTGACTTTACATGCTCACAAGACTGCGTATAGCCCGACAGCTCGGGCGAGTACTCATCAGCTCTGGGAGGGGTCTCGCAACGCAACACAATGGATGGGAGACCGTCATCGGTTTAGAGATTCATGCTCAGCTCCGCACCGGAACCAAGTTATTTTCAGGTATGTCTCCTCACGATTAATTAGAAAGGGTGCTGATTTGAAGCGGCCAAGACATCATACAATGATCCCGTCAATACCAACATCCATCTCCTAGATGCTTCTGTACCCGGGACTCTGCCTGTTCTCGATCACAATGCAATAAGGCTAGGAGTCAAGACGGCTCTGGCATTATGCTGTACTATCGTATGTCCTCGCTCTCTCTACGATATTTTCTGATCATGAGAACCCACGCTCGACATTCGATAGAAAGCACTACTTCTACCATGATATACCCAGTTCGTACCAGATTACACAGCATTATAACCCGTTGGCCAGGGGAGGGAGAATGGCTATCGATAAAGGGGAGTTTGGGAATCCAAGGGACTTAGTGGTTGGAATCAATCAATTACAGATTGAACAGGCAAGCTTTGCTCGTTGAACATTGCAGCTATAGCTTACACTAAGGATACAGCCAAAACGCAGACAATAGGTACAGAAGTGCTGATTGACCTAAATAGAGCGGGAACGGGTTTAATGGAGATCGTGACTGAACCTGATATGCGGTATGTCAGCTGATACCTGCCCTTCCTGTAGCTGACAGTAGCTCGCCTGAGGAAGCAGGAGCATTCGTTCGAAAACTCCAACAGGTGCTTCGACGCTTAGGCTCTTGTGAGGCAGATATGGAAAACGGTCAACTCCGAATAGACGTAAATGTATCAGTCCACAAGCCCGGTACACCATTCAACACACGATGTGAAATCAAGAACATAAACTCGGTCCGATTCTTACAACAGGCGATAGAGTCAGAACGAAGAAGACATATACGGCATTACGAAAGCTCTAGCGAAAGTTTGAAACAGGAGACTAGGCAGTTTGATGAGGTCAAGGGAGAAACTTACTCATTAAGGTCAAAAGAGGAAGCAGAGGATTATAGGTATATGCCTGATTCAAACCTACCCGCTATAGTCTTTGAACAGGTCAGCTATGTCCTCCACGGTAATTGATCAAGCTGATGTGCAGGGCTATCTGGAGAAGGTGAAGGGAGAATTACCGGAAATGCCATGGGATACAGTCAAGCGATTGACTGAATATTACGGTGTATCAAGAAAAGACGTAGAAACGTTATTAGGTCTCGACGAGTTCGACGGGGCAGGCGTCAAGTACTTTGAAGAAGTTACAGGAGGCAATGCAGAGTTGGGCAAAAGAGCGATCAACTGGTAAGTCGCATAGCAACGAATTGATGCTGACAAGTAGGATTGCACATGAGCTATTAGGACAGCTCGGAAAATCCGAGACCACCTGGACGCCTGCAATAATTCCCTCGAGCTTGATGAGAGAGACCATAGAAGCTGTAGAAGGAAATGCGATAAACGGTGAGCTGGATTGCCTAATCACCAGCCAAAGCTGACAAGGTAGGGACGACCGGTAAATCTATAATTCGTCATCTCATCGCTACTCCCTCAACCTCCGGCCAAACGCTGCATGAGATCTTGAAAGATCTAGGCCTGGATCAAGCCCCTTCAGACGATCTGGAAAGCACCTGTCGTACAGTCATCGAGAGTCTGCCGGATGTGGCAATGGCTATACGGAAGGGGAACGAGAAACCGGTCATGAGGCTTGTTGGTGAGGTCATGAAGCGGTCCAAGGGAAGGGCGGATCCTCAAGAGGCGAGGCGAATTTTGTTGCGGATACTCAAAGATTGAAGACCTGTCCAGTCGTCACCGCAGTGTTGTAAGATCAAGAAGGCGGAGCAGATACGAGCATTTTGGCATAATATAGCATATAGACAACACAACAACAAGTAAAAATGCAGAAATCCAACATCGTCCTTTTCTTCCTAGCTTCGAGAAGCAGCCAGGAGAGTCTTCCAGTGGACTTCATGATCCGCCTTGGGCCCAGCTTCTGACCACCGCGCAGATAAAGCCCTCATAACCTCACCATGTGATGCGCCCGGAAGTGCAGCTTTGGCCGTTTTCATATTCTGCTTCAAGTAAACTGCATCGTCAGCTCAATTCTAGTCGATGTGATACCGGCAGCTCACCTTGGAACGTAGAGCTTGCCCTCGAGTTGGTTTCGAATAAGGGCTCGAGTCTGCCTTTACATACTCCACATCCCTGTTTCTCAATATCGATAGCTGTGTCATCAGCTTGCTGACTTGGACGGTCGGAGAGACAAACATTTCGAATGCCGCTTGTAAACCTTCTTGCAATCGATACAACGCCAATGATACTTGTATTCAATCACATAATCATGTTTCGTCGTGACTTCTAGATCACTCCTCTTGCGCATGACCTTGCGACCCCTCTTTATCAGCTCAGCATTAGTACAAAAGAAACCTGATTTACCATGATTTGAAGATCTTGCCGTGGGGATTCTTGAATTCCTTGCTGATCACCCAGCATGCCACTGTTGTCAGGTGATGTAATTGATGAGGACTTACGATGACACATCTCATGAGCGACTGTACTGAGCACTTGTTCTGATTGTCAATACCGCATAATCAGCTAGATTGGAGACGGACCTTCACCAGTGCAGACCTTCTCTGAGAGCTGGATGGCTAAATCCCAAGAAGTCTCCCCGCCCGGTTGTCGACGACTATCATCGGTAAGTGAATACTTGATTGATATTGAATAAGCGGAACGTACCGCTTCCGCTGAGCTGTACCAGCAGTAGTCAACAAACGCTTGTTCCAGATGATCTTTGCTCCAGCCCCATTTGGACCAAGTTGTCCATCAAAAACCCTCTTGTCCAGATCATCAAATACATCCTGAGCGATCTGCACCCTTTCAATTGCCCATTTGGGCGCCTTGACACCCTTCTTCACCGGCGTTTTGCCCTTGCCAGCTGGTCTGCCAGCGATTGCGAGATCATTCACCGCATTCAGCAGTTCATCTGTATCGCTCTGTACGTCTAGGACCTCTTGATCGCTTTCCTCAAACTCGAGGAAATCCAACCCGGACGCTCGACCGATCTTAGGGTGCGATACAGCTTCTTCAATCATGATATCGCTATCGGCGTCCGAGTCGTCGAGATGTGCAGACCGATCGACCTTGACTTCAACGATATCACTGTCCTCTTCTTCCGACTTGAATTCGCCGTCACTGCCGCCCGAATCGGTTATATAGCTGACTTCGTCATCGTCCACGATGAAGTCCTTCAGAGATCCCTCGCTCTCGTCCAAGTGGTATTCATAATCATCTTCCGGCTCGTCATCCTTTGCGACCGTGTCCAGGAATTCCAAGAAGGCTCGCCGGCGTGGCTTTGAGCTTGGTGTCATGACTGACAGGTGGTCGACGGTAGGCTTCTCATCCGCCATCTCCGCGCTGGAGATCTCCGGTTTCGTATCGATGGTGTCGGGCACTTCACTTGTACGGCTTCGTGAGGATGATCCTGAACCGGAAGGTGAATGGCATTGTCGTCTGAGCGATTGCGCATGTTGGGTGAGGCGCGATCTCGAAGAACCCGCTACGGGTGATTCGAGCTCGGAGTCGGAGTATTCAACTACACTCTGCGTCCTAGAATTTGATGATGATGCAGATGGTGAGCGCATTTGACGGGGCGGGGGAGGAGGTGAATCGCTGGCGAACAAGTCAGACAGCCCCGCTGAGACACGTGGAACTGCATGGTGCGTTGTGGGCGAGACCACAGGTGCAGCGGCGCAGGACCGAGGAGATTCGTGAACAGGAGAAACCCCACTTTGGGGAGACATATCGAAACTTGCGGACAATGGTGAAGGCTCATGACTTTCGTGTGGCAAGAACAACGGTGTGGATGGCCTTACATCGACAGTGTCACCCAACAAGCCTGGGCTTGGTGGTGGAGAGGAAGAAGGATCTGATCTTGGGGCTGCTGGCATACTAGGGTCTTCAGATCTAAATCTTCAGCGGTGAAAGGGGTACGGAATATGCGCTCACTGCTCTAGTTCGAGACCGGCCAAGAGGGATTCCAGAGCCCTCACATCTGGCTTTACATCCCGGTCCACACGATCCTCACTCGACCGAGGCATGGCCTCCTCTTCCCAGTCAATGCTGTTGTGCTCCTCCTCTGCCTCCACCTCCATGTCGGGCTCTATCTTTGGCTGCACTACTGCTTTGGCCTTCGTTGTTCCCTTTGGCTTGGCTATCGGTACTGTCTTCTTCGAGGTTGGGCTTTCTGGCTCTAACTTTGGTTTGACATCGCTCGAGATCTTCATAGGGGTGAAGATACCTCGCTTCTTTGGTGTCTGACCCTTCTTGCGAGTGGAGGTAAAGTTAATCTTCTTGGGTGTTTGATCTGCCATCAGCTCGGTGTCGGGGGATTATGGCAGGACTCACTCGGGACAATTACTTCGTCGTCATTATCTACATCGATGACCTCTAATGGCTTCCTATATCGGGACATTGCTTGCTGATGAATGGCATATATCTGATTGTTGATGTGAAATCAGTCGCGTCTCATTACTTTGTTGACTCTTTAATGGATCCCGCCGTTAAGATTGTGGGATTTTTAGGAGATTGACGACTCAAAGGTACAAAGGGAGATTCTAAAGCATACCTATATCCCCTATACAACACTCACCGCTCGACAGCTATATACATCTGTCGACTGCCCAAAACGCGACTCTTTCGATCAATACGCAGTTTCGTACCGCGAACTCGATTATCCCCATTCACACTTCCATATATACCATACCGAAATATGGCCTCCACCGCGCCCCCTGTAGTGGCTTCTCACCCATTGGTGAACCCAGCATATGACCTGAAAGAGCTTCCTACAGTCCCTGGAGCTAGGCCTGATCGAGTCGTACTCGATGCATTCAAGCTTGGAGCTGCCAAGCTAGTTGCCGAGGCATGGGAGGTGGATGTTGCCAAGGTCTTTGCTTCTGTGGACACTAGTAAGTCGGGTCGTGTGATGACGACTCGTGGCTGATGATCAGGTAAGAAGGGAGCAGATCTCTCGGTCGCTATCCCAAGGTTCTTCAAGAAAGATCAGGCGGATTGGGGAAAGAAAGTCGTCGACAAGGTGAGTCCGAGCGCTCGGTGACATTGCTGATTTCAGTTTGAACCCTCTGCCCTATTTGACAAGGTCGAACTAGCTGGCGTCTTTATCAACTTCCACTTCAAGTGAGTCTAGTACGAAGAGTATAATACTGATAGCAGCAAAGCAAGCTTCACATACCACACACTCCGAACCATCAACATCGCTTCTCGAGCCGCCGAGCAAAACCCCACATCACATAGCGAAGCATACGGTACGAATCCCAATGAGGGTAACGGCAAGCACATGCTTATCGATTTCTCGTCGCCAAACATTGCCAAACCTTTCCACGCTGGTCACTTGAGGTCCACCATCATTGGTGCTGTCGTTGCCAACTTGTATGAAGCCATGGGCTGGAAGGTCACTCGACTGAATTACCTCGGAGATTGGGGAACACAATACGGGCTTTTGTCTATTGGTTTCGACCGATTCGGAAATGAAGAGAAGCTATTAGAAAACCCAATCAGGCATCTATTCGATGTCTATGTGGCCATTAACGAAGAAAAGGCGAAGGAGAAGGCTCGAATCGACGCCGGAGAAAAGCTAGATTTGACACAAACTGTTCACGGACAAGCGCAGAGGGTGTTCAAAGCTATGGAAGATGGTGAGCCATATCCTATGGAAGCACGCTGACGTCTAGGTGATGCTACGGCGCTTGCTCAGTGGTCTCGATTCCGAGATCTATCGATCGTCAAGCTCAAGGAGGTTTACGAGAAGCTCAACATCCACTTTGACGTTTTCTGGGGAGAGTCACAGGTATCGACAGACTCAATGGACCGAGCCATCAAGGTTGTCCAGGAAAAGAATTTGACATGCGAAGATCGTGGGGCGCTACTGGTGGATCTAACCAAGTTCAAGATGGACCGAGCTATCGTCAGGAAGGGTGGTGAGTAATGATAGCTGATTTCAGAGTCACACTGATGTCAGACGGAACTACCATTTACCTCACTCGAGATTTGGGAGGAGCGTACGACAAGTATCAGAAATACAAGTTCGACAAGCACATCTACGTCGTCCAGTCTGCCCAGACATTACATTTCAACCAGCTCTTCAAGACGCTCGAATTGATGGATGAAGAATTCGCCAAGCCCGGTATGCTGGAACATATCAATTTCGGTATGGTCAACGGCATGTCAACTCGAAGGGGTACTGTCAAGTTCCTTGACGATATCATTGACGAAGCTACCGATGTCATGCACGAGCAAATGAGGAGTAACGAGGACAAGTACGCCCAGGTCGAAGAGCCAGAAAGGACAAGTGCGGTCATTGGAGCCTCGGCAGTCAAAATTCAGGACATGTCTGCCAAGAGGTAAGTTTACTGTGCTACAGTAACGGAAACTGATATCCAGGATCAACGACTACAATTTCGACATTAAACGATGTACATCATTCGAGGGTGATTTCGGACCATTCATTCAATACTCCTATGTCCGATTATGTTCCGTTCAACGTAAAAACCCAAACGTCATTGTCCCCACTTCCGTCGATGAGATCGACCTATCAGTGCTGGATGAGGCAAAAGTACACGATATCATCAACCACCTGGCCGCATACCCCGACGCAGTGACCACCGCATATAACAAGCGTGAACCATCTACACTCGTTACATGGTGTTTCAGGATGGGTCATTTGGTCGGTTCCGCATGGGAGACTGTCAAGGTTACCCATTCGACTGAAGAGGAGGCTAGGGCTAGGTTGTTCTTGTATGTCAACGTCAGGGATGTGCTCGGCCACGCCATGAAGTTGTTGAGTTTGACATTGATCGAGAGGATGTAGAGTTGTTAGAGTGTACTAGATCCCATGCACCACTTCTGACACTTTTTGTCTTTCTTTAAACAGACGAATATAGTCGTTTAGTATTCCATGATGGAAGAGCGAACCTTACTAAAAGATCAAAGCAACAGTGTGCTGGAAGTCCCGGATCGTGGTGATAACGCGCCTGCCGATCATGAATCTGAAGGCATACAGGCTCGAGTATGACAATAGGCAGCGCGCTCGATGCGGAGTTGATGTTTCTTGTCATCACTCTGCTTGTCGCTCGAGCGCAGATCGTAATCTGAGCCAAACCTGAATAGGTGTCCCGAGACGATGAAAGACTACGACTGTGCATACTAATGCTAGACTACACTTGATTCTAACGACACTTTGATTGACACGTATGACATTATGTATTAGATAGTGGGGACAGGGACGATCATGCCTGCTCTCCCTTCGCCTCTTGCCCGCCTGGTAATACCTCTTGTACACCCTGCCAGATCGTTTTACGCTGAGTAAATATTATATCCTGTTCTTCCAATACAATCTGCCCATTCTCCGTCTCTCGGACCCTCTGGCGATGAGACTTTGTGATCATAGTCATCAGTTCTGCTTCTTCCTCTTTCTCGAGACCCGGTTTGATGGCTTTCACGATGGCCGAGGTCTGCTCTGGCGGTGGATCATCTGATTCCCATGGCCTGGCAAATCAGCTTAGACTTGCACATTCGGGTCAGCTTACACAGGATCAAAATTGACAGTTCTCGAGATTGCAGATTTATGGAGATCTTTCCGTGGTTTCGGCTTACTCTGTATCGACTGCTTTGCGGGTTGTGGAGGTTGCAGTGCTTCATTTACCGCATGGTGATCCACATCATGCCCGAGCTCCCGCTTGACTCTCCACAGCAGTTCTCTAGCGAGATTTGATGGATCCTTGACAACCTCATGTGGAATCTTGTTAAATACTAGCGACTTCTTCTTGTCCTCTTCATCTGGATTCTCGATGATCTCAGTTTGCGAAATAAGGAACTTGGCAAGGTGTACCAGACCTTCCAGAACGACTGGATGAGGTGGGGCGAGACTCGATAGTGCTCTCGGGCGATAGGCGCGAGCTTGACGGAGGTCGGAGCAATAACGGTCGGCGACGTACCAGCACAGCCTGACATTTAGCTTGATACATCCGACAGGCAAAGGAAGCTTACTTGTCAAACAGTGGAAAACGGAATCTTTGAGGTACCTTGGTATCGATCTCGATCTGTCGCAAACGTAGCTGAGCCGGTATGTCGTAAGAATGGACAAAGTTACCCCCGAATACTATAGAGTTCATGGGTGTATACTATCTCATTAGCAGTAGCTCAGACGGCGTTTTGTACACTTACTACTGCGTGGATATACCCAGCAGGAATGATCATGGTGTCTCCCTCGATGAGTACGACCCGCCTGACCTCGTCACACATATCTCCAAGCCATGTGCTTTGCTGCATCTCGTAAGATCCGGACCCTGTCGCTCAGCTTGATGTCGACTCACACAGGCGAAGGCTGACTCACATTCATTGTACGCCTTGAGGTTTTTTTCAGTAGGTCTGATAAAGTAAAAGACTTTTGATCCAGAATGTATCGTATAATAGACAGAGCTAGCTGCGAAGTCGACATGCCAATCGGTCCAAGAACCTTTCATGCCCATCTATCGTCAATCAACATTCACCTCGTCTCACTCACCAGGCAATACAGCTGAACTTTTGGCCAGGACGAGGGCGCTTTGCCTTTTGGCTTGGTCTCGGCTGTACCATTTGTAGTCGACGGTTGATTACTCATGACCCCGTTGACTTTGGGAACACTATCAGTTGTGATCCCATTTGTCGATCCATTGGCGTCCATGTGCCCTTCCTTTTCGTTGACCCCGTTCGTCTCGTGATTCTTCTCATCTACAACAACTCCTTTGCCTCCTGGAAAATTCCAGAAGTTGTCGACCCAATCGATTTCCCTGACCAGCCTAGGTGCCCTGACCTTCTTGGCTAGCTCTGTCCCTGTCACTTCGAGGGAGATGATGTTGTAGACTTTAGACGCATTGCCGGTCGGATCGACTCCTGTGCGTACGTATTCTGCCCACTGTTTAAGGCTCCATTGCGACGACGATTGCGTTGCCACGTCTGCTATTAGCGAGTCTAAAGGACCTGCAAAACGGGACACACATACCTATCACATCTACCTGACGATCCGGACCGACCAGCCGGGCAACATCCTGAACAGTAAAGCTTTTGTCAGGAAGCTTCCCGCCCATTGCCTCAAATCCTCCATCCTCCGGTCTGACGATAAGGGGTTCTCTAGTATCACCGTAGAATAGAGAACCTGGCGCAGCTGACCCTGACGACTCCGGCTGATCCAGTCGAGCTTCGATCCAGGCTTTCGTCACCATATCACCTCGAATTCTGGGGAAGTCGCCTTAAAGTCAGCTTATCCCCGTCAAAGAAATGCAACACGTACCATCCAAAATAGTGGTATTGTACTTCTCCGGATCCGCAATCAGTCTCAGCCACTTGCCAGTCGGAGTAGCGATATGATGATGAAGAGCATGGTAATCCGGGCGATTGAGCGCTGCCTGTCTCTTTGGCCGTGAGGTAGCCGAGCTATCGTCGGCCGGCTCTCCTTTTAGCGTGTCTTCTGCCGGGTCGAGTTTTGCTCGCTTAGCAGGAGCTGCTGACGTTCCGTGAGATGATGTTGATGAAGCTCGTGCCAAGCCGACTGATTTGCGCTTTGGTTGACGAGGTGGAAAGTTCTGTTTGGTAGTGGTGACGAGGGGATGGTGAGGACGATTCGGATTAGTCGGGTTGTTTGACAGATCCAGACAGCTCTTGCAGTACCTACCCATCAGCTATGGCGACCAGTTCGGGATAGCTTACCATCTGTTGATCCAGATTGTCCAATCCTGGAAAGGGCCTTCTCCCTTGATATTCTTGTCCACTTCGTTTCTAACAGGCTGAGGGACTGATTCGCGTACCCCATCGTCCGCCAGTAGTAGACAGCAGGAGTGGAACCAAGTCGAGCATTTCGAACATGCTATCCAGAACAGGCTAGATTCTTCGATCTCCGCTGGAGCGTTGTCCTTACCGTTAGTCGCTGGCGCACCTGACTGGTTGGTGTTGATGGTCGAACGCGTCGGGGGACCGGATGTGGGACACAGAGGGCAGCGCTCGTCGTCATCCTTCGCTTGGTCCGTCATTGCGATGAATCTATGGGTAGGGACTGCTTGCTATGTTGATAGGCCCAAAGAACGAGTGCGGGTTCAAGTGATGTAGAATGATGAAAGACGAGTCTAGTGACCGGAATTAAGATCAGGTTGAACTGCCTCCACCTTGACTGTTCCAGAGCTTAAATTTCCAGTCATCTACCCCTTTTCATTCAGCAATCATGGTCAGACCAAGCAGAACTCTTCTCAAGAACCTAGCGTCGAACCCTGTGAGCCATGGGACACAAGGATCGCCACTAGTATATTCTCTCGGCTTGTCCTACGCCGCCAAGATGTCACCACCATTCATCAAGCCCGAAGCCGAGATTCCGAAAGCTGGTTTCCAGGGGCAAAATCACAAATTAGGGAAGTGGGTCGATGAGATGATGTTGATAAGGGCTGGAAGAGGAGAGATCAATGAGCAGGCGGTCGGAGGCTGGGATCCTAGTGTGGTGGATAGGCGTATAAAGTATGGAGCTGGAGAGGACTTTTTTGGGATCGTCGATGGGGGTGGATGGGTGAGTAGTCAATTGGCGAGTAGGACAGGACAGAGCTGATGTAAATCAGACCCATCTGGCACTATCGGATGGTGTCGGAGGCTGGGCACCTGAATACGATCCATCATTATTCTCCCAGGCGCTAATGTACCACTACGCCCAATCCGCATCAGCTTCGCCTTCCGGAGCATGCTCGAAACATCTCCAAACGGCATACGACAACACCCTCACCGATTCAAACGTTCCTGCTGGATCTGCTACCGCCGTAGCTGTCTCTTTATCAGGTAATGGCGACCTGAAAGGTGTCAATCTAGGCGATTCTGGATTGACGGTCCTACGTCGATCTCAACCCGTCTACTCGACCTCTTCGCAAACACACTACTTCAATTGCCCATATCAGCTTACAAAGACACCAGCGGACCGATCGGGTGAAAATAATGTCACCGACAAACCAGCCTCGGCCGACCCGATTCGATTCGCATTACAGCCAAGCGACATGGTCATCATGTTTACCGACGGGTTGTCGGATAATGTCCCTGTAGAACATCTTTCAATACTGTACAACTCGGTCAATCAGCTCATGGAGCTACCGGAGAACAGTCATCTCACACCTCAAGATAAAGACGCTGAACGAGCTAGAATCATGGCGGATGTGCTAGTCGCATATGGCCGAATGGCGATGACGCGGACAGGTGAGGAAGAGGGATGGAAGACTCCATTCCAGCTAGAAGCAAAGAGACATGGATATGACTTCGAGGGCGGCAAGGTCGACGAGTAAGTGACTGGTTCGGATCTGCTGGATTCGCTGACAATTCAGTATCACAGTCATGACGGCGGTCGTATCCGAGGCACTGCCCGCACAATAGACATAGAGATTATAGTCATGCATGAGTCATACAACCTAACACAGGCATTGTCCATCGTGCTATCTACAATGTCCACGTCCAGTGCTCGTGTTTCATTTTTTGAATCTCACAGACGGAAGAGCATCGACTAAGCAGGACCCCACCCTCCTTTATCATGGCCCCGGCAGAGCTGTACATTAGCCGCTACACCACAGCGAGGACTTACAGCTAGCCATTCCTCGGGCTGATCCAGGGCTGCAACCTTCTCTGGCTGAACAATGATCGCAGCGAGCTTCTTATCAGCCTAGTGAGCGCTCCCGGTCTCACCTTGCCCATCGCCAGATGCCAGCCAATATGGCAGTGCAATCCCCATACCCCTGGGTCATCTGTGATCAACCTGAGAATAGCCCATGATCCTCCTGCAATCATCAGGGTATCTCGTCGCAAGGGATTAGTGGTATTCAATACCAAGTTTGGGACGTCGGCTTCTGAGATATTGCCTTTACCCCTGCCCACCAAGAAGAACGGTCTTCCGTGAAGATGGAAAGGGTGATGAATACCTCCGTCCAGGTTGTTCAACTTCTCGTCAGCTGCGTGCGACATGACGGACAAGCTGACTAACGATAATATCCCCGCCACCGATCCCATCGAATGTAGCTGATGCAACCAACTTGGGGTCGATTTTCTCGCCAGATTGTATCTGAGCGATAAGGGGATTGTAGATTTGATTCTTGTAGTGAATCCCGTTGAAGCCCTATCAATTCAGCTTGGCGAGTGTGAACAGCAGGTGACCCTACGAAACCATTGACGGGTTTACCGTTGATATCGGTGAATTTGCCGAATTTGCTGGACAGTACGTGGGCCTGAAGGACTTCGGTGGGAGCGTCCTGGGCAATTCGTGGACTGTCGATGTCAATAACGAAGCAAAGCGTGACTTACGTGAGGGTGTATAGCTCGTCGACAGATTGGCACTGAGTGCATGCAAAGTCGTAACCATCCCTGCCATCAGCTGCTTTGCTCAGAGAAGAGCTCACCAAGGCGTAGTCGTAGGTCTCTGTCCATCGCTGTCCGAACCTTCGTCAACATAGCGAAAGACGATAAAATTCCGTTTTGCAAAATCATCGTCGCCCAGACAGCCTAGACGTCAGTCATCGTCGTGCGGTGGGAGACACACCGGTGTCAGTTCCGGTCCTTAGCCAGAACCCTTCACCGGCTTTTCCTTGATCAGTGTTCACAGTCACCGAATACCGCTGAGCAG
The DNA here is from genome assembly GCA_026538405.1 of Cryptococcus sp. GC_Crypt_2. Classification (NCBI taxonomy): domain Eukaryota; kingdom Fungi; phylum Basidiomycota; class Tremellomycetes; order Tremellales; family Cryptococcaceae; genus Cryptococcus; species Cryptococcus sp. GC_Crypt_2. The sequence goes on along the minus strand of JALPCC010000005.1, from coordinate 199,560 downwards.
GTGCAATCTGAACGTGCGTGACATTGGGTCCATGAACGGGCGTGTCGTCCGCCTCGACGACTTCCATCATGTGATCATCGATAGATACCACGTAATTTTCTAAAAGGTTTCAGATTCACCTTCCCCTGGCTGGCCCCATTCAAGGAAGCTTACCATGGGATCCGATATTGATGATCCTAAACTTGATCTTCTTGTTGATCGGGACTTGCATCTCGATAATCTCGGGCGTTGAACATACCGACCCGTCGGGCACAGCAACTGGATCAGAGCAGTTGCATGCGCCCTTTTGCATTAGCTAGACTCAACTGATGAAACAAGCTTACCACTCCATTCACTAGGATGGCATCTGCAGGTGGCGGGGCTGGAGACTAACCATCAGCTATCGGCTCGATTTCGTGATGGTCAGCATACCCCTCGATATCCATCATCAGAGTTGAGAGCGTCGACAATAAGCTGAGAATCGTCGTGCCTATCATCAGTGTCCAAAGGTAATTTCAGACATACATCCAATCCATCAAATATAGGATTCTTTCTTCATCGAAATCGGTACCGCGCCTGAGAGGGTCATTTGGCGAATGGACGATCAATCTTTGGTAAGCTTCTTTCCGTATCAAGCTTGGAACTACTTACCCTCCCACGATCCCATCAGCCATGGTATTGCTGTAATGCGAGTGCCACCTGCCATGAGCCGAATCTGGGGGTAAGGATACAAAGTGTACCAGTAGGTGCCGTATTGATTGTCAACGGTGAAGCGATAGGTGAAATTGGATCCGGGAGCGATAGGACACTAGATCTTCAGCTCGTGTACAGACCACTGACGCTCTAACTGACCTGGGTAAATCCTGGGACACCGTCCATGTACCCAGTCCCGTTTTGCAGCATCCCATGCCAGTCTATCTTTAGCCACTACCGGACTAGCGACCTACGGATAGATTGTGGGACGGTCAAGTTGTTTTCGACGTGAACAATGATGGTATCACCCTCATTAGCCTCGATCAGAGGACCTGCCGATGAGCTTTCAGATGACCCACCGATAGAAACAACTCACCTGGAAAGATTCCGTTGACGACCAGCATATCTCTCTCGAACCCGTCAGGTGCTCATCGTCAGTAGGGTCCATCGACTTCGCTTACCGCCTGGAACAGAACTATAATGTCAGCTACATCAGACGTACAGATCAGCTTGTCCACTTACCTCAAGACAAATGTATACTCCCTCTCGGTCTGTCGTCAGCCCTGTTGTCCGTGGTCACGTACAGGCACATCAGTGATTACAAAGTCGGGAGAACAAGTAAAGACGCTAGGGTCGATTTCGTACCCAGAAGGAGAAGGGGAATCTTTGACAGAGATATCAGGAGGGTCCAGCTGTCGGGTGCCACTGGATTTCAGTAGGATCGCAATTCAGAACTTACAGCTCGGTATTTAGGCGTGATAGGATTTGAAGGGAGAGCGCGACAGGGAAACCGAGAGCATGCATGGGGAACATCATAGGTAGCATAGTGATTGGAGAGTCACTGGTGGTGTGGATGGCTGTGATATTATAAGAGGAAAAGTGTTCACGGATGATAGGAAAAGAGGTTGTAGAAACCAGACTCCTACCCACCGCACTTTCTTGAAGCTCCACAGGCTGTCAGACTGCATGACGGCTTCATCGGAGTTGAGCTGCGGAGCCCAAAGGAAATCAATCAGGGATCAGATAGTTGGCGTGTCAGATAAGTGGAAATGAAAGGATGAGAGGAAGGATGAGGATGAACAAGTCTTCCATCAATGGAGAAGTGAGGAAAAGCTCGAACCTCTCGGGACCTTTGTAAGATAATCCCCTGAGCATACTATGTCGTTCCTCTAGTTCAGGCCCAAAATTGCATGCACATCCCGACACAAACCTAGTGCTGTTCGAGTCTCCATCGTACCGATCTGAGCACCGCTGACCTGTGCAAGTAGCAGATAGATGGTATCAAACGCTCTAGTCTCCGACTCTCCACTTGAGGTGCGACTCGTAAAATTTAAGAAGCTACGAGAATGAGAATGAGCCCTGAAAACGCGTGGCGGAGAGCTTACTTTCTGAGGACATCGAGCATAAGCAACATTTGTCGGCTGAGCAACACGCTCTCCACCAACCCTGATTATCAGTCCCAAGTCTCGCACTCAGCCTCAGACTTACATAGTCATGTAAACCAATAGCTTGTTGTCGGAACCCCTCTCAATAGTGTCGATCTCTTGAACGACCTTTTCCCAGTCTTTGATATCGGCATATTTGTCGACAGAGTCCACATGAGTCTTCATAAAATCCGCTTCCATACCATCATCCTCTGGTTCATCCTCGGGTTCAGCAGCCCGCTTGCCATTCTTCGCTGACCCCTTGGTACCGTTGGCCGATTGGCGAGGTGCTTTGGCAGCTCTTGCGGCGGGTTGAGAAGAGTTGGATTGTCGTCCTCGTTTCTTGACTCCGAGCTCGGTTTTGGGCTGTTTCTGCCAGTATGCAGATACGAGGTTGTTGGCGTGCTCACTGCACGTCAGCCTCTATGTGTACGCAAATCGATTCCGTGAGCTTACAGATTGTCTTGAGGTTCCCAGGTATTGTGTTCAGGTCCATATCCCTTCCAAGATACCAGGTCTGCCAGTCAGTACATCACCCAGCGCCAATCCTGCACCTACACGTAAATTTCCCCTACACGGTCAGCTTAAAACAAAGATAAGTATAACTGTAGGACGTACCGGAGCAGTGCTTCGGTGATCAATCACCTTGTCAACCTCATACTCCTCTTCGGGGACATCCTCGTCTTCATCCTCGTCGTCATCCTCGTCCTCATCCTCGTCCTCATCCTCGTCCTCATCCTCCTCATTATCAAGAACCTCCGGCTCTCCCTCGTCCGCAGCAGGCTCGATCGATTTGGAAACAGACTCCCTCGCGGGCATCTCGTCCTCGTTGGTATCTTCTAATGCTTTGTTGACGGGTGTAGGTGAACCGGGTTCGGGTATATCCTTGGGGCCAGAAGTTGATTTTCCAGCTGGCGAACGCGTCAAGAATCCAGAGATGGTAGAAAGTAGTCCGCGCGATTGGCTAGCGGATGGATATGTGATTTGATCGGGAATGGTGGGCGACTTGGCTTGATGGTAGCCAAGGATACGAGATTAAGATGGATTACTACTACTACTGTTGATCGCGTCTGGAGGAGTGGGGTATTATTTCAACATCTATTTATTTTCATTTAATCCCAGGAGTTGCCGTTGAGGCAGATGCATATATATGTCTATATCAAATTGTACAGTTATGGTGTTGAACAGAAAACCCAGCTAAACCCCCTATCCTCTCAATGCATAATAAATCCCTTAGAACAGACCCTCGATCTCGCCAGTCTCGGCGTTCAAATCAATGTCGTAGAAACCAGGTCGAGTCGTCAATCCAGGCATGGTCGACATTGAACCGACCAAAGGGTAGACAAAGCTTGCACCAGCCGATAACCTGACGTTTCGGATGGGCAAAGTGAAGCCGGTGGGAACACCCTTCTTGCTTGGGTCGTCAGAGAGCGAAAGAGCAGTCTTGGCCATACAGATGGGTAGACTACCGTAGCCCTGGGACTCGTATCGCTCGACTTCGGCCTTGGCTTCGGGAGATAGCTCAATACCATCGGCACCGTACATTTCCTTGGCAATGATCTCGATCTTTTCGACAAGGGGCTTGTTGAGCTCGTATAGGAATCTGAACTGAGATGGCTCTTTGCAGGCTTCAATGACGGCATTGGCGAGCTCGACAGCACCTTCTCCTCCCTTGGCCCAATGGTTGGCGGGAACAGCATAGTCGGCTCCGACCTTGAGCGAGTAGTCCTGAACTAATTTCATCTCGGCGGGTGTGTCATTTCTGACTGTCAGCAATAGTGAAAACAAGATGACAAGACTTACGTGAACTGGTTGATGGCGACAACGACCTTGAGACCGAATTTCTTGGCATTCTCGATATGTTTACCCAAGTTGGCACATCCCTTCTCCAACAAGTCGAGGTGCTCCTCGGAGTAGACAGCGTCAAGGGGTTTTCCAGGGGTAACGGCAGGTCCACCTCCGTGCATCTTGAGTGCTCGAATAGTAGCGACGAGAACGACAGCGTTAGGGGTCAAGCCAGAAACTCGAGTCTTGATGTTGCAGAATTTCTCCATACCGATATCGGCACCGAATCCAGCTTCAGTAATGACGTATCCATTTCGGTCCTCGTCGTCTCCCTGCTCGACACCAGCGAGCTTGAGCGCGATTCGGTCGGCAATGATGGATGAATTCCCGTGAGCAATGTTGGCAAAGGGGCCGGCGTGGACAAAGACGGGGGTACCCTCGAGTGTTTGCATGAGTGTAGGCTTGATGGAATCCTTCATCAAGACAGCCATGGCTCCGGCACATCCAATGTCTTCGGCCGTGACGGGATCTCCGGCCTTGCTGGTCGCAACAACCATTCGACCGAGTCGTGCTCGCATATCGGCGAGATCTTTACTCAAGGCGAGGACAGCCATACATTCGGAAGCGACGGCGATATCGAAAGCGGTCTGTCGAGAGAATCCCTTTTCGGTATCGGCCTGACCGACAGTGATGGATCGAAGGTATCGGTCATTCGTGTCGAGGACTCGGTTCCAGGTGAGGGTAGCAGGGTCGATATCGAGACGAGCAAACTTGGCGGCCTCTTGCTCGGTCAAGTCGTTGGGTTCAGTCTTGTTGATACCGAGCTTTTGTAAACGGGCGAGCATGGGCTTGGCGAATACTCGCTTTCCCTTTTGCGTAGGCACCAATCGACTGTAGAGACCCTTGTCGGTCTGGGTCTGTTCATGGAACATTCGGGCATCGATGGCAGCAGCAAGCAAGTTGTTGGCGGCAGTGACGGCATGGATGTCACCAGTCAAGTGCAAGTTGAACTCGGTCATGGGAATGACTTGCGAATAACCTCCACCGGCGGCTCCACCCTTGACACCGAAAGTAGGTCCCTGACTGGGTTGCCTGACACATGCGATGGCGGTCTTTTGCAAGTGTGCACCAAGAGCCTGGGCAAGACCAATGGTTGTGGTCGACTTGCCCTCTCCGAGTGGAGTAGGGGTGATACCGGCGACGACAATGTATTTACCGTCCTGTCGGTTGGAGAGTCGCTCGAGAATAGACAACTCGATCTTGGCCTTGTATTTACCGTAACTCTCAAGCTCGCCCTGCTGAACACCCATCTCGTAGGCGATGGTAGCGACGGGTTTAGGAGTTTGTGCGACGGCAATTTCGATATCGGATGGAACTTTTTCTAGCATCTCGAGAGGGTTTGGAGTGATTCGTCGTTCTCGTCCAATGGTCCATGCTCGTTTGGCGGCCTGGAAGGTGTTTTGCATGAGCATGGCGACAGTCATGGGTCCAACTCCTCCGGGGACAGGGGTAATGTAGCTAGCGACCTCGACGGCGGAGTCGTAATCGACATCTCCAACGAGTCGTTGACCAGATTTTTTGGTTGAATCAGGAATGTAGTTGGTTCCCACGTCAATGACGACAGCTCCCTTCTTGAGCCAAGATCCCTTGACCATTTGAGCCTTTCCGACAGCGACAACAACGACATCGGCCGTCTTGACAATCTCTTCCAGGTTCTTGGTGTGTCGGTGACATTGAGTCACGGTCGCATCCCGCTTTCGGAGAAGAGCACAGACGGGAGTACCGACAATATCGGATCGACCCACGACGACGACGTTGGATCCAGACAAGTCATGACCGGTGGAATCGATGAGCTTGATGACACCAGCGGGAGTACATGGGGTAAAGTAGGGTTCCGACAATCGCGAGCTCAATAGACCGATGTTTTCGGGGTGGAATCCATCGACATCCTTGCTGACGGAAACCGAGTCGACCACCATCTTTTCCTCTTCCTTGGAAGCGCCCTCGAGAGGAAGCTGGACCAAGATACCCGAGACTTTGCTATCGGCGTTGGCCTTTTGGACCAAGTCAAACACCTTCTTCACTCCAGATCCCTTTTGTCCACCAGACTCGGCATCGGATTGAACGGGGATATGCTCGACGGTCATTCCACTCTCCTCTGCCGCCTTTTGCTTCATTCGAATATAGGTCGAGGAAGCAGCATCTGTACCGAGTTGAAGGATGACAAGGTGAGGCTGGTGAAAGGTAGCGTTGGATGACTGGAGGTCACTGACGGATTTCGCTACGTCCTCTCGGATCGATCTGTCATCAGCGTGGGCCAAACATAAGAGCTACAACCGAGTGTGCACTTACTTGGCGATGGCATTTCCATCAATCTTTTGAGCCGACATGGTGGATGCAAAACGGGGTAGGGTTGGTAGAGTTCTTGTGGGTAAGACGAGCTGGGCGGATCGTCGTGGGATAGAAAGTGGTCGAGCGTGCAGTCTAGTTCTAGATACTAGACCTGCTAATCGAGAGATGGGCATGAGATGTCGAATGAAATGAAGCGCGTGATGTTGCAGTAAAGTAGAGACCGATGATCGGGTGTTGGAAATTCGATAATTATTGGAAAAACAGAGTTAGTGGCGTTTTAGGTGGTGGTGTGCCGGATATGCTGCGATACGAGGCAGATTGAGGTTAATCAGCCGAGACGAACCAATTCAGCATACGTCCGAATCGGTCCGGAGCTATTCGGCGCAAAATCGCGAAGCGAGTGACATGAAGGCAGCAAGATCGGTGACTCCTTCCTTTCTGGAATTCTCAGCAAGGTCGAATGACTCATGGGGAGAGTCGGGGAAGCGGAAGGGCGGTGGGCCGACATCGATGCGCAGAGGAGCGATTCCGAGCGTGTGGGCTGCTGCGACGGTACATGGCACCGTTTTAACCGCTCCAAGAGTGAATGAACCGACTTCCAAATGGGCAGACAAATTTTTCGCTTGTCGTATGTAGTCCGGCTCCCCTGTCGGAAGGAGATCGATACCGGCAAAGGCGATGCTGCCGTAAAGGAAGGGATGGCGGCACGGTAGTACGTCAATGAGGCGGACTTCATTTGACCAGCGGAAGACGGAGTCGGGATTGTCGTTGTTGACTGTCCAGCGAGTTTTATTGTCACTTTTCGAGGCTCTAACCTCGTCCAGAAGCCGCAGTCGAAGGACGTTACCCACAACCTCTACAACGACTCCCACGAAGTCGAGCTTGGTCGGGATTCTTTTGTCGACTGACTTGTTCTGCCGATTGTATCGATCCATGCCCCACGCGGCGTAGACTTTCACCGGGAAAGGTCTACCCAGGTTCACCAGCACAGTGTTCCGAATGCCAGAGCCTGCGGCCTTGGCGAACTCCCTGAAATCGCCACCGATGTAGCCAATGTCGAGCAACAATTCGGGCGTCATCAAATCCGCTTCCTCCACTCTCAAACCCGATGCCTCCAGAGCGGCGACCGCGACTCGTGGCTGCCGGAGGCTCCGAGGACTGACGTCTCCAAGTTCGATGATGTTGACATTGGCGGGCCCTTCAATCAGACCAAACAAACAACACTCGGCTACCATCCTTGCCTCTCCTACGTCCACACCAAGCCGTCGCTGCAATTCACCATAACGAAGAACGGCGTAGTAATCTGCCGTATCTTCACCCCTCGCCAGCCAGACTGACTGAGTCCAGGTCGTTCCCTTCTTTCGTCCAGTGCTGATCTCCTGGACCGAATGTATCTCCAATCTCAGTCTCTCTTTCGGCAGGCCTGCCAACAGGCCAGCTTGCGCCACTGTAGCGTGCTGGTTGTCGGTCATGATACCCTCAGAGTTGACGAAATCGGAGGCGGGAGTGGACGACCAGCCACCGCGACGAATGACGCTCTCGATGAGCTTCGACCGTGAGGTCGAGAAACCGTTCCGAAGGGTTCCTAATCGACGGACTTGGGCCAGGTCGAGTTTGGCTATCTTGAGATAAAGCCATTCCCGCTGCCGATCGTGGTCCGCGGTGCCATCGATGGCAAATAGCCGACTGAGGAGACCGACTTCTCTCCAGATCGCTGACGGATCGGTAGTGTACTTTGCCGCCAAGCAAAGCTGGATACTTTGCTTGTTGGCGAAGAGGCGGGGCAGGCAGTCCATAAAAGCGGTCGCATACTTCTTGGCGAGCTCGAAGTCGATACCGTTTTTTTGGACAAGAGCGCGAACGAGGACAATGTGGGCTTTTCCCTTCCAATAGGACAGGGTGTTCTCGACGCTGGTCGGCTGGGGAAAGGGGATCTGGGGGGTTAATCGATGACCATAGTATCTGCTCATAAGCTTTGGGAAGCCCCTGCAATATCCGGGTGTAGCTCACAGAGGGCCTCGTCGCCTTTCCATTTCGCCGTACTCCTCATCTCTCAGATCCTCTCCATCAGCCTCATCCAACCTCCTCAATTCATCCTCCTCGAGCTCCGCACCTCTCAGCTCACAAAACTCAATCTCATCATCCATCCACCTCTCATCCTCATCTTCAACCTTGACCTCTACTCCCAGCAACTCGATCCCGTCGTCGCTATCCTCCGCATCAGAGTCCTCGTCACCAGCTTCATCCACTCCTTCATCCCCCACTTCCGCCTTTCCTTTACCCTTCTCTGCTCGGGTGAGTCTGTGCTTGACTGATTGCTTAGGCTCACTGCTCTCTGCTTCTCGCATATCACCGATAGCAAGTCGTCTGCACTGCTCCGGAACAGTCGGCCACAAGGGAGCCGAACCGAGAAGAGAAGGGGAATCGAGAATCTTGACGACTGACAGATCAATTCATGCTCAGATGCTGGTATTCTAGTGCTCACTCCCAAGATCCACCGAATGATGCCACACCACCCGTTTCTCCTCGAGCCATAAGATGAAGGCGTTCAGCCTGGGCTGCAGAGGACCGGCATAGCCCTCGACTCTCCAACCTTCGACTCTTTCCGACAGATCCACTCCCAAGTACTTCTCCAAAGCGACCCACGCATAAGCCAAGCCCTGCTTTCCGATTCTCCCCTCCTCGAATCCAAGATGGCACTGATGGACACGACAAAACACCCATGCGGCGATGTCTTCCATAGAGACTGTCTTTTGGAAGACAGTGCGCAAGACACTAGACGTTCGAGGGCGTGGGAGACAGGCAAGCTGATTGATTAGGGAGAGAGCATCTGCTGGCCAGTATGCCGGAGACACGATGAGGTCTGCGGGGACTTGCCTGGCCTCGGTGTATCGGATGGGGTTGGATCTGTTGGACATGGTGTTTTATCGATGTCAATCTTTCGATGAGGTGAGTTGCAGTGGGTGTAAAGCTCTTCATACGGAGTAAAATACTCATATATACCAACCGCTCCACTCGAAACACCCTAAGACCAGAAACAAAACTTTAACCAAGAACTTCCTCAGTCGGCTTGCCTTGGGAGCAAAATTATTGCTCCCTGGACAGGCTCTGATCGCCGGTCTCCTTACGAGTCCCTCGCCACTTGTCGACCCTGGAACAAATGAAACGATTCAAGTGGGATCAGTGCTCAGCTTCCCTTCATCGTACACAACTTCACGCGGAGACGACGCTTGTCTGTTTTGCTCCACGGGCTCGAGCACTAAGGGGGTCGACTTGTTTCAATAAGCTCTTGTTCGCGCCCAAAAGCACACAATCAACAAATACGCTGGAGTTATGTCTTGTCATCGATTTAGACATCAATCGAAAGGACGTCAAAAGGAGTCTCTGGGATCGAAAGGACTTGTTTCCGCAGTTCATGATCCATGCGCAGAATCTTAATTTCCAGATGCTCCGAGGTCGTAACACAGATGCGTACACCATTGATCACTGTAGCAGCACAACGGAGTACCAGCTCAAGCTGAGCTCTGAGCATTCGAGACGATATGTTTAAATCGATTCAACAGTATACCCGTCAGACATAGCTCTCATGCCAATCACCGCCCGCAGATCGAAAGGACGGCCAGGTATCCGGCGTTTGACAGATCATGTTTGATAATCAAAGGTAGTGTCTCCTCCCTTTGAACTAAAATATAGCCCCTCTCCGTCGGTCTTGTTCGCTTCACGACTGTCTGTTGCCAAGCATTGAGCTTACGTGTGGATCTGCAAAAAAAAAGGATGATCATACTAAAAACTTGATTCACATTCTCGAGATGAATAGCAGTGACCTTTGAAGGTATCAAATTATCTATACAACGTTCAAGTCGAGATATCAAACTCATTCACCATGCCCACAACTGTAGAACGCAGAGTGCTCGAAACTGAAGCTGCCGCAGAGCATTTCGTGATTGGCGATGTCATCGGGGACGGTCAGTTCCCTTTAACGATCGCTTTGCAACTGAAGCTAATCTGAAAGGTTCATGCGCATATCGGTACGTAGTCTGATGAAGCATGACTTGATAATGTAGAGCAGTGTCATTGTGGCTACTTGGGGATGAAGAATCGCACTGCGATCTCCGTGTAGCCGTGAGCATTTCTTTGATATCAGGCTGATGGTGATACTGATCGTTAGGCCGTTAATACAATACGAAAGTGGTTAAAAGAAAAGTCTCCTGAAGAACATGCTTGGGCGGCTCAATGGCAAGATGGCAAGGGTATACCCTTGGCCCAACATGAGTCCTGTCTTGGTGGGTCCTAACGTGATCTCCAACGATGCAGCCAGCTGACCGAATAGGCCGCTTTACCCAGGCAGAATTGTCCACGCTGCAAGCCCTGGCCATCGCAATGAAGGCTGGTATGTACGTGATTTCGGTGGATGAGGGTGATGCGCCAGTGAGTAGCAGTGCGAGTTCACTCACTGAGATGCCTAGACTCCAACGAGCTCCGTGAATGTCATCAGGACATTTGTTAGTTTTGATGTTGGTGTACCGGAAAGTGCCTGGAGATGGTGTAGCCTGGGCCATATGGTCAGAGGTCAGCATTATGTTCTTTTGGCTGCTGAGAAACCCAAGGTGAAGTCGGCGATGATGATCAGTACTGATGGATAGGATAAAATGACCATGGTATGTGTAGATAACCCAGACAATTGATCTGATAGTCCAGCCGACGTTCGTCCAAGGCATTGTTGATTCCAAGAAGCAGAATCTCCCGGTAAGTTGATTTCGCTTGAAAGATGTCAGCTCATGTCAGATGCCCGCCTCCTCCAAGGTCGTCCCGAACCCATTCGCTCCTCCTGTACCCGATGCCACCTCCACACCTCTCTCTCCGCCGCCTTCGTCCAACGATCTGCCCACATACGAATGTTGGATCTGCCAACGAGAAAAGCGCTACCCGACCATCGGTGATCTTAATCGTCACCTGAAGCGCGTCCATGACCACAATGAAGGTCCCTGGAAGTGTTCAATCGGGTCGTGTGGAGGGGTGTTTCAGGGAGTTTCTGAACTATTAGGACACGGAGAGAAGGCGCATGGGAGGAAGGACTGTCTTCAATGTCCTGGCAGGGCGAAGAGGGCAGGAGCGAGATGTGGGAAATGGTTCGACGAGTATGCGAAGATGCGCGAGCATCTGAGGAACAATCACCGTAAGAAGGAGTCATGGGAATGCGGTATGTCTGGCTGCTTCCAAGTTTGTTCCACAAAGGCGAATAGGAAGTCGCATCGGAAGAAAGCACATGGGCAGCTTGGTGAAGATTTCACGGCGAAAGAGGAGAAGGAGGAAAAGGCGGAGAAGCAGAGAAAGAAGAAGGATCATTAATAGAGCAATGATGCATGTCTTGCTGGTCTGGTCAATGTATGCATCCCAGACATCAGAAACAAAGGCCAGGGTATGAAGCAGGACCATACAGAGGAGGTAGAAGCCAGCAAGCCTAGCGCAGTCGCAGAAAATTGGGAAACCGCAAGAAATTGTGCTAAGTGGAGCTTGGGTCTTTGGATCTTGTGTATATTGCTGGCAAGGGATCCCAGGGCTTGTCTGTATCCAGACAACCTTGGATAGTGGTTCTCCGCGGTCTGTAGTTCATCTTGGGGGGTGATGTGAGCGGGCCAAAGGGGACTACATTGACCATGAGACGCCCCGGCAGAAGGGACTGCAGTCCCGAAAATCAGGAGATCATAAAATTCATGTCGTTACAAAGGCCGTTGCCTTGTCAACACTTATCATGTTGCCTTGCCAGCCTGTGGCAGCTGTACCCATCCCCAGCGTCTCGTTAGAGAGCCATGCATTAGACCAAAAAAGACGGCCATGACAGTAGAGCTCATGATGATAACGTTGTATGGCATTGAAAAGTCGGGCGTAGGCACGTCGAGTAGCAGTTTGGGAGTGTATATACGTGTCCTTGCTGACCTAAGCATGTCCGGGACTGCTTCTGTGCCGTTGTCGTACTCCAAGTCGAGCAAGGTGAGCACACCAGAGGAAAGTTCGCGTCCTCGCTCAGCGTCCGGTTGGTGCTCGGTATACTTGAGCATGAGCTTGGTGAACGGTATCGTGAGCACGAGTTCGGATCGGGCGGGAAGAGTGAGTGATAGATGTATCGAAGTCGTAGTTGCTTCTGGAGGGGTGGATGGGTGGTATGATATGCTATCGAGAACGTCGCCTAGCGTCAGCTGACATTCTGATCTGTAATTACCTTTCAGTTGACCATCAATCCGTACTTCTATCTCGCTAATCCACCCTTTGACCCACCATGGCCAGACTTCCGAATAGATAGCTTCCCTATCGAGATCCGCATTGTTCCGTATGGTAAGTGTGAAGACGCCATCCATCGCTCGAGGTGTGGTGACGGTGCGTCGGACAACGAGAGGAGGAGGATCGATTGTCCGAGCTATCTGTCAACTATACAATATACCATCTTACTCACGATAAAGAAACTGGCCTTCCCCCTGCCAGAAGACTCGTATATCTTTGTGTTGCACCCGCTGATCCAGCAAGTCCCAGTGAGATATCTCTCGTAGCTTCCCATCCATCCATTCCGTCTCAATTGAGTGAGGCTCCACCGACACCCCCAATCTCTCCTTGGGGTGAACGAGCCTGAGTATCGAGCTTGAAGCTTCGGGAAACACCCGTGGTACGCCCTTTTTGAACAAGCTTCCAAGTGAGAAGGCTCGACTTCCTCCCTTCTCCGGTACAAGGTCTACGACACCCTCCCACCACCCCCTCCATCTCCCCATCTGACTATCAGTAGGCATGATCACTTCTATCCCTTCCGTTTTGAATCCCCACGAGAAGACGATACCAGGTTGAGCGAGAAGCGAGGATATCCCAGAGTGTCCTTTTGATGGAAGGAGTGATAGAAACGGCGTCATGTTTTCGGTACATAAGGGGAGCTGAGGTGACGACAGTAATCGATGTGTAAGTCCAACTGCAGAGCGTCGTGGTGGATAGATATGTCCGAATGTCTGGATGCTTTCTTCGCTGTCTGGTCCTAGTCCTGCACAGAACAGCCCCCCAAGAGCTTGCGTGATAGCTGTCCATCTTGTCGAGCTACCATTCAGCATCATCTGCACCATATCTTACCTGTCGTCTCCGTCCTCGAGCCAACCTCTGATTTCACCTCCTCCGCCTCCCGCCTCACTCTGCATCGGGCCGAGCTCTCCAGACCGCAGCTGATCCCACTTGCCAGCCACAAACGAAATAGTCAACTCGGAAACATTGTTGTACTCCAGCGGTAAGAGGAATGAGGGCGGAGTAAGAGTATTGATGAAGCCCGCATTTTGGTCAAATTCGGTGGAGAATTCGAAAGAAACCGAGAGCTTGCCATCGGGTAGCGGTGATAGAGTGAGCGACTCGTGAAAGCTCTCTCTACCGAATGCCAATCCGAGGAGGCCGAGGCAGAGCAAAAATGTCATAGCGTGATGTAGTAGCAATACACGCGACGTACCTGGCTGGAGCGTTCTTTTGACCCCGCAACGTTTCGGCTATCCATCCTTTGCGCTCCCATCAGCTCCGCCCCTTTTGCTGTTTACATCGATACATAAACAGGTGCCAATATGCATGCATGTCCCTCATCTTAACATTTTCGAGCCGATTCGCTAAATAACAAAATACAGAAAAGAGACTTATACAAAATGCCCCCTTTCACCGTAGATGATGCTAAAACGGTTTTGGACGGTCTAAGCCGTGAGAGCGGTCGAGATCACAGTGAGCTGCGAGAAGTATGTACCTCTTGGTCCCTCATCAGAAGAAGAAACTGATGCCCAGGCATTGGATCAGGCGCAGATGGCGGTGGAGGCAGGAAAGGTGCTGGATGTGGCCGCTCGGGACAGACTCATACGGCGAGCGTTTGACGTGAGGTGTGTTTACTGAGATGAGCTCATGTGCAGAACATCGTTCGCCCCAAATTGGAACCTTATCTCGAGTCCCGTCAAGAAGCCGCCCGATCATCAGCGGCGAGCACATCCAAGACGGCCATGGGCCCACCACCACAAATCCCGCCGCCCAAAACTTCATCCTCCCCGTTAGCCACCATCTCTCCTCGGAGTATCAAGCCGTCCAAGGAGGCTACGACTAGACCTCCTTCACCCCCGCCGGTCAGCAGAAGGACGCTACCGGAGATCGTATACATCAGCAGCGATAGCGACGAAGAAGTCGACGATCCGTTACCGGGGATAACCCAGATGCTCGATAAGGGGAGGAATGCAGGGAAGTCACGGCGAATGTCATCAATTTCAGCTGTAACAACGGCTACGGAGTTATCTGTCCGACCAGAGCCGAGGGGGCGGAAAAGGGACGCATCGCGGGATCTCTTCCCTTCAATGGTCAGCACTGATTTCCCATCAGCAGCTCCAGGCGCCACAGTCCCTGTACAGAAAAACATCAATAAAGATCCGATGACACCGTTTGAGGAGACTCCCATCGCGAAGCATGTGGCTTCCTCTCCACCGGCTCTGAGACTGCTCAAAAAGCAGCCAAGCATAAGGTTTGATGGGCAGAGGGGGACAGGGACGGGTGGAAGTCCGGTGATTAAGGAGAAGAAAAGAGCAAAAAAGTGAATATGGAAATGCATCGGTTGGGGGACACATTTGACTGATGCGAATGAAAGATGAGAGTGATCTGTGACTTGTGACGAATTACTTACATCGGCTAGGTAGTCCAACTCTTCCTCCCATTCTGATCATCAGCATGCACTATACTGATGAATTCGTCCCTAAGTACTGACCTCGTATATACAAGTCCCTAATCTTGGTTGCCTGAGGAATTGTACTCTCTTCCGCCACAGGTATACAGACTCTCGATTGTGGAATATCCTTGTGATATTCTCAGACTGAACTACATTCCTGGTTCTTCCTCCTCAGCAACAGCCCCGCTTGTCGCCCATAGATGATAGCGAGCGCTTTTTCCGATAGCCATCCAAAATTCGGAAATCAAGATGTATAGGTGTTCCGAAAATATCCCGTGGCAACTGTGCATCTACAACCATCCACATTGCTCCTCGTGCTCGTCTGACTTGTACATCTAGCAGAGACATCAACAGAACCATAAGAGGATGAAACACGACTATGAGCCGAGTCGCGAACCATGAAATCCTAGCGATGTCTGCTGCGAGGCGATTGATGGCGGAATATATTGTCTTGGGCAGACCAACTTTGTTTGCTTTAAGAACCCAAGTCTGCACAGCCTTTTCTATCACCTTCAGACACTTTGACCGAGTGGTTAAGGTGGTCGCTTGCTAAACCGAGTTTTCACAGCGGCTGGGTTTTACCCGCGAGAGTTCGAACCTCTCAGGTGTCGTTTTTGGGCCCCTGATACAGGGGCAACTTTTTCGGACCACCTATACATACATCTTAATCATCAAGTTCGAGTGGGATCCAAGAATGGGGCGGAGCGCTAAAGAGTCCCCCGGGAAAGGAATTGTCTGCGCCCTCGTATCTTAAATCCCGTTTAATTCTTGCGCGAATTTCGCTAAGACCCCGACTTTCGATTCGGTCTTCGCGTCGGTCCGTGCACGCACTCTATGCATGCATCAGAGAGACTGACGATCCATTCGATTGATCATTCTCGGGTTTATAGTGGAAACATCATAGGTATTTTTTAGTATACAGAAGACACAGGTGCACGGTGTGCCAAAATCGCAAGTGCCACGTTCACGCTTGGGATATTTTCGGGCCACCTATACATCTCATTCCATATATATCGGGTGACCTAGGCTGATGTGGGCTGCTCGATGGTCAAGTTCTATCAGAAGACTCACGAGTAGTAAGTGTAGTGGGCATGCAGCGACTTGTCGCTGCAAGCTGACTCACAGCCCCGAACCTACCGCTACCCCGTTATTAGCCTTCTTCTTACGATATCCAAATCCTTTCGCCCGTCATGTCCTCTCTGTAGACGTCTTATCAAGAACCATAGACGCCGACACAGGACAACTACATACTACCCGACTTATACTGAAAAGAGGAATCATCCCGAAATGGGCTCATCGATTCTTACCCACAACGAGCTCAAGTGGAGGTCGAGGACTAGATGCATGGGTACTGGAGGAAAGTGTAGTGGATCCACCTGGATGGGGTGAGAGTGAGGATGTACCAGAGAATGAAAAGGAATATAGAAGTCAGCCTAAGCTGCGTTCGCAGCAAGGGAATCTTAACCATCGGAAATTCATGCACATTATAGAAGGAGGGAATCTTGGAGCTGGACCATCGGGGTATGTCGACTTTACTTCTGCATTGGCCGTACAGGCCTGACATTTAGGAACACGATACATCGAACTACCGCAGAGGTTAGATCGAATTTAGGAGGAGCATGGTCAAGTTTCATGAGACAACGGATCGAGGCATATGGTGTGGGGAAATTTGAGGGCAACACCGAAACAGTGGGTCAAGCTTTATCCCTTGCCGATCATACTAAATCATGAGGCGCGAAAGGGTATGACCTTGGTAATGGACCTACTGAGGAGACGGCAACCTCTTCCTGACACGGCCGAATTTTACCCACCACCTCCACCCCAATTTGGCGAAAGCTGGTCTACGACAGACGAGGCTGCCGCCTCGTCAATACCGAAATCGTCTTCCTCGCCGACCAGCTTCTTCTTATCACGAATAGTCGGCACCCGTGATACAGACACTACGCCGACCAGCAATCAAGCACGCGAATAATGCGACACCAAATGACGGATAACGACAATAACGAAGAACAAGGCATACACAATTCACACCATGCATCCATACTTCTATTTTAGGGTATTTCAACAATTGCGAGGGCATTCCCCCAATCTTCCAGCTGAACAAGACTTGTTTGGACCATGAACTGGCCGAATGGAGGAAATGTTGACTTGGGGCTTTTGTCAACCTCACGATGCAGGAGATGAGATCCAGAAGGCAAGACTGCGGCAGATAACCCGGTTGTTCATGCACTTCTCACTCCGCTCTGATCTCTCCAAGACTCGTAGAAAGCGATCATCTCTGGTGTGATTCGCCTTCTGACAGACCTCGCCGATTCCAACAAATGCTCTCCTTTCACCTATAATGTCAGCCCCGACTTTAGAGAACAAAGGCTGACTCACAAATGGTGCTTCCGGATCCTCATTCATGGTAGTGAGTGCCGCATCTTGACATATCGAGATGATCTCGGCTCCCGAACAACCTTCCGTCTATCTTATCAGCTGGGTCATGGCAGCGTGAAAAACTCACAACACTAGCCAGTGGCTCGATCGACACGTTCGATTCGACAGCCATATTCGCCAATCTGATCCTGAATATTTCATGTCGAGCTGCTTGATCTGGTGCATCGACATATAAGATCCGATCGAGTCGTCCTGGACGCATAAGAGCCGAGTCCTGATATCAGCGCTTGACGTCACGAGGACATACGAGAACATCTGGCCTGTTTGTCGCCCCGACCACGATGACATTGGATAATTCTTCGATCCCGTCCATCTCGTTCAGGAGACTCGTGAGAACGCCATTGTGAGGAGAATCTCCCTCTGATCGTGCCGAGCCGATCGCATCAATCTCGTCCTAGTTGTCAGTTCATGCTGACAGTCAAAGGCGGTGGCTTACAAAGAAGATGATAGAAGGGGAAGCAGCTCTTGCTTTGCGAAAGATCTCTCGCACAGCTCTTTCAGACTCTCCAACATACTTGTTCAACAGCTGATGGATCAGCTCGGCCTCAATTACAATAAGGACTAACCTCTGGACCTTTTACGGCGATGAAATTCAATCCACTCTCTGTAGCCAGAGCTTTGGCGGTCATGGTCTTACTACATCCCGGCGGACCATAAAGCAACACGCCCCTAGGCGCTTCCACGCCTAACCGCTTGAACGTATCTCGATGAGTCAAGGGCCATTCCACACATTCCTTCAACTTTCGCTTGATCATCTCTTGCCCACCGATATCTGTCCAGCGTACCGAGGGAGTCTCGACAAATACCTCTCGCATAGTAGACGGTCTGATCGTGGGAAGAATGGCGAGAATGTCATCATTTTGTAAGACTGGAGTCGAGCCGCTGGGAGTGGTGGAAGTGTGGAATCGTTGAATAGCTGAGGAGCAAGATTCCCGGATGAGAGAGACGAGGTCGGCTCCAACGAAACCATGTGTCCGATCGGCCAGTCTCTGCACGTCAGTCGGAGTGAGGGTATGCGGCATTGGTCTGAGCATGATCTCGATGATTTCTTTCCTCCCGATCGCATCTGGGATACCTACACATGAGCCGCTTTCAAACAGTCGAGCTCACCAATTTCAATCTCTCGATCAAATCTCCCAGGCCGCCTCAGCGCCGGATCTATCCCATTGGGCCGATTCGTAGCTCCAATAACAAACACTCTCTCTTCTCCCTGCCCCATGCCATCCATCAACGTCAACAATGTGGCCACGACCCTCTTTTCCACTTCTCCACCGTCTCCGTCGCGTTTCGGACATAGCGCATCGACCTCATCCAAGACTATCACGCATGGGCTTCTCTTCTTGGCCTCTTCAAATACTCCCCTGAGTCTTTCTTCCGTTTCTCCGTGGAACGAGGAGGATAACTCGGGACCGTTGACGACTATACAGGAGCAATTGGGTGTACTTGATGCCACGGCTCTGGCGAGAGCGGTTTTGCCAGTTCCGGGTGGTCCATACAACAATACACCTTTTGGAGGTGCCATGTCAAAGAGAGCGAACGATTCGGGGTGAGTCGTGGGCAGCTCGAGGAGTGAGCGGATGAGAGCAATTTGGGGTCGTAGACCACCTAGACGAGAATAGTCTGATGTAGATGAGGTAGACGGTGTGAAGAGGTTGATGTAGGATGGGACCGCCTTGTTTGAGATCTTCTGTACATCAGCATAGCCTCAGAGAAAGCACGTACATTCTTGACTGATGCCTGACCTGATGCCCTAGACTTGGTTTCATTCCCACCTTCCTGCAGAAATATCTTGGTCCTCCAGTCCATCTCGTACACCTGATTCTCGCCCTGTCCAATAGCTAATTTAGCCAATCCGTCCTCCAATGAAGCAGTAGGCTTGACTCCTTTAGTCGAGATCTCAACTTCGCATACGGCGTACTTGGTGTCGTCGCCAGAAGACGTTTTGATCTGCACAACATGTTTCTTGGTAAAGTACTTGATACAAGCTACCGTCAGTCTCCACAGGCAGTCTTTATGACGCACCGAGCTCTTCTTTCAGGTGCGAGATAAGCCAATCTTTTTCCCGACTCGATAGATTGTCCCCTGAGTTAGAAGTGGAAAGGGTGATACTCTTGACGATCCGTGCCGTAGAGGCATCAAATACGTGGATGCCCACATTCATTGCTGCTCCAGCTCCGAAACGACCTGACGACACATACAAGGCTAACGGGTTAGACGGATCCTGGTATTCTGAAAGCAACTCACCTTCAGGATCCGCGGACGCTCGTGGCCAAAGCTGCAGAACCTCGTATTTCACGCCGGTCGACAAAGCGACCCATGAGCCAGCAGGTATCTTGTATGTCCGTAGATTGTCGGGCGAAATATACGACCTGCGTTTCTCTCGTGATGTGGATGTCTCGTCTACAGGCTCAACTACGAGCCTTAGAAGGGGCATGAGCAGCGGCATGACGAGCCATGAAAGTGCAAGAACAGGAGTGCATTCGACAGGATTTCGGAAATCACCAGTCATTCAGGCACGTACCAAAGCCGCCCCGTCCTCCAAGCGAGACCAAAAAGTGATTGCGAACTACAGCACCTGACAGGATTCGCAAGTGGTCCCCCACCTTGCTACTAGCTGGGCGATATCCAGGTTATCTGCGCAGATCAGACGGGATGCGGAGTTTTCTGGATTCTATGGCCGTAGATGAGGGCAGTCGCTGTGGAACGTATATAATGGGCCGAAACGTGACGAGACTGGCCGATTCGAATCCCATGATCAGTCGATTCGACCACCTCTGACTGCCGAAGTACACTGCGAACGACAATGCATGGATCATCACCTGACTACCTCATAAACCTCCCCCTCGCCCTTCCAACTCTCATCTTTGGACAACAAACTCCCCCAAAACCTCATGATACCCTCCCACTCGGCTCTTCCCCTCGGCATATCCTCACCACCCTTTCCTTTCTCCCCATTGACCACCTCCACCTCTTTGAACCCTTTCTTCATATCTGCAACCAATCGGGTATGAGCGGCAGATTGAGATGCGACTCTGGTAAAGAACAGAGTTGGTGTTTGACTTTGACTTGAAGAGGAGATAAAGGGGCCACATATCGAGATTACCGATCCTAGCCTTCGGCCATTGAGTGATAGTTGGGCGATACTGGAGGCTAGGTGTAATGCCATTGATCCACCTTGACCCCATCCAAAGAGATGTATTCGATTCAACTCCCATCCTATCTCTGACGATGTAAGGGTCTCGATCAACTTTCGTAGAGCCGGCATATGTTTTGTCGGATCAGGATTTGGTAAAGGATTAAACATCCGATCAAAAGTGTTGTACCACGAGTACGAGGGACCGTCCATCAATGGTAACCTAAATTCAGCGCCTCATCTAATTAAAAGCGAAGACGTACTGGTCTGGGGCTTGTAGAGACAGCACAGCCGTATGGGGTAG
Source organism: Cryptococcus sp. GC_Crypt_2 (assembly GCA_026538405.1). NCBI lineage: Eukaryota > Fungi > Basidiomycota > Tremellomycetes > Tremellales > Cryptococcaceae > Cryptococcus > Cryptococcus sp. GC_Crypt_2. The sequence goes on along the minus strand of JALPCC010000005.1, from coordinate 178,741 downwards.
ATTGAGGGATGCGCCTAATTTGGAGAAGGGAGTGCATGTATCGCCTAGCCTAGTCTTGAGCCAAGCCAGCAAACAAACATAGAGAAGACTTACCTAGTCCGTGAAACATGATCAAGAGGTTTAGATCTTTACCGTCGTTTGATGGCGTGTACTCGAACTCCCATGGTTTCAGTACGGACGCCGTAGGGTGAGGTCTCGAGCTCGATGCTTCGATTTCGACTGGCTCGAGGTTCAATCCAGACATGACGATTGGAGTACAATCGTTCATGAAGGTTAGAGCTGCAATCGTGAGACTGAAATCCAGCTTGGCGTATCGTGGGAAAGTATCGGCTATCCGGCGTGGGTGGGGGTAGGGGAAGGAATGAACTGTTTGCTCGCACTTTCAATCAACCAGCCATGACAATCATTGATACCTGGCACGAGACAGCGGATCAATGGCCACTGGCGCCTCTCATTCTGGGCTCAATGAGTATCTCCTACTTAATAGCTTACCTATCATTTACACCGTCCACGAGATGGCTCCGAATTGGTCTATGGCCTATTAGCGTATTCTGCTATTTCGCGGCCCTGGGCAGAATCGGAGATCCGCGTGAGTATACCTTCTACTCTACTTGCTGAAGACTGATAACGAGTTCTCGATATGAGATATGCGCATTCTCTTGTGAGTGCCATATGAGAACTCAGCTGATCATAGTACATGACTGTACGCTATCGCTGCTCTTATTGAGGTGATGTTTGACGATCAGGTATTTGGTTCTGGAATGCGGTATAGCTTTGCAAAGAACCCTCCTAAATTTTATCCTCTACCACGCAAGCCTCTGCTTCATTACATTCGATCAACGCGAGCCGGAAAAGCGTTTGACCTGATCTATTTCGAACAACGACGAGTCGGTATCACCCCAAATCCCCCATTACAAAAAGGCCGATCGTACTACCACAGCGTCGCCCTACAGCTCATCCGGTTCCTATTCGTCTATACCATGTTTGACCTAGTCAGTTACCCTATCACCTACTTTGCCCCAACCACCTACGGATCAGTGTACATGAGAGATTACCCGTCTTTCGTCGAATGGGTTAAACTACTCGCTGCTCAATACGGTGTGGATTGGAGGGTCATGTGGACTTTCTTCGCTTGGTCCTTCTCGCTAGGGATGGTCTTTGGATTCGAAACTGGAGCAAACCTTGTGGCTTTGATCACGATTGGGATCGGGTACAACCTAGATGAAGAGTGGCCCAGGGTATCGGATTGGTGGTTCATTAAACCTTCTTCGGTAAATGAGTTCTGGGGAAAGAGGTATCATCAAGTGAGTCCATCTTGACGTATGAGCTGATGATAGGTCATGCGAGTAAGTCCGACCGCCTTTTGTAATCTGATCAACAGGAACCATTTCTATTCTGGTCAAGTCCATTTGCTAGATTCGGACGACCGATTCATATCCTCTCTACATTCTTCATGTCGACCTTATTCCACATCATCACAATGTACGCCCTGAATCGCCGTCTGTCAGTGATTGCAATCACGACATTCTTCATGGGTCAAGGTCTCGCCTGTGTATTCGAACGGTATCTCCTCAAATCGTACGGAGTTCGCGTAAAAGGACCTCTGGGCAGGATATGGATGACCGCGATCCTGACGATCACTGCTATTCCGATCGTCAACGAGCATCATGAAATGGGCTGGGCTGGAGCGATACGGAAGGGATTCACGGATCAGCCCGAATCCAGTCCGGTCCAATGGATATTGTATGCCTTAGGTCAGCCGAGCTTGCTTGATCGAGAGCTTGGCCCAAAATGATGATTCATTCATCTGTATTGTACACGCTGCCTGCAGCTCTTACTGTATGTGTATATATTATGCTACAATGTCTACCGCTCTAGCAGACTACCATCCAAAAGTCTCGGCATGATAAACGACTCTGGTCTCGCCTTGCCAAACAGCTTTCAAATCACTCAAGTCCTGTACCACATCCTTGGTCTTGTCCAGCAAGCTCCTCGGACCACAGGCTTCGACATTGACAGTTCCACCTTTTCCTATAGCCACCATCATCCCTTCAATCGCTTTGTGTAGATCCGCTCTACCTTCGTGCCAATGTACCATTCGTTCTAGACCCATAGACTGCTTGGCACGCTGTTGTGATGATTCCGCAAATGCTTGCTCTAGCAATGCTCCCGGATGTTCGGGGTCGGAAGGCATCGATAAATCAGTCTTTTGAACCGATAGAGCCGGAGTTGCGATTCCGGAAGATCCTCCCTCGCTAGGTGCGTGGTGAAGAAGAGGTGCGAGAGATGATGGTGTACCAGTCGATGAGACTGACCGGACCGAAATGCCGGAATGTTGCGATGAAGTCTTGATCATTAATGGTGCTTCGAGGAATGCAGGAGTATCTTCAAAGAAAGCAGGAGCAGGAGCTTCAAGAACGGCTGTATCGTCCGGCATTGGCGTTGGCGGCAAGATATTGAAAATCCCCATTCCAAGTTCTTTTTCCTTTTCGTCGACCGGCGGCGAATCGTCTTCAATAGGTAATGTGACATGCAATAAACCAATTGACTTCCGCCTTGGACCAGAATGACCAACAGCCGAACCACGACGACTATCCCCTGGGGAAGATGCCGTGCCGGCAGAATGAACAGAAGAACGTCTTCGACCAGCGATGATGGGTTCTTCGATTGATATAGAAATGTTTCGTTTCGGAGGGGTAGCAAGTAAAATCCCTGCACTGCCTCTTCTTGAAGATGGATTCAAAGGTGAAGGGAGTGCTAACGATGCACGACGAGGACTTTCGGGCAAGATGATTGATGATTTTGGGATTGATCGCGAGAAGCTTGATCGCTCCAAGGAAGACCTCTGAGCTCCTGGTCCATGATCTTCTTCATCTTCAGGCAAGGAACCGATAGAAGGAGCTCCAGAAGCATGTTTTCGAATCGGTGATTGTGGGTGCGGGATATGTTGTCGTGGAAGGGCATTTGGTGTTTCACCTTCGTTATATCCAGTAGCCCATGTAAAAGCTTCTTCCAAAGGTCCATCCTGTTTTTCGACATCATCACCCATACTTCCCCTGCTCCCCCTCGAGACTTGACCAGGTAGGACAACCGTTGAGCCCCTTCGTGTGCCGGGACCAAATTGGCCATCGGTATCGAATGCATCTGTCCATGTCGCCCAGGACATTGTGGATAGTAATCTCGATTTCCGCCTTGGAGGTTCGGCCGCCCTTTTGGCAAGATAGTCCTGCCATGAATCATCGGCTTGTTGTGGGTCGGCTGGCAGGATAGATGTGGGTGGAAGTGAGATGGAAGGACGGGGAATGTATTGTCGAGTAACGTGGATGTGAAGCGCGACTTGCAATGTCGAGGGAATGCCTTGTGCATGGGCAAGGAGGATGGGGGCGATCCAATTCAGGTGGACTATTGATTAGCGTTGCTGGCAACGATAGGTAGGGGACGTACGCCTGGACTTGACCATCCAGATGATACTGAATTGACGAGGATGGGGTTTGCCTTCCTTTGCATCACGGATAACCTGAAGGAGATGTGATACAGCGAATGATATTCCAGATCCACCTATCGATCAGCCTTGACTTGATGGCTAGACGGCACGACGTACCAGCAACGACTAGAACCCCATCATACATCTCCATAGTCCTGACATGCCCATACGGCCCTTCGACAGCAGCCTTGACTTCGATCTTGCATTCCTCATCGACTCCCAATCCTTGCGCCTTCCTCTCTTTATCGACTTGCTGCTTCATCCTTTTCGTGAACCCATCTCTGACCCTGACGATGAATGTCAATTCACCCGACTCGGTTCCTGATCCTGGATGTTTCGGAATAGTCGTAGCGGTAAAAGGATGTGCCTCCCAAGGTAAGCTAGCCATACCGGGCATGACCACGTAAAAATGTTGTCCTGCCGACCACGATAGATGCGGGGAGGGAGTCTGAAACGAGATCTTTAGTGTCGAAGGAGTGAGAAGGGTGAGAGTGGCGGTGGAAGGTAGATTGTCGGCTGTGGGGGAAGGAATGACTGTCCATAATTTGTTGAGGATGAATAGACGGAGGATTCGGAATAATCGGTCGGCTGCCCAGAGACCGATGCCGGGGTAGATCCAGATATCAACTGCTCGCCAGTGCATGATGAAGGCTGCTAATGTGAGGGCAGCGAGAAGGATATGAGTGATGAGGAAGAACTCGTAGATCTTTTGTCGGACATAGCGGAGGGAAGTGATGTTGAGTAGGGTGAATGCGAGAAGGCCGGTGAATCCCTACAAGTCAGCTCACGACCAAGAAAAAGACTTTTGATGAGTTACCCAACGACTTAGGGATGTTGCCCAATTCTGCGGATGGAATCCGCCCAGAATATAGAAATAACCACCAGCATGAATCCAAACTCCCAAGAAACATACCCGCCCAGCAGCTCGGTGAAGGAAATTCAACTTTTCATATCCGATACCGGTGAGGACTATCATAAGTTAATGGCTCTGAGCCAAGTAGCAGACTTACAGGATATCAAGTTGTTTTTACCTGCCAAAGCAATGATCAGGGGCATCTGAGCTGCGGAGATCCATCCAGCTTGGTTAGCGTAGGTTTTGTGGTCCAATACATTGGCTACCTGTCAATGCGAGTCCACGAAGATTGTCAATGGGCGAACTTACTACCGGTGAAAGACAGGACAAGACAACCAAGGGTGTAGACTATTGTCCAAAGCAATTCGACGGTCGAGATTGAGGGCTTGGATTTACGCTTTATCCACCACCGTAACCTGGGTAATGGGATCGTACTCAATCCGATAAACTTGTCGGCGCATAACGTGAATGCTCGACTGAACCTCTGAGCTTTACCCAATTTCCTCGTTGTCCTGATATTCTCTGGATCCTTCTCAGACAGAGAGCCCGACCTTGACGAATGGTCTGGCGATGATGGTGCCGATTCCAGTAGAGGTAATGTCGAGCCTGATCTTCTTGCGATGTATCGGATGGTAATGGAGATGATGTTGATCAACGTCAAGAGACCAAGTATGGCGGATGTGGTGTACCAGAATAGGTATCCTTCAGGCTGAGGTAAGCCCATCGTGAAGATTCGTCAAGTCGGGTCGGGAGTCGGGATACAGAGTCGAAGATCGAGTGCCGATACTTATAAAGCCAACACCGCAGGCGACAGGTCTACTGTGCCGTAGCTGTACTGTGCCGTAGCTGTACTGTGCCGTAGCCTTTCCGTTAATTATAGAAAAGAGAGAGAAAGAGAGAACGAAAGAGAATGACAATAGATAGAATGAAAAGAACAGTCAGCCCTCATCATCTATTAGCATGACATTTTGCACCACTTCAGCCTACCATCATCGGACCTTTGCTTCTTCGTCGCTCACAGGGCCACGGTATACGCCACGCCGATACGTCCAATGATTTGGGTTATGAATAAGCTCTTTAGCGATCAATTCAAGCCGTGTGCCTGATTGACATGACCGGAATCGGGACTCTTGATGATGGTGTACAGCCGAGGATTCCGGGTCTACCATAACGAGGAGTTGGTAGTTGAATGCAAGAGAGGTAAGTGGAATGAGTTGAGGGGCTGAATGGGCCGGAAGCGGTAAATTTGCTTCCGACAGGAGTAATCGGAGAATTACACACCCTTGGTGTGTGCCCTGTAAAGAAAGCTTAAATATTGTGTGGCGTCGATGAAGGAGCCGGCTATGTCCGATTCTATTGGTATTAGGAAACAGCATCAATGACTGTGGCTGGAAAGAACAATATCAATGCCATACATTCAGCGCCATTTTCACGTACTGATCGACAGACCACCGAGGTGGCTGGAGGTTCAACCGAGTCCAGCGGCGTGATATCTGTCAGCACGTTATACTCAAGGTGATGAAGCGCTGTACTCCCGTTCAGCACGCCTAACGTGTCCGGATGCAAACGGGAGGACCAAACAAGCTTAAACACCTCTCTAGCCCGCCTACCCCGCACCGCCCTGACACTCGTCGCGGGCAAAGCGGGCTGATTGAGCTTGGTACTAACTGCGCTGGTACAGACTGTGCTCATATACTGCCTTGTCAACGGCCACTGCACTTCAGTTGTGCACTCTTTACATCCATTCCGCCATTCACCTACGGGTATCTCATACGAAGCGGTGTCTATACTCAGGGACAAGGTGTGTCTGAAAGGACCCATTGCTAGTTTACTACTTTTGTGTCCCTGAGTCAATATGTCCATCACCAACAACACCGCATCATCTTCTACACCTCAACGACAACCGACTATTACATACCCTTTACTTCACCTCGATTCTTTCACCACAGACCTATTCCCCAGCCATACGCACGCCGGCCCAAGTCAAGTAAAGGACAATATCGATCAGCAGGGAGGGGATCGGCAATACGGAGATGAGACTAGATTATTACGCGAATCTACTTCTACTTCTTTCTTGAGACAATCTAGTTCCAGTCCCCGTACTCTTGGCGATAGAGAGAGAGATCAACAATATCACGACACGTACGAAAATTACAACGGATCGATGCTTCATCCAGCACAAGGCTCAACCTCATCCTCGACGCGTCTCCCTCCACCACCTAGTCTTGCTTTACCTGCTCTACCTAGCCTATCGCCCATTACTCCAGTCTACGCGCTACCAGATACCAACATGGAGGCAGGTTCATCGACCGCGTATTCACCTGCTGGTCCTCGACCTCAAAAGTCGTTAGGTCCGGCTTTATCGATAAAAATCCCACAATCACCACCGCCTTCACGCGTAGCTCCACCTCTGCGTGACTCGCCTGGGATACCTAGACGCCGGACAATAGTCGAGCATGAAGGCTATCAAGGTGTCCCGCTTGATGTAGAGGGTTTGCGTATATCAAAGGAGAAGGAGACGCCACGCCGACTGGACAAGAAGGCTTCGATGAATGATCTCAGGGCATCACCCACAGCTTCATCACCTACAGCCAAGCGATCACTTCCTCGTCCACCTGAAATGGTCTTGCCGACCGGATCAACCACTTGGCCAATCCCCACCGGTCCCAAACCCCAACAGGTACAGCATCATCAGCAGAAATCAGCCACCATCTTACCTATCGTCAGCGGTCTTGCGGACGCTGGTCCATACCCCACCACGACACCGCGTCAATCCGCCATCGGACTTGGTAAACCACCTTCAGCACGACAACCTCCGCCAAAGATGCAAGAGGAAGTCTGCTTGGAATGTATGATGCGTGATAGGGATCTTGCCGATATCGAAGTAAACGGTCCGGGATGCTGGTCAAGGCAAAGTGATGCCGATTGGGACGACTTGAAATGGAGGGAGGAAGCTCTTTTGAAATCAATGGGAAGTCAATCGACATTATCAGTGCCATCACTTGAAGATGATGGATCGAGTGACTCGGAATCAACAAGCGCTAGTCTCCCTTCTACAGGTATTTCAACTGAGGACGTGGAGAATAGGAGAAAGTTGGTGATTCAGAAACAACATCGGATGGCTATTCGGGCGAAACGGAGAGAAGCGGATGAACGTGTGTTGCGAGAGGTGGGCTGGAGAGGCTTCCAGTGGGAGGAAGGCAAACGGGGAGAAGGGTTACCTCGAGGATTTAGGGGAACAGTTGGTGGACCTCTGTCCGTGGAAGCTATCAAGGGAGTCATGACCAAGGTGAGTAGCTCGTGAACTCGCGTTCAATCCTGATGGCCAGTATCCCAAAGCTTCTGAGCATCGATACGAATACCTTCACAATTACCTATCACATCAATGGCGCCTTGTCCTAGAGATCAGGGCAGAAGCAAGTCGAAGAGGTGGCTATCCCGCACCAAGCGAGATACACTATAATGACTCGGTCTCTTCTCATGAACCCACTCCTGGCGCCAGAACAAGTTCAATATCATGGGAGCAGCGTGCAGCTCGTGAAGTGTCAGAACCATTCGCTTCACCCGCTGTCCGACCATCCCCATCAACTCCGGCAGATCTGACTGGTCGACCTAGACTCAATATTGGGCCTCGTCCACATACTCAACTCCTCCCTGAAACTGCAGAACGAATCAACGTACACGCAACCCCTCACTCGGCTCGTAGTCGATATGAAAAGGGAATTTCGAGTCCAGGAACGCTTGAACGAAGTCCACAACCCGATAGATGGGATGAGGATGATGCTTTTTGGTCCCCCGTTTCTGGTGGTGATGGTTCATTGAGGCCTTTCTCATTCGCAGTTCGTGCAGGAGCAGCGGCTGGGCGAGATGGAGAAGGTTCAGGACGAAAGAGTCTATTCAGACAATGGGGTGGGAGTGTCACTTCCTTCTTTGGTGGAAGTCAGGGTGGAAGTGGAAGTATGATGGATATGCAGTATGTTCATTTCCGTCTTCTTCTTTGTTGACGATGCTGATGGTAGTCTTGGACTGGATGCGGATCGACGAGCGGCTTACCCCAATTCCAATAATCCTCATCGAGATGTCTACCCTCGCGCTGTATCTATGGCATCCCCGAGTCGACCTTCATTCTTCTCAAAGGATTCAAGGACGTCCATCGACAATGTACGAGATCCTAGGGCATTGACGAAATCAATCAGTTCATCCCGTCTTTCCCAGGTTGTGAGACACGATCAAGAAGAAGAACCAAAGAAGAAGAAAGGATTGAAAGGGTTGATTCAGAAAATGAAACCTAAATCAAAGAGGCAATCCTCCGACATTCCACCTTTACCTCAACACCCACAATATCAACCACGTCTACCACAAGATGTCGGCACACCACTTGCACCCCCACCTAATATGGCTTATCTATCCGGAGACGGTCAACAGAGACATAACCGAAATTCGTCTCAATCGTCCATGGCAGATAGTCAGGGATCGAATTGGAAATTACGTTCAGTCTCTGCTCCCATCGGTATTGGTGGATCGTCATCTGGAAGTCAGAGTGCCAGTCCGACCAGTTCAAAATATAGGAGAGAAAGCTACAATTCTCAATTACGAAATAACGATGATGAACGTGGAGCGACAATGGAAATGCTGCATCCTAGTAATGGGAATGGGCAATATCAACAACAAAGGCAATTGTACGCTTCTCCCGAACCAGGTTATGACGGACGATCATTATCAAATGCCCCTCTACCCAATGGTAATGGCTACCCAAACCCATCGTTCCGAAATTCGAAATACGCCTCGGGATCCATCTCGAATTCAAGCGGGGTAGCAGCGACGATCGAAACTCCACCTATGCCATTGAATGCAACTCCTTTCTTCTCTCGTCCACCATCCATCAACTCGCCAGCGAATTCTACAAATATGAATCGATTCAAAAATTTACCTCCACTTCCACCTACCGATGATAGAATGGCAAGTTCACCTGAATCATTCCAATATATGACCGACACGCAACAACAAGATTTTTCGACTCCAAACCGTAGGACAATGTATACGCAACCCACCAGTGGACATCCATATCCACAGGGACAAGCCCCGCCCAGAGCGTCCTTCGACAGACCGAGCAATACACCCCGTGCTGAACCTTCACCCAGAATGGTTCATTCAATGTATGCTCAACCCACTACTGGATCGAATTTGAGTTTTGGAAGTGGCAGGTTCCCCCAAGTGCAACAACATGTCAATCATCCTATGCCACAGGGTGGATATGTAAAAGGAAATGGGTTTGCGGCCGAGGGTGAGAAGAAGAAAAAGGGTTTCAAAGGTTTCTTTGGAGGTGCTAAAGCTGGTAGAATGGCTTGAGTTTGGGGGATTTGGTGGTCAGAGGGATGAAGGAGTAGGGCGTGGATGTACTGTATTCTTAGATGAAGTGAGACGAGACGAGTCATGACGGAATGTTTGATATGCCATGCACGATTACATGATGCCATGAGGAGGGGATACGATGCGTGGACTCTGGTAGTATTCCATGATGCAGGTTCCCATGACCGAGGTTTAGTCTTGTCCTCCCAGTGCTCGCTGCTAGTACTCCAGGATGCGTGAACACCGATCTGCATTCGTGTATATATATCTAATCTTGGTCTCGTCGTATAGTATATCATCAACATCGTATAAACATCACCCTCATCATTCTCATCTAGCAGATAAAAATCTATCCCTCTACTGCCTTAGTCCCAAGCCCAAACCATGTCGCGAGGCCCTCTGCGGGCGACATTCCATTTTGAACAAGAGCACCCCTCATGATGCCAACCCATCCAACAGCATAATACTCATTGACCATTCCACCACAAGTCGCAATCATGAATCCCCATAACCATATTCTACCCGTCCACCCTCCCACTCTCATTCCAGTGACATTTTTTAAGAGTCTTTCAGCGATACACCCCAGACCTTGTAGGAGGTAGAACGTGAGGTATGGTAATTGGGCTGCGGAGTCTGAGACGGGGATGGAGATTATAATATGGAATAGGGCCGAGGCGGCAAAGATTGAAAGCATTCGGAGGGATTTAGGGAGGAAGGAGAAGGGTTGTGTCCATAGGATAAAGATATCCTTTTCATCAGTTCTTGTATCTCGTGTTGAGGATAGGAAAGTGACGTACGCGTAATAACTTTTCGTCAGCTCATTACAAGGACGGTAGGAACAAAAGTAGTCAAGATAAAACTCACCTGATGATACCTCTTACCCCAGAGATCATTCAGACTATCAGCCTTCCATGGTTGATCCATAAATCTAGGCCATTCTTCATCTATCCAAATCCCACTCCCAATCCCAATGAGAGCAAACATATGATAAGTCCCCATTGTAGCTACACAAATCCCAACTCCGACTGCGAATGCCATCCAAGTCCAAACGACCCACCACCATCTTCCCCCAACTTGATTACAGAATACCATTAAATCGCCCCCTCCGCCAGGATGAGGTGAACCTAAACCAGTCGGATCGAGAAAGTAGGCAGGATAGAGAATGAGATCCATTAATGTAATATGAAACAACATGTGGGTAGCGTGATATGATATTGACGAGAAGTAACCACGACCACTTGCTCCGGCTTTCGTTCGAGGTGGGAGAGGTGGGTTGGGGGGAACATTGATATGTCGGAATTCGGATGACAGGAGATTGAAGGTTTTGAATATGTTGTTGTTCCTGATAAACCCAAGAGGAGGTTGACGAGTGAGCGGATGGGTAGTTGGAGGAGTCTTGGTGAAAGAGTAACGGATTGCTGCGGATAACGTCTGGTTCTCATGTCAGTATGATTTGTATAAAGAGACCGTGACAGGACTAACGAAAAGCATCTATGGGTCAGCTTTGACATGGTGAAAACAGTACATACTGATAGTTCAAACAACTGAACGTCGTCCGCTTCCTATCAGCTATCAGCTGCACGATAGGACGTACGCCTCTCAAGCTTATAACTCCACAACATGATCCACGTTGCCCATAGCGCAATTGGCAGTAATCCAATCCTCACCCTACGCGTCCCAGGGTATAGGGAGCAATAAGTGATGATTGCAGGTATGATCAAGGTCAGACCGATGCTCCATATAGGAGCGCCTTTGAATGTAGCCATGATGTGAGGATGTATAACAGAGAGTGGAGTTGGATGTTGCGCCTTTGATGCTGAAACGAAATCAAGGCAAGGCCGGTTGACCGGTACCTGAAGATCTTCCACAAAAGTACCTATCATGACTGGAGTCAAAATTGAACTGGCAGCTCATGTCAAATTCAATACATATGCTTATACTGAATGCGAATTTGCTGTTGTATGCGGAATATGAACATGCCAATTCAATTCGTCCTTTGTCCAGATCATGTGAAAAAAGACATCCAAGCCGAGCCATCCCTCCGAAGACATGGACCTAAACAACCATCCCCGTTTCCCTTTTCCGCTCTGTCTTCTCGCATACATCAGACAAATCTTGATCACACTGACCAGATTAGACAACCCAGTTCCCGCCTGCCATTTATCTCTTCTCCTTATACGTCCGCCCCTCCGTCGACAACCTACAGCTCCATCGCTTCGGCCATATCAAATTCTTCACCGTCCCTGCCCCTCCTCCTCTCTTCAGCTTCCTCGCTCGAACTAGGCCCTCTCCTTTCAAGATCATGCTCGGCCAATTCTTCCTCTTCATCATGGTCTGGTAGATCCGCAGCTCCACTTCTAACTGAACTATTTCTTGCGGTACTGTGGAATCCGCCAAACATTCCACCTCCAATCATACCCGCTCGAGATTGAAGTGAGAGTGGATGACCTCTATTGGGAATTGGGGATACCCCATGGCTCGAAGGAGAACTTGCACCTGGGAAATGTAGACCGGCCATATCGGGTAAGGAAGATGGATGACGTGGTGAATTTGAAAATGATGGCGCTCTGCTTGCTCTTGGAGCGCCAGATCCCGAGGATGGTTGTCGCTGGATTTGAGGTTGAGGTTGGGGATAGTGATTACGGAGACCTAAGCCGGATGGTCGAGGAGACATGGCGTTCGATGTTGGTGGGTAGATGTCACCCGCGCCCATTGACGATGTAGTCGAGTCGGATCCAGGCGATGTTCGACGTTCTTTTCCAGTTCGCTCTTGCATGATTGCCCCCAGACTGGATGGCTCGCGAAGAGAAGAAGGAGTAAGAGGAGCAGTGTTTGAACTTGCTGGAGATCGAAGTCGACTTTGGTCGGAACTGACAATGCTTGGCCATAGAGATCTATCTTTGGGTAAAGACGATCCAGCAGTAAGGATAATGGCAGCTTCCATGACGGCCACTTGTTGATGTTTCGACATGTTTACCGTTGCAGGATCTTGCCATTGAGGTGTATGTTCCCATCGATGTTTACTAAGGCATCCAGGGTGCATGTAGTCCTTGATAGTCAGTTTCTGGCAATGTCTATGTTCATTAAACCCAGACTTGACGTACCTTTCCACAGATTTCACAGTTAAACTTCTGTCCCCGTCTACGTCCCTTGACACCCCCACTCCCAGTACCCAAAGCAAGCGGATTAGAATCTTCACCATCAATATCCATCTCATCACCATCAATTTCCCCACTCCCACTCCTCTCATCGTCATCCGATCCTCGAAATTGAAGATCGAACCCAAATTCTTCCCCTTGTTGAGGTAATTTACTGGTTCGAACAGGAAGTGAAGCTGGAACTTTGGAAATGGAGTTGGATTTAGCTCGACCAGCTGGCATTGGTCGTGAACCAGATTGAGATGGACGTCGATCGATTTTACCGAAATCGTATAACGTAGGACCGGCGTTACTGGTCCTTCGCTGTAGCGCGGGCGCTCCAGTGAATGATGCCGAGTGGTTCATAGCAGCAGGCCGTCTTTCCATCAGCCACGTCCATCTCCGCATAGCTAGAAGAAATGACATACGATTCCCAAGTCCCGATAGCACCTGATTTACCTCTAGCCTGAGACGTTGAGGAACTCATCCTCCTTGACTTTGGAGCTGAGCCGGATCCATTGGCATTGCCGTTCGAATTACCGATAGCGATAGTAGGTACTGGCGGTCGAGCAGCAGAGAGGTAGGATTGATTAGGTACTGAAGCGGGAATTGCTTCTTCTTTCGTTTCCACAGTTATTTGACCACCAGACGCGAGCGCCATCAGATCTGAGATCAGCATTTATCCGGTAAGGTAAAGCAAGTGGATATTGACGTACCAAGGGCGTGAGAATGTAAGTCCCCATCTTCCTCGCTATGTTTACAATAAGGCTGAAAGGAAGGATGGTGATGAGCTGTAGATTCTGGTGGTGTTGTTTGACCCGTAGACTTTGTTGAAGAATGCTGAAGAGAAGGATGAAGGTGATGATTTCTCGACTCGTGTCCATTCCCATTTCCATTGGTATTACCATTGGTAGATGGCTTCAATTCCGTCCTTTGCCCAATTCCACTTCCGTTTCCATTCCCATTTTGATTAGCCTGTTGTGATCGAGTGAGGACCATATGTACGCAGGTCGAGTGTTGTAGTTCGTGTAGTTGGATAGATGAGAAGTTGGAGATGGGGAAAATATAGATTGAGTTTGGGTGACGCGTATATTTCAGATGAGACATTATTTAAGGGGAGAGAGTGATAAAAGTAATGTCGGTTGTGAGGTAAAGTGTAGTTGCACAGAGTGGGACCTAGGTCAGCTATACCCTCAAGAGCAGAGGGAAAGGAGAGTGAAGGACGATCATTCATGCATGGAGGTGAGGTGTTGAATGATGGAGGATAGACAGAAGAATGATTCCCCGAACAGAACGGACGTAGACATACCTCCATTTTGCTCTCGGACCCAACAGCTCCCCAGGTCATAGTTTCTTCCTAGGGCGAGGGTACTAGCGAGAGCGTAGCTATGCTATACTGCTGATGCTATAAGGGCGAATATGTATTGCAAGACAAGTGATGAATAATGGTACTTTTGATAATATGTAGGATAAGGTGGGTAATTCGAAATATCCTGGCCGGGCCAAGGGACCGCTTCTCAGGGTAAATATCATATATCGCTTTCAATAATAATCCATTATTATATATATGGTACAATAAAGACGTGCTCGCAAGTGCATCGACCATCTAGCTAGTGGATCTGGCTGTTCTATGTATGCTCAGCGGTCAATGTCATGGTCATGCATACGCACCAAGCACAATGAGATGAATCAGCGCCCTCTTCCTTTTATGAACCAAATTCCAACTTTTTGTGGCTGTGGCATCTGAGGCTTCTCCCTTCTTCTATTCGCTGCGGGGTATTGCGGGGAGAAATAACCAAGATACTACTTTCGGCAATTCAAGTTTCCCACTGAGTCTCGATCAAAAGCATGCGTGACCCGATCAGAGGCGATGCTCCCAGTCTGTATCAATTGCGGCACGGGAAGGCGTAGTCAGTCCCGTAGTTCGTGGTCGCGTTCATCGTTTCCTCATGTCATTTCATATGTCTACTCGGTGTGAGCTTAGAGTACTCGTATGTCGGATGCTCTTTTCATCCGAGATAGCCCCAGATCCCTCATGAAGGCACTATGACTAGAGACAAGATGTAATCTGGCCAAGAACAAAGCATTTGCAAGTCTATTGTATGCATATTCTACCACTCAATAGATCGCTGTATGACCTAGAACTTAGAACTTGCTCAAGTCCCTACCGAAAATACCCCTCTTGACCCAATCAATCATCAACAATAATCTCGTTCGCATAGAAGTCTGTTCGGACCAGTAGATCCTGCATATCAGTGTTTGGCCTGATTGTAGTCTCGGAGATGATAGAGGTTGGATAAGGGATGCCACGGGAAGAAAGTAGGTAGAAGAAGAAGAAGGGAAAGACATACGATCTCCAAGCGTACATAGCGAGCAATCCTCCAGCGAGCGAGTACCCCTCATAGTCAAATACCGCTCTGTTGGTCAGCATACATCACTGAAGGGTTGACGAGCAGTGATTGGAAAGGTGCGCTGCGATGAACGGGCCGTAAAGAGAAATCGAAGAAAAGGGGAGGACAACGAAAAAGGGAAGACTCACGAGTTACCAATATAAGCAAGTGTACCCAAATGTAAGTACTTGAATGGCTTGTAGTACATTTCATCATCGTGATCTGGCATTTCATTCGCGTCGAGGATTTGAGTTTGTTGAGCGAGTTTACCGTACATCTTTGCCAAGTATTTGCCTTGTTGAGCTGCTACTTGTGCGGTCTACAGGTTAGCCCGAATTCTTTCGCACCTCCAAGTAAGGCGAATGGAGAGTCAATGGGAACGTACAGCTGGATATGATGTGATTTTAGATTGTAATTTCTGGAATGCAGCTGCGACTTCGTTCAGTGTAAGGATGTTGTCGTGGTCCGTATCGCTCTCTTCGAAGATATCTCGTCTACTTATCAGCCGTACGACCACAAAAGTTTGAGTTGGCGTACACTTTCTCCAAGTATTGCTGAGCTAAAGGATATGATTTCTTGATTTCTCCGACCATTTGTTCCCATTCATTGTAATCCCTTATGATCAGCCAATCTCATGGGGAGAATCGGCAACTAGAACGTACATCTTGTTATCCTTATTGTGGTCATATTTGTCCCATAACTCCATCATATCTCCAACCAAGTCAGTGTGAACCTGTCATCAGCTCGACCCCATCAACGGACACTAGTCGATGAGGAACATACAGTAGCGGCATCTCCGATAGCGTAGACAGTTCCCTTGGGTGCACCCCTGACTCGAAGGTATTGATCCACCTCAACTGCTTTAGAGTGGTACTGGTTTGGTAGCAGCTCGACAAGACGTTTAGTAAGGGGTTGCATTGCTATTCATCAGGCACAACACTCAAAGAAATGGATGAGCAACGTACCAATACCAGTTGACCAGAGTACGAAACCGGCTGGGATCTCAATGGCGTGAGGTTCCGAGTTCCTATTCTTAGGATCTTTGATCGTGATTTTCACTGTATCCTCTGAAACTTCGGCGACCCTATCTGATCAGCATGACTTCTCGACTTACGAATAAAGGAGATGGGAGACTGACCTGGCATTGGTGATTATGGAGATATCACTCCTCTTGAACCTCTGTTCGGCGTATTGAGAGATTTTCTCGGCATAGGTGTTCAGAATATGATCTCGGCTCTGGACTACTGTTACTCTGACCTCAGATTCTAGGAGTTTGGGGTACTACCATCAGCCTATTTTCGAAGATTCAGTAAGTCAGGGAGTAGGAGAAGGAGACGAACATATTTCAAGACATCCTCTGCCATCATATCCCTCAACTCTGCTGCAAACTCTACACCCGTGGGTCCTCCTCCGCAGATAACGAACGAGAGTAATCGTTTTCGTTCTTCAGGTGAGGTCGTGGGGAGGGATGCCAATTCCAGATTGGCTGTTTATCAGCCTCCCTCCTGAGCAAGAAGGATTGAAGGGGCTTACTCATGACTCGCCGCCTGATTGCTTGTGCATCTGGGACAGTCTTGAGCTGGAAACAATGCTCTAGACCTTTAACACCATGATCATTAGATGTCGATCCACAAGCGATAACAATCTTATCGTCTGCTCGTTAGCTACTTTCTTTGGATCTCTGGAGGACGGATGGGACTTACAAGGAACGTAAGCCCTCTTGGTTCCAGTTCCCTGATCACTTGGGACTTCTACCTCAACTAGCCTCTCGCTCATATCGAGATCAACAGCTGATCCCATTAGATAATGTCCTCTGACCCTTGCTACTAATTTCCTGAGTGGTTCGACTAAAGATCGAGCTTCGACCGTACCGACACAAGCGGAAGGGAGGAGAGGCGTAAATGCGAAATAGGTTTGAGGTGAGATTAGAGTAACGTTATATGCGTCTGGGGGTAATGATTGGATTAATCCGACCGCCTTTGAGTCAGCCCTGTCCTTTTCTGTTCTATAGAGAGTTGAAAAGACCTACACCCCATCCACCACCAATAATAACCAATCTGGGTTTATCTTTCATACCCAATTTCTCAGCTTCTTCAGCGTCCAAATTTACTTCAATAATCGGTAAATTCTTCTTTCCACCCCGTCTAGGGTGTAGACTCAGCGGATTGATTGGAACTCTGTCGACATGCTTATCCGAGTACGTAAACGCATCATGAGCAAGGATGACACCTATCACTAAACCAACACCGAGGACTGCCGACATGGATAATCGAATTCCGAATGTCAGATATGGGTGGTTCTGGGCGAACGGTTTGGAGGGAATCGAGATTGTTCGCTTGGAGGTGACATTTCTAGAAAGGGCTAGCGGTCGGGTAGAGTTCAAGGTGGAAAGGGGTCGAGAAGCGGTCAATGATCGCGAGGATCGAAGGACCTGTTGAAATGGAAGTCGGGGTGGCATCTTGAGTATGCCGATCCCTTTCGTGCAAGCAGCCTGAAGTAGTACTTGTACTGGGCGATTGAGAGGCTCTACACTGTCCTCGGTGCTGAGCTTGACGTCTTGACAGCTAGGTCTTCGATATGATTGTGTGAGAAAGGATGAGGAGGATGATCAGAAAAGAAGAATGTGAACCAGGTACGCAAATTGAGATACGTCATCTATCTTTATTCTCGGAACGCGGTCGTGTATATCTATTGACTTTACCAGGCGCAGGTATACTGGTACCTAAGTGTTCATGGCAAAGCACGAGCAAAACTATCATTATGCAGATACATATATCGTTCAGTCATCACAGTCATAAGCGTAAATCAACTCTGTCCCCACCACATCCGCCCATATACCTATGCTAAACATATAGCTGCACCGCGCCCTCTTCTTCATCCTGCGTCCATTCCGCCTCTTTCAACACACTAACATGCCTCAATCCACACTCTTTGACAGGGCACTTCCACTCGTACTCTACTGGCTCGTTCACAGTCTTTCGACTTCCCCTTTTCTTTCCGCCTCTTGCCTTTTTCACTACCTTGCTCTCATCTCCTAAAATGTCAAGACCACCAGGAGGGGGTCTTATAATGTTTACACGATCTTTTTCTTCCTGAGGTCCACAAATGTCGAATAAACATTTTTGATCCAGTAGATGACCACATCTCAAGCCCCATACTCGATCTGCTGGTGACTTTTGACCGTCATTGAGGAAGAGCGGATCACCACACCGCGTACATGCCATGTACCGTTTAGCATGTCGAGGTTGATCAATTTCGATAGTATCGTTTAATTCGAAATCGCTCGTAAACCCTTCTGGAAGATCGAGAGGAACAGGAAACGGTTGTCTCGCTATGATCACTGATGGATCCTCGAAAGGCACACGACCGGCAGGTTGCAGACCATGAGCATGACCATGACCGTGTCCGTGGAAAGGTCGCAATCGGTTGAGTAGTGCTTCCATCCGTTCTCGATCGGGATCGTCTCGCATAAGGTTCTCGAGAATACCTTCAATCATACCAGGATGTCCAGCATGTTGAGCTTCTCTAGCCCTTCTTACACGATCTATTCTATCACGAAGTCCTTCATACTCGGGTATATATTCATCGGGGGGACGGAATCGAGCTCGACGAGGCGGTGGAGGGGTAGGATCAGGTGGACGTTGATAGTTGATTTGTTGATTACCTCGACGGAGAACTGCGCCGCCGAGACCGATGCGAGCGCGAGGGCGGGGCGGAGGAGAGGCGTCAAGCTGAGGGCGGTTTTGGTTATTATACCTTTCTTCAGCTTGCCGTCGACGAGGAGCATAATCTCGTAGGTCGAATTCCGTTTCCATCGGCGGAAGATAATCATCATCTCGATCGTCTGACAGCGCGCGTCTGGCTCTTCTACGATGTTCCGCCACCTGATCTATCCCTGTCTGTCAGCTCTGTATATTGCTCTAGGAGAGGACTTACGATTACTCTCTCTCCAGGCATTCACATCATATGCCTCTGGGTCCCGTCGTGCGGCTATATCCGCTCTTGGCCCTTCTCGCCCAGCTCTGGCATTACCAGGTATCCTTGCTGCATATTCTCCAGTTCTCTCCATGGCTGATTCCCGGACAGGGGCCGCTTGACCCGTGAACTCAATATCATCATCATCCTCCTCCGTCAAGTCGATCACTGCCCGAGATACACTAGGCCCGGCAGCAGCAGGAGTAGCGGTTGGAATAGCAAGTCCATGCCTAGGTCTCGGTACCGGAGGGGCTCGTGATGGTATAAGAACAAACGGATCACGTCGACGGGGCGCGTGTACTGAAACAGACGCTTCGTCTTCGGATGATGGACGTCGTGCTGGCGCTAAGACTGGTTCTGACTCGTTCAATTCGCGAAGTCTAGAGCTAGATCTTCGAGGGAGGGAGATAGGAGGTCGAGTGGGAGTCGGGGAGGTTGACGAGACATCGATAGGTGATTCGGGAGGGTGCACGGGCATTTGACCTTTATCCGGCGGGTCGGGGCGTATGAAAAGGCAAGTCGATTTTCTGCTAGGGTTATCTGAGATGTTCTATGATTACAAGTGGGTTGGTTGGGTTGGGGATAGGAGCTAAGGTAGTGGAGTATGATATGAAGTCGAGTGAGATTATCAGTCTTGACCTTAAATGGTGATCGGCGGCAAATGCATCGTGGGAAAGCTTACCTGCGCGTACAAAGTTCAAAACCCACCGTCATTATGCTCAGGCCTGAATTGTGTCAAACACCTCAGTGACAACGATGACAGCCGCAGGCCCATCACAGTCATCAAAGGTGAAAGGCCCTCAGGCTTCAACTTCGACACACCGAAAAAATGTCACGAGACTAGCCCCCCCACTTCCAGCTCGACCTTCTTCATCTTCTCATCCCTCGACTAGGAAGAATGGTACGCATGCTACACTACCTATCAAGAATGTTCAGGGCACAAAGACCCGCCGAGCGGATAGTTCGAAAGATGGATGGGATAGGGATGTAGTGTTTGTCACGAGGAACACACCGCTAGGAGCGTTGATGGGTAGATGTAGGAGTTTGATCATGGTCGAGGGGTAGGTCTTTCCTTTGGCATACTGTTGGAGGACCCTGATTATAGGTATACACGTATAAGACTGCATGCCTTAGCAGCAGCCATTCCTCATGCTTTACTGCTTCTACATGCTTTACTTGATATTTTACCTTATCCTCAAGGGGACAAAGGGATGTGGTATGAAATCAGGACGGGTAGTACGGAATGTGTAGAGGAGGTCAACATGAGAGAAAAAGGCAAGGGCAAGAAGAAGGATGATGAGGCTATGCAAGGCGAGGAACCAGACTTCGGGGATGTAGGAGGGATTGAAGAGGATGAACCGGAACGTATAGCTAAATTAAAGGTAAGCTACCTGAGTATCAATCCCCTTAAAAGGAGTGCTTATTCTCAGGCATCAATCGAGATAGATTTGCATATAGGTCCTAAACGCAAACAAACGGAAACGACGTCGACTAAAATTCAGCCAGTGAAGTCCAAACGGTCAAGACCGGGAAAGAAGAAACGAGAAGCGCTCAGGCGAGCCGAAATTGATCGTGAGGACGGGCATGACGATGAAGATGACGAAGGGGGTGAGGAGGAGGAGATGAACTATATCATGTCGGCTCCTCCCCGGCCCAGTGCCCGTGTAGAGATAGAGAGGGACATGTCACCAGAAGAGGAAGAAGAGGAGTTAGAAAATAGATGAGAGTAGTCGTTCTACATGATACCACTAAAATGCCTGTATGCTCGTGAATGCATAATAATTAGATTAGTGCTTTAGATTGGAGGATAGCGATAGCATCTCTTGGCAATGAAGTGTGCTGTGAAAACCCCGCTATGGGACCTGGACTCTGGACCTGAACGGGCGCCACCATTCCATCATTCCATCTTTGCTCCGCTCCACCCTGGCTACGCATTTCAATTTCAGTTCACTGCATACTCAACTCGCTATTCACATACTCCCCACCTTTGAACAGGACCGACCTTATTGGGATAAAGAAGCTGAATCACCCAAGGAAAGTCTTGGTCTGAAAGAGGGACCATACTTGAGCTCTAGGTGAGTTGGTTGATCCATTAACCGCGCTTAGCCATCTACACCTTTATCTCGAGATCACCTCCTCCACCTCCCGCCTTACTTGCCTGCCTCTCCCACCCCTTTACTTGTTCCTGCGTCTACCTTCTTCCATCCCTTCCGACCCCTTGTAACCCTACCCCGAAGGACCTTTATTCCGCTATAGACGGGAAGGTCCGAGACACCTTTCTCATCCTCTTCCTTTAGTCATCTATTTCTCGTCATGCCGATACTAAGCCGTCTAGGATCTTCTACATCTTCTTCTGGACGTCGAACTCAAGATCGGCCTGCCAATAGCTCTGGAACGACTTACGTACCCCCAACAGTCACTTATTCATTTTCGGACGACCCATATCGAATACCAAGGGCACAACCTCAACCTATACCCTCTGTTCCGATCTTCAGTCACCTACCGATACTTACACATCCTTACGATCACGGCGTACGAGCTATCAATACTGGCTGGTCGTCTATCAATCGCTTACAAACACCTCTAACTGAATATATTCAACCTCCACGATCTCACGAAACAGGGCTGGGAGAAAGAGTTTTTGAAGCACATCTCCGATCAAGAGGACTCTATCCAAGGCAAAGTCGACCTATCCCCATTCTTCGACCTGGTGAACTGAACCCATCTTTGTATTCAGATCACTCTCCACCTCCGCCTCCACCTTATACAGATACATCTACCGGGACAGCAGACGTAGAAATGTCGCGAGCAAGTAGTCGTCCGACGCATATTGCTATGCCCACCTCGAATGGGGTAAATCCGAATGGAGGAAGATCACCCAATGGATCACCACTGCCGACCCCACATGGAGCTACTTCACCGACTTCGCCTCGATCGTCTTTTCTGCCTAATTTTATCAGGACAAGAAGTCGAGCCGGAACATTGACAGGAGGACGAGGGGGGAGATCATCACCTACTGTTGAAGCTGCAAATCCGTTAGGTGGAACTAGTAGGCCTGGAATATCCAGGAATCCATCCAATACAGGCGAATCAACACATGTCACCCGGTCTGTCTCGACTCCTCAAGGTATGGCTCAAGCTGCAAATCATCACACAACCAACGCCGTAGATTCGACATCTCGCTTACTAGTCGTCAGTCCCCAAGTGAAAGCTAGTATCAATGCCGCCCAGCCACCCCGTGATGACCCAATAACGACATACCGAATACGCCTTGTCCCGCACCTTGAATCAACACGTTCATTAGCTTTCGATCCAGTCACCAGGGAGATGTTACCGATCATATGCCCTCAAGGTGTTACACCAACAGTAGTAGCTCATAATCTCGACAATATCCCCAATGCCTTGAATAGAAGACCGCCTGCATTGATATTGAAAGTAGGAAGATTTACGGAAAAGACTACCACTGCACCTCCGACGGCTACGAGTGGTGCTGCTGCCGGTGCCGGTGCCGGTGCCGGTGCTGGACAGAATACGGATGCGATAGGGACAGGACCTATGTCGGCTGTACTTGCTAATTCTGGGGGTGGGGGGGATATATGTTCGTCAAGAGTTGCATTCAAGAGTAAAGTCGTCAGTAGATCTCATGCGGAAATATGGTGTGAACCGAATGGCAAAGTCAGTCCAGTCTCTCCCACATCATATTGAGGCTTATAGGCAGTTCTTTATTCGCGATACATCCAGCAGTTCCGGTTCTTTCCTTAATCATATCCGCTTGTCTAGTCCCAACACCGATTCAAGACCTACTCCTATCAACGTAAGCTCGCATTCCTTCTCCGGGTAAAGCTGACAAGCAGGATGGTGATGTACTTCAGCTTGGTGTTGATTACCAGGGAGGTCAAGAGGACATGTATAGGTGTGTCAAGATGAGAGTGGAGTTGGGGCGGGACTGGCAGAGGGGAGCCAATGAGTTCAAGTAAGCTCTCGCTGCTCAGATCTCAGCGCGAGGGAGAAGCTAATAGTCAGCACCAATGCGCTCAATCAGCTTAAGGCGCTTGGCGGCGTTCCAGCTACACCCGAGTCTAAAGGGAAATCAACCGAGAATGCTAGTCCCTCTGTCGGCCCGTCGAAAAAGAAGACAAATGTGACGGATTGCTGTATCTGTTTGTTTTCTGTCACAGTCTGTCAATCTCTGTTCATTGCGTGAGTCAATCTTTCTTCCGAAGGAATCAAGCTGATATGAAGGCCATGTTCACATGTATTCCACTACAAATGCATTCGCCCCTTATTGGTGAGACATCATCCTGGATTCTCTTGTCCACTATGTGTAAGTCGTCTCTGTTTGTGAGCTGCACGACCTGATAGGAAGCGTACATTCGCCAATCTAGAGGAAGATGTAGAAACAGAAGACGCTTGGGACATTGCTTCTCATCGCGCATCAATCATTTCCCGGAAAGCCTCAAATCATTCTTTATTCGTGCCTGTGCCCGATGCGCCGAGCGCAGCCATGGCGGAAGCTCCCACCGCGACTGACGACGAACCGGACGCTCCATCTTCAGATCAATTAGCCGCTCTATCTCTGCATGATCGACAAATCACTGCGGTAGCCCCTGAAGATATCGACCATGGCGGGATTCCAATCGCTAATGCAGCAAACAATACCACCACCTCCTTCTCACAAGCTGCAACACCGATGAACGAAACGTTCCTATCAACCCTTGCACCGGGTATGTCTCAACGTTTCGACTTGGCGGAAGAAGGGTCATCACAAGGTCATGGATCTGGTAACGTTTCTGATAGGGTACCAGAGACATTGGAGGAGGAAAGTGATAGTCCGCCCGAGGAACGTAGTGGTGATGGATCTGATGATCTGATCTTTAGCTAGCTTGTATGGAGAGTAAGGTAGAGTGTTGTTGCTAGTTCCGTTTCATGTATGTTGGCATTTTAGATGAATCTGAATCTCATGTTTGTCGCGTCTGTCGCGTCGCGTTCTATTTGGCCTCTTTACTTTACTTTGATTTTACTTTCCACTGAATCACTTATACTTCATTACACCAGTTCAACAATACCTCAATCCAACAAGGCTGGTATAATTACCCTCTGACACCCGTGTACTTGGACACAAGATGGACGAAGATCCGATTAATAATTTCTTCACAGCCAAAGAGGTCGAAGATCCCAAAATCCTTTATGTAACCCTCGACATCCCTTCCACAGCGACATCAGAAGAGATCCGTAAAGCCTATCGAAAGCTTGCATTGAAGTACCATCCTGATAAACATACTACCAAGAATGCGACAGAGAAGGAGGAATTAGGCAAGACTTTCCAGAGGGTTGGTTTCGCTTATGCTGTTTTAAGTGATGAGGCCAAGAGAAAGAGGTGTGTCTACTCGCTTTGTGGGCGGTCCAGTATCGCGTGTAGAGAGGTCAAAGCACGGGCTGTGCTGATCATAGGTATGACGCTACGGGGAGAACAGATGATAAGTTCTTAGACGCGGAGGAGATGGGTTGGGATGCGTACTTTGGGACATTATTCGAGAGGCTGGATGGGAAGATGTTGAATGAGCATAAAGCCAAGTATCAAGGTATGTGTCACGTCTGATGATGAAGTGATGCATGCTAAGACCTATAGAGTCCAAAGAAGAGGAAGAGGATCTGATCAAAGCATACGAGCAACATGGCGGGTCATTACCTAAAATAATGGAAGAGATCCCACACTCGCAACACAAAGATGAAACTCGATTTATCACCACCATCAATACCCTCATTGCCTCCAATACCATCAAATCAACACCAACATGGAAAAAGACATCAACAGACGAAAAAGCATCTCGGAAAAGAGCAGAGAAAGCAATCAAATCAGCCCAGGAAGCAGAGAAACACGCCAAGGAACTAGGGGTATGGGATGAAATGTTTGGGACTGGAAAGAAGGGAAAGAGAAAGTCTGATGCTAATGACAATGGAACCGGGGAGGATGGGTTAGCAGCTCTCATCCAGAGAAGACAGAAGGACAGGGAAGGGGGTTTGGATAGGCTGGCGGAGAAGTATCGTAAGATTGAAGAAGAGGAGAGGGCTAAGAAAGCAAAGGGGAAGAAAGGGAAGGGAAAGAAAAGTCACGATGAGGAGAACGGTGACGGACCTCCTGTAAGTTTATGATAGCAAGAGGGGGGACAAGCTGACAAACAGGAGATTAGTGATGCTGACTTCGAAGCTCTTCAGGCAAAACTGTTTGGGAAGAATAAGAAGGAGAAGAAGCCGGCAACGAAGCTCTCGGCATGTGCTCCTCGATCTTTTTTTGCCAGTCAAACTGATCAACAGGATATCAGTGATGCCGCCTTCGAGAAACTTCAAGCAGAAATGTTCGGCAAGAGTGGGAGAGTAAAGAAGGCGTGAATCAAGTTTGACGTTGCCCGTTGTTTCCTCACTTCTCGCCCACTGGACCATGTATAGACTCGGGTGTAGGAGAATGTCAAGACCTGTTGTAGATCAGTATATGCATGCTATACCTGCATGGATAATGTCCGGCCTGTCATTCGCCCGGAGCCTCGGGTAACCTCCACCAGATCAACTGAATCATCACCTATCATTGCCGGTCTTGCACTCTCGAACCCTCGACCGTATGACCCAATCAATCACTCCTAGGGTGCGTAGCGCGTGCCGCTCGGTCCTGAAGAGCTGTACAACCGGATCTGTTCCTCTACAGGTCCGTCGTCTAGCAACGACGACTGCAACCAGTAGTAGCCTCTCACCATTACGGTACCATATCTTCTCCGAACCGCTTCCATACCTCACAGGCCTGAAACTGCAACACGATATCATCGATCGCCGCCTCAAGCTCAAAGCTAAAGGACAGCAGACAGATGATATAGTCTTACTATTAGGTCTGCACCCTTCAAGAGGTGAAGAAGAGAGCTAATGGTAGAACATACACCGACTTATACGACTGGACGACGGGATAATTCACCTAATCCCGATACGTTACATCCCGAAGAGAAGAAAGTACAGCATGTAGGAGCTGAGTTTCATATTACGAAAAGAGGGGGGCAGGTCACTTACCACGGTCCTGGGCAATTGGTTGGATATCCAATATTGGACCTCGATAGGATGGACGTGAGTTCTCCTGCCTTCTACTATTTCTTCGATGGTCAGGAATGGTCAGGAAGGCTCTGAACTGATACTAGGTCTCTACAAGATGCTATGTCGATTGGCTACAAGGTCTACTTGCTTCATGGTGCCGAAGCCAGGGACTGGACATCTTAGCACCACATCCTGATGGGCATGTCGGTATTTTCGCCTCGCCCACTGAAAAGGTATGCTCACTCGATGTTCTGCCGTACTTGACCTGACCAAAACAGGTAGCATCAATAGGAATCCACCTTCAGCACCGTATAACATCGCATGGATTCGCAATGAACCTCACACATGAACCAATACCATGGTTCGACCTCGTTACCGCCTGCGGTCTCACGGACGTAAGGGCAACTTCGATACACGATATGATGAAACGGCTTGCCGCCACTAACGGTTCTAAACCTCGATTGCCAAGTGTGAAAGACGTAGCTGGGGACTTGGTTCCGAAATTCGGAGAGGTCTATAAGCGAGAAATGAGGGATCTGGCTGATGGAGGTGAATCAGAGTTGAAAGACTTGGTTCATCAGGCAGAAGAAACAGCTGTTGAGCAGAACAAGAAAGGCGGCTGGCCTAGTGAGCCTGACTTATCTAAACGTACGTGATGCATCAGATATCACCCCAGGTAGTGACTGGTCCAGTGAGCCATTCTCCATCTAATCTACCTTCCTTTTCAGTTGCAACAAAGCAATCTTCCAGTCTAACTCCTACTCCGTTGAGCCCGTTCACTTGCATGTCGGAGGGAACATATATTCCAGGTTCGATACTGAATACATGACCTGCTTTAACCTCCCTCTCGCCTTGAGGACCCTGATTGACGTATGGCGATTCATGTCCGTCGAGCCCAATTCCATGTCCTAGACGGGTGGTGAAGACCGAGTAGTCGGGAGACGATTCGTTATAAGAAGGATTCACATATGCGGTGATGAGATCACGAGCAGCCGCATCGAGCTGAGCGAAATGGGGTGAGGTTGACTTAGTCAAAGCCTCGTAGGCCGAATATTGAGCTTTGCGAACAGTTTCCCATACTTCGATATGCTTTCTGGGGATCTTTGAGCCTTTCAGACTGAATGTCTATCGGTTAGCTGACTAGTCATGTAACGTGAAAGAGACGACTAACCCTGGTAACGTCCGCGGTATAGCCACCCCATTTCCCTCCCGCGTCTATCAGAATCATATCATCCTTACGCAGTTTCCGGCTAGAACCCTCTCCATGAGGTGTCGCTGCATTCTCTGCTTGATCAGCTCCTTCTATCCAAGCAGAAACAGGAAAATATACCGCCAAATAGCACGAGGCCATCACCGGCGACCAGACCCGTTTTGGCCATTTCTTTCTCCAATATAATACGTGTCTGAGCTTCCGTTATCCCGAAATGCATTTTCTCCCTGGTCTTTCGAATCGCATGTAAAGTCATCTGAAATGTCAGGGTGATCCACTTCGCTCTACATACCTGGTTCGCACATCTCAATAACCCAAATTCTCGCTCATCTTTTCTCTCCCTTATCTCCTTGATCCTCTCTCCAGCCTTTGCACTACTACGCTCGAGTCCAGCTCGCTCAAGCCCTTCACCGATGAAAGACCGAACTTGTCCATCTACGACCACCTTCTTTGAAGACTCAAAGTGAGCTCTCAAGACCTCATAAGGTGACTCCGACTCTAGCCAAGGAACAAAACTCGTTATATCCCTGATCTCCTTAGGTAGATTCACTAGTTCTGCCCTATTCTGCTCAAACCTCGCCGTCAGGATAGTGATGTTGGAGTTGGAAGAACTGAGTACGATAAGGAGTGGACGCTCTGATAACCACCAATCTCGCGACGAGAAACCGCCGATAAAGTATTCCGAGGATGTTCCTGGTTCAGATATGTAGATGGTATCTGGTTCGAGGGCTGAGGAGAGGCGGGAGATACGATTTGTGAGGGTACCAGAGGGTGGATCCAGAAAGTTGTTGCAGTGATTGATGAAGTCTAGCGATAACGGCTGGATTTGATCCTGCGAGCAATGATGCCTACCGCCATACATGAGGTAGAGGACGGCGGTAGATATAACGGCAGCTACCATCCATTTTCGCCCAGACCAGCTCTTGCTGTGTGGGATGTTGACGTATCGCGTCGGCCTCTCCAGATCGGACTCGAAGGATGAGAGGTCTGAGCCCTTTTCGGCTGGCGAAGGAGGCATAATGATGCGTGGAAATAGCAGAAAGTAGTATCTAAGGGATGATGCTCGTTCGGACATGTCCGAAAAGGCACGACCGCATGCAGTTCAGCACAATCGTCGACTTCTAGTTCATGCATCATACTGCTCTACATGAAATCACTCCAGACATGATCACAAGATCCGGGTTCACATCGTCCACAAGTGAAATCACCCGATTTGAGCGCATCTCCTCCCCAGGCAGTCGGACTTGTCGTGATGGTCTGACCAGCGCCGGAGGTGACGAGTCCGTTGTCGCAGGCCATGGATGGACCTTGGCTGGCTGTGCTGTATTGCTGCCATGATGAAACCCCCGTGCCTGGCAGTCTCAAAGATGGATCCACTGCACCTGATCAGGCCGGGTCAAATACGAAGGGCGGAGCGGGAACTTACGCCAATTTCGTGATGGGTATGACTGCATCGGTCCTTGGCCGTCAACGACTCCCCATGGATAATTGTCGGAGCCGGCAAATACCGTGTCTCCCCCCAGTTGTGGGACGCTCCAAGGTGCATACTGCTGAGGAACAAGGGAAATGTCAGAATCGGATGTACCGGCTCCCGGATGTTCTGCGCCAGGCGATGCGGGCACCTCGGCGCCCCGATTGCGCCTAATCCTTCTGTCCGCGGTTTCAACGGGATATGGTCCCAGACTATGCTGAGATTGGGGGTCAGAATAGGCGGAACTCTGTGCTGGTTCTTGCCCCTCAACATGTGGCTGATGAGTGTCAGTAACGGTGGCCTGGTCGGTCCGCGCTCGTAGAGACCTTTGACCCGGTTGAAGAGGGGGGCAGGTCAGACCGACAGTGGTCTGGCCGCTTGTCGCTGGACCCTTAACGTCAGCGAGAATTGCACTCACAGCCAGATGAGTCCCAATTACTTGACGGGACCCGGAACCTCCCAGACCTCGCCTACTCCTGTAAGCTCTGGTAGGAGATAGGCTGGATTGCTGTCCCGTTCGGATCGTGGGCCTAGGCTCTAGGCTCAGGGGATGACGGAATTTGCGACCGAATCTCAGAAGTTTAGTCCCATCACTGCTGAAAATATTGTTAGCGGGACTGCGCCTGATAGTATGAAACAACTTACTCGCTGCTCGAGTCCGAGTCGACTGGGATCGGTGGCGCAGGCATGATGTTGTAGTAATGTGAATGATCATTTGGGAAGACCCGACTTGGTTTATTTACGACTCTCATTGTATGTCCGCGTGAAAGGACGACCAGCCATTTTTGGACTCGACTAGCTGTTCCATTCAAACGGAATCTCGCTAGAGAAGCCTCCCGGGTTCACCAGCGCAAAATATAACTCGGCCGAGACGACTGTTTACTATGGGGCAGTGCGAATCTGGGAAAGCAGAAAATAGAGACAGAATCGTACTTTTGGCCACCTCGAAATGATGCATAAGGAGATTCTCAAACGAAACACTGGTCATAAAGAAGCACGAGAGTATTCGAGCGGGGTGGCGAAATTCCGTCGATACACACTGACACGCACTAATGATACGCTTTGGACCAATGAGGACAACCAGGTTCGCAACTGGGATCACAAGGCGGATATTTTGATCTGCGCTGGACAGATGGTCTGGTGTACTGGCTTGCCTGTTGCGTGTCATCTGTGAAGTGCGTCAGTCCGAGCATATCGGTGTACCAAAGAATCTCACCATCAACGAGCTCTGAGGCGAAATTGTATGCGACTGGTCGGAAGCCCCCCGCCACTGCGTCATAATGCTCGGTGCCGAGAGTTGCTGTCGGGGGCTTCGACTGCTGTCCAGAATTGCACCAAGCGTCAGGCTGCTGAGACTGTGTCTGTACCTGCATTGATGAGGGGTGGCCTCCGGTGGTTGGCGGACCAGTATAGGCGCTTTGCCTTGAAGAGGGACCAGTAGGACCAGAACCGTAGCCGCTCTGTCCACCCTGAGCTGGCTGAGTGGACGCTCCCTGTACAGTAGAACTGCCTTTGTCAGGCCCGAAAGTAGGATTGGATTCCTATAGCATGTCAAATAAAGTCTCAGCTGGACATCAATGCTGACCTGCTTAGCCCAGTAATCTTTGTACGCTTTGGACTTTTGGACCTCCTCAAACATCTCCTTGTTGTATCTGACGAATTAGCGCTTTCAAGCGAGATCCTGACGGCCATCTAGCTTACTCTGCGTTACTTGACATCGCGTACAATTTGAGGTAAATGAGTCGTATTTGTTGAATTGATCGAATTGGGGTTTGGAAAGTGCGGTATGGCTGTGCGCTATGCCTCGTTCTCTTTGCGCCTTAATATAGTCTGCGGCAAACCCTCGGCAAGAATAAAACGACCGTTCGGAGTCAGCGTATCAATTTCACACTCCGATCTTCCATTGATCGAAATTGCATTGAAAGAATAGTTTCGAGACGAGAGAAGACTTGCGCGGCGTCTCCTCGAGACGTTATCACTTCTTGGCGAGGGCAAGGCCCAGGTATCGTATGTGCCCCTCTTGTTGGAAGCCAGACAAAGGAACTATTCGTCAGAAGACAGAAGGCTTCCGAATACATCCTTTGAAATCAAGGGGGATTTGACGTCACATATGACGCAAATCAGTCCAGGCAAAATCCGATGAAGGGATGTTTGAAAATGACAGTACGCCTCCAGGTGCCCATCGGTCATAAGCAGTTCTTGATAGGCGTCAGGACCGCGCAACCTGATTTGGAGATTCCGAAACTCCCCTATGAAAGGAAGGTCAGATGGAGAACAGAAGACCTCACAGGTATAAACTTGGTATAAACCTGTATCGTCAACAGACCGCACTTTTTCCATGTCCGATGCTCTCCGATTGTCAGCTGCAGCTTGCGATGGCAGGTCAGAAAGGACGTCAGAAGGCCCCTGGATCGCACTCTCTAGGTCAAGATTTGCATACTCGGGACCTTTCTAGGCCGGCGAGTACCTAGACCTAGCCCTCAGTTTCGGTCCATACCAAAACAAGATCATCGGTATAGGCGCCATCACTAATGCCAAGAATCCAAGAAGGGCTGAAGCCCATTGTGTTCCTAGTTTCTCGTACCTATCATCAGCTTATTCCGTCACATGAGACGTACATTTGAGAAGCAAACAAAGGAAAACCCGCACCGAATGCTGATCGCATGACAGCTTTTTATTAGCTTGACTCGAGATAGAAGCGGTCACTTACTCATTCCAGCTAGAGCTGAAGCTGCGGACCAGAGGTATGTGTCAATCACATAATTGAATCTATGATCAGTTTACATCATTTCGAATTTAGGGGTACGTACAGAGAAACAAACATCCCCAATACCGAGAATCCGATCAATCCACCAGCCAGAACCGGACTGATCCAATGAATGGAAGGGTATGAAGTCCATCCGAACCAGAACATTGCAACCACCAACGTCCAGCCTGAGATAATACATAGCTCCAACCTCTTTTCAGGCTGGGGAGCTTGTGGAGCGAGTTTGTGGGCGTATTTGAGATATCGTGGTTCAATGACTGTGATAAATCTGCTTATCAGTGGCTGATCGAAGATGAAGTGGAGAGGGCTTACAGCAGAACACACAACACACCACCCGTGAAGAAACCTAGGAAACAAAGACCGTTTTCACCGACATTGAATCCGTGGTTCTCGACAAAGACAAAGGGGAATGCCTCGAACTACACGTCAACGCCATCCAATGTGGCACAGGAGAACTTACGAGTAAATAGACAATACCGTAGATATACGACATGTAGAGCGTAGTAGCAAGCAACATCGGTTCCAATGCTATCCCCATCAGAAGCTGCTTGAGATCGCTGACAGAAAGGGCGACTCACCAAGCATGACGAAAGGCTTGAGCAGAATCCCCTCTAGTGTATTTTTCAAATTTCTCTCTGCCTTCTCGAGTGGCGCATAATACCTCTCATCACCCGTTTCCTTCCTCACTCTTCCAGCTTTCGCCACTAGAATAGCAGGGCTGTACGTCTCGGGAATAAGGAAGATGATGACCAAAAGACAGACACTAGCAAAAATGGTCGTCACCCAAAAAACCCATCTCCAGCTCTGAAATCGTCAGTCTTTCTCCTCCGCTTCGATACTCGACTCACTGTGCCCGAGACAGAGATGTAGCCAGCAACGATGGGGCCAAAGGCCGGGCCAGCAAACGGGGCTAATGCGAAGAACTTATTTTTTGAGCTCTCTAACAGCGACCTAAGAGTGAGAAAATGACTCACTGACATTGCTTTTCCACGATGGTCCCCATCCCAGATATCCGCAATCAATGCCCCAGAGTTTGTCAGGGGCGCAGCTGCGAAAGTTCCACCAAGGAACCGGAAGATCAAGATTGAAGCTGTATTCTTTGACAATGCGCATCCAACTTGGAATCCGATGTAGGCGATGAAAGTAAGAATGAAAATTGGACGACGACCAAAGATCTCCGATAATGGACCCCAGAGCAGTGGACCCAGCATATATCCTGCTACGAATAGCTGAGTGTCAGCACCGGATTGCGAGATTGGAAAGGGCTTACAGCGATAGTCAAGATACCGACTTCACGACTGAAGCCGAAATATGCCTGCATATCTGTGACGACGCCGGATGGGGCTGACGAAGCGAATGTCGAGTTGAGAACAAGTAGACCAGCTAGAATAGTCAAGAACCATCGGTATTTGATTCCCCAATTCTGTCCATCAGCACAGAACCCGAAAAGGCGAGGGAAGGTTGACTTTTGGATTTGTCGGATCCCCAGGGACAAACTTGACTGCGAATGGATCTGGTCCCTTCTTATCCATGGTTTTTTGTCTCTGTAATTCCTCTTCATGACTCCGCACAGCCCATAAGCCCTCCTCAGCATCCACACCTGAAGGCGCTGTTCCTCCAAAAGGTCCTACTGCGGGAGGTAAAGAGGGTTGCCTGAAGATAGGCATCATTCCATATCCCTGTACAGTATCCCTTCCGCCCGTCTTGACATGTCGGTGTATATGAGTTCCAGTAGCTGTCCTATCGATCTTGGTAAACGGTACAGAAGCGTTCTCATCAAGCGTATTTGATCTAGTTTTCTTGCCGCTCTTCAGATCCTTGTTTTGCAAACCTAAATCCGCGGCCGCTCTCATGGCTAGGTCATGTCCAGTTTTCCCACCGGTAGTTCCAGCTTGATGATCTACTTGATGCGGTTCATCTCCCTTCGCATGATGTGATCCGGGCATAGGCTGACCATGCAGACCACCAGCTTCAAGTGGTACAGTCTCCTTCCAGTCTCCTCCTTGTGTAGACTTCTCATCGTTGTTAAGAGCTGCACCCTGATAGGCGGCCGGATGAATTGGGTAGGTTGTCGGTGCTGTACGAGTGTGATGTAATCGAGGAGGAACTGGATTCGTTAGATCTACAATATCGTGATGTTCTGATGTCTCCGCCGGTGGCTGGGCGCTCTGTGATGTGCTTAAAGGTGTTGTTGAGTCGCTGACTTCCGCGAGAGCGTTTCGAGCAGTCGAAGTTGCCGAGGTCGGTTCACTTGACAGAATCTGACCTAAGTCGAGTGGATTATGTGGTGCCGACATTGTTTACCAGGTTTTTCACTTGGTCTTTCGGGTAGCTTTGCCAGGACTCGATGCTTTTCGTATGCTTCTTATGTCGACACAGGAGAAAGTACAGGATGTCAGACAGTAAGAAGACAGATGATGCATCGCTCTTCTCATGCTTCAAGCCACCATATATGTATTATGAATTCCTGTAATAGATCTATACGACGTTTTGAGTAAATTACGTAGTTACCTTGTCGTGAAAGAGAGACATGCCGAGAACGGGCTTACGGCCGCAACAGATTAGTGGTGAAGATCGCTTGGTAATAATGCGATGCGCAGACAGGTTATATACATGCACTATACATAACATGAACGATCTTACCGCGGGCGACGAGTGCATCAGCATGCATGAAAATCATGGTTTGCCTAGATCCATCTTTTCGTACCCTTTCGTAGCCTTCCATCTCCTAAGCCTCTCCTTGCCTCCTCCGTAAAAGAAGACCCAAGCTCCAACCGGGCAGACTACAAAGATAGAAAGGAGCAGAAAGTACTTAGTAGGAGAAGCCAAAGTGGGGTATACCTCGGTTTCCAACTCATCAATTACCGAATCAATCTTGGCGGGCGTAGCGATTAATTCTTCCTCTTCATCCTGTTGGTTGTTTCATCGTGAGCCGGTGTGAACGTGAGGGTGGTTATGAGATGATGTTATCGGATAAGGAGAGGGTGACAAGGAAATATGCATGTTTAGAATTTATTCTTTTGTGAATGAGCACCCACGGTGAGACCGTTTCAATGGGAGATTTAAAGCTCAAGTCGGAAAGGTACCTGATTGCCGTCTTCATCTACTTCGTGCTCCATTGGTAGCTTATCATTAGCTTGAGTACCACTCGGAGTCATTTAGCTCACCTCTCCTGATTTGACGATGGTGATGGCCTCCTTGGGCTTATCACCTCGTCCCATAGGTAGGTTCTCCATGGCCATCACGACGTCCATACCTTCAATGACGTTTCCAAAGACGACCTGAATGTCAACAAGATCGCTGAGAGTGTACAAAAAGAGGACATACGTGCTTGCCATCCAGCCAAGAGGTCTTGATAGTGCAGATGAAGAATTGAGATCCATTGGTATCTCGGCCGGCGTTTGCCATGGCTGGCGATGAGCTGTCTCTCTAGGAAACGGGGAGTCAGTTGGCTTACAGAGAACACCAGGACCAGTGTGCTTCAACTTGAAGTTCTCATCGGCGAACTAAAGATCAGATCTTGGTCTCGGCAATCCATGGCTGAACCTACCTTGTTACCGTAGATGGACTTTCCACCGGTACCGTCACCTTTGGTGAAATCACCTCCCTGAGCCCTAGTATAATCAGCTTACGGGCCTATCGGAGAGTAATCCTAGCTTACATAAAGTTCTTGATGACTCGATGGAATCCAGATCCCTCGTATCCGAATCCAAGGTCCTCACCCTCGGCGGTCTTTCCGGTACACAAAGCCCTGAAATTCTCTACGGTCTTGGGAACGGTCCTGGCGGTCAGCTTTGCCTGCTTTACAGTAGATGATGAGCTCACTTTCCATACAATCCCATGACGACCCTGCCCATGGGTTTACCTCCATGTTCAATGTCGAAGTAGACCTATTGGTTAATCACCGATTGTAACAAAGGAGGATGGGACAAACCTTGTTGGTGATGATAGGTCCCTTGGATGCCTCAGCCTGCTGGGAGAAGATGAGGAGAACCCCGACGACAAGTGCGAAGAGGACGGTAAGGATGGATTTGGATGACATGTCGAGTTAGATAGGTGGTGTGGAAGGTGAAAGGAGGATAGGGGCGTGTCGTGGAGTCTGCGCGATAAAGTTGCCTAAAGTAGTAACTTCGGCTTTATCCGATCAAGGAGGGTGGAGGATGTCCAGCTATAGCAAGTGACCTCGTGATTCCTGTATATTCACTCTTTGATACTATCCACCATGTCATTCAGCGCTTTATTCTGCCAAGCAAGGCCGGACGTCTTCTCAGATGGGATATACGCTTCTCAAGAGTACCATTCCGAGTCTCCCATCGATCAGAAGACACTGCACGCCACCGATGAAGACGAGATGCAGCAACGATTGAGCGATTTGAGACGTGAAGTCAGTGATGCGAAGGTCGACTGGTAGTAGGTCTGTCCGTCCTCCAACCGGATCATAGGCTGATTTTCAGCGTCGTGCCCTCCGAAGATGAACATCAGGTAAGCTGTCGGTCTCCTACGGAATCGGTGTGCAAGCTCATTCTTCAGTCCGAATTCGTCGGGGCGTCAGACCAGCGACGCGCGTACATTACCGGGTGAGCTATACCATATTTTTGGTGGAAAGAAGCTGACTTGAAGCTTCGAGGGATCAGCCGGTACTGCTGTTATCCCCTCTTCTGCTGTTGATTCGGACGCACTGCTGTTTGTCGACTCGCGATATTGGATTCAGGCAGAGAAGCAGGTCCCCAAGAAAGGTTGGAAGGTTGTAAGAGTCGGGAACTCCGGTGGAAGCGGTGCTGTTTCTGTTGAAAAGGGCTGGACGGAATGGGTCATCAACGTACATATCAACCGCTTCCTACAAGACTGGCTGACTAGTAGGGAATCGAAGACGGTAGTCGAGTCGGAATTGATCCTAAGCTGATCTCTCTGGGTTCGTCTTTTCGTTTCCTGACTCTGAAAGCCAAGCTGATCGCCAGGTGTTCAGAGATCGATC
Source organism: Cryptococcus sp. GC_Crypt_2 (assembly GCA_026538405.1). Taxonomy (NCBI): domain Eukaryota; kingdom Fungi; phylum Basidiomycota; class Tremellomycetes; order Tremellales; family Cryptococcaceae; genus Cryptococcus; species Cryptococcus sp. GC_Crypt_2. The sequence goes on along the minus strand of JALPCC010000005.1, from coordinate 142,056 downwards.
AAAGCGCGTCTAGAAGACGAATCATCATCCACCAAGCTTGTCTCACTCACTACCAATCTCGTCGACAGAACTCACAAACCAGACCCTCGACCTGACTCACCGCTCTACGACTACCCACTATCCATCGCAGGCCAGACAACAGCCGATAAGCTCACCATCCTACGAATTACTCTTAGTAGCAAGACTCGGGAGGGTCAAGAGTGGGTCTACCTAATCCCATCCTTGACCTCGATCGTTTGGCTCTTCAACTTCCGATGCGAAGGTGATGTCGAGGGGACTCCTGTTGCATACGCCTACGCAGCAGTGACTAGGGACAAATGTGTCTTGTTTGTCGAAGACAAGAAAGTCCAAGATGAGGATTTGAGGAAGAGGTGGAAGGATGAGGGCATAGATATAAAGCCGTACGGTGTCGAGGAGATCGAGAGGTTTGTGAGCGGTACCAAGTTGAGTTATGCGGAGAAGAGTACGGATGTCAAATTATGGGCACCAAAGGAATGCAGTTGGGCATTGCAGGAAGCTTGTAAAGTAAGGCATATATCCATATTGACAAAGCTCCGCTGATTTCAGTCTGAAATCGCAATCATTGCTTGTCCCATCGAAGAGGCTAAGGCAGTCAAGAATGCGTCCGAGATCCAAGGGATGAGAAACGCTTACCTCCGAGATGGTCGAGCCACTGTATGTTTCCCCCAAACCACAGCACTGACATTAGGTCCGATTCCTATCATTCATGAATGACAAACTATTGAAGGAACAGAGACCAGTCGGAGAATGGGCAGCTGGCCAGATGCTCATTCGTTTTAGGCGTCAGGAGGAGAATTTCAAGTCCGTTCATCAACCTTGACATACAGTACGATACTCATTGACAGGATGTCCGCTGGTGAGATCTCTGCTTCTGGCCCAAATGCTGGTGAGTTAATCTGTGTCCGATGTGGGCTTGAACTAAATGGGATAGCGCTACCACACTACTCGCCTCAGCGAGGTCAAGATAGTCTTGTCGATGTCGATGCTCCGTATCTCTTGTAAGTAGCTCTCATACCCAGATCGTAAGCTGATCAACAGTGACACGAGCGCACAGTACCTGGGTAAGCTCAAGTTCGAATGATGTATACGGGTCAAGCTGACAATCTAGATGGAACGATCGATACGACCCGAACGGTCTACTTTGGTAAATCTCCTTCTCCGGAAATCAAGCGAGCATATACAAGGGTTTTGCAAGCACATATCGCTATTGCCACCTCCGTGTTCCCAGAGGGAACATCGGCAGATTGGTTGAACATGCTCGCTAAACAGCCACTCTTCGAGTACGTTGCTCTTATATGACGAGTGGTAGTAGCTGATGAGTAGGGATGGACTTGACTTTCAACATGGTCTAGGACATGGTGTGGGCTGTTACCTCAGTGTTCACGAACGTAAGCTGGAGCTCGCCGCGAAAAAGCTGACCTTATAGATCCAATGTCGTTCCCACACGGATACTCGTTCACTCCTGGAGTAGTCACTACCGTTGAGCCGGGATACTACAAAGAAGGAGAATTTGGTGTTCGTACAGAATCCCTCTTTGTCTGTAAGGAGGTCGAGGTAAGCTATCCGCAGCCCAAAATCCACGGGAGAGCTGATCAAAGATGGATAACAAGACCGATAAACGTAGATGGCTAGGATGGGAGCGTCTCACCCAGGTCAGTCTGACACCTAAAATATGACCATGGTCACAGCTGACGACAACAGGTCCCTATCCAGACTTCCCTTGTTGATTGGTCCATTATGACCAAATCCGAGATCAGATGGTTGAATGATCATAATACCGCTGTTCAAGATGCCGTCTTACCACTCTTGGATGAAGATCAAGATGGCGCACCTAGGGATTGGTTGAAAAACGCTTGTAAACCAAAGAAGATTTGGCCTTGGACTGGAAGAGAGGAATAGTACATAGTCGTGGTGATTGTGGTGTGGTGTGACATGGGATACATCATCATGCGACAGGGTTCAAATATTAAAGCTACGACAAGAAAGACAATCATGTATAATAAACTACTACGACGATTGATTACGGCGGAGAAGGGAAAACTACAAATAATTGTTAAATACCTGACAGTAGCTGATTTCGAATACGAAAAGACGAGAAAGCTAATCAACAATAAAGGTAACACAACAAGATAGGAGAGAAGCATCTATAATCGGGTCCGACAACTCACATCTCACTCATTCCGCTCCAGCTTGATTTAATCAGACCTAGATCTCTTGCTCCGATTATCATCTGATAAATCACTATCGTCGCTACCGTTGGAATCAACCGGATTCAAACAAGCCGATAGAGCAAGTAATTGAATCTGAGCTTCTTCCTCTCTCTTTCTCTTGCTTTGAGATCCACTAGGTGCTACCCCAGTCAATAATTTTTCACCATCATCAGGTGTAAAATTGATAAAAGTCGTATCGCCCCATGAGAAGGTTCCTCCAGAAGGAGCATTTCTCTTTCTTCCCGGTGAAGAGCGTGGTTTAGGTGTTCGGTGTGTAGGCGTACCAGTCGTCGATGAAGGTTGACGAGGTCGCTTGGAGGCTGCTGAAGGAAGTCGGGCCATTGGACGAGATCCAGTAGCACTACTACTGGATGACGATCCGGGATGAGGAGGGGGGTGGATACGAGGAGCTGAAGCAAGTTGCGGGGCAGGAGCGAGAGGTGTAGGTTGAGATAGGGGTTGAGTCTGAACTAGAGGAGCCTGAGCCTGAGTCTGAGTCTGGGCTTGAGGAGGGTAAGAATAGTATCCTAGAGGCTGATTCTGTCGAGGCTGAGTCTGATGCGATGGGTGAACGCTAACCATGGGAGCGGGATGGTAAACAGCAGGAGCCATTTGATGTTGTTGAATCTGTTGAGTCCATACCATAGGCATCGAATCGCGTCGAAGAATATGAGGAGGTGGTGCAACAGGCTGCATGACACTTGCCTCTTCCTTTGTGATTTTCCTAGGTGGAACATTCTCCTGAGCGGGTTCAGTAGATGATTCACCAGAGAATGATCTTCGACCGGCTTTGGCGCCAGAAACGGGTTGAGACCCGACCCTTTTCATAGGTAAAGCCGATGGCTTGATGGAGGTGTAACCGAATGCACCCATATATGGTGCCGACAAGGGAGTCAGTGTCATTTGACTAGGGTGCATCATCCGTTGTTGTTGATAATAGTCGGTTGGAACTTGTATCGAAAGGTTCTGAGGCATATTGCGTCGTCCCATGAACGTTTGCGATGGCATACCGGACGAATAACCCTGAGCAAGTTGAGGCTGACCAGTCCATTGTTGATCCATCTGACCATTGGTGAATTGCTGAGTCCCATAGTTGAATGGCGCAGTCTGAGGTCGAGTATGCATGACAGCATCGGACGAGACACTGCATGTTAGCTCATTAGCAGTCATATGACCCATGGACTCACCTTCTCATCATCGACCCTGGACCCGGTACACCGAGACTAGAATTGTCTGACCAGATACCAAGGGCATCAGGCGCAGTTGCAGGACGCAAGTCATTCTGGAATACGGCAGAAGGAGCAATCCCATTTTGAGCAGGGTAATTGCTCCATGAAGTGGACGGTGCCGAGGTGGAAGCAGAAGACATGTCGAGTGTGGAGGACAAGTCCAGACTTGAAGCAATGTCCTGAGTCGTAGACGACAGATTGACGGGGTTGTCATTCATCCACTGATAAAAGCTCGAGACGTCGTCGTTGTCGACCGAAGAGAAAGACAAGTCGGGGACGATTGATGGAGCCTCAACATGGGCATACGTAGGGATAGTCGAGGACGATGGTAGACTTGCTTGCACATTATCGAACGATAGATTGGCTATATCGCTCGAGTCTTGTTCTGTAAATGCCTGGAATATCGTTCCCTCTGTCGACTCGTTATTTCCCTGATTAAACTCTGGAAACGTCAAAGTCCAATCCAAATTCTCTGCCAGACTATCCTCGACATCCACCTTGGCTTCGTCGTCATGGAGGAACTCGTCGAACCATGAGCCCGTCTGTTCCTCTTCTTTCAAAGCTGGCATCGACATGATCTGCTTGATGACTCGAGGATGGCGATTCGTGTTGAGAGAAGGGTTGGAAACGACTCGATAAGGTGAAGGGGAAGGAGGCGAATTGTGAGCTGAAGTCGATGAGGAAGCTCCAAATGCTTGATCGTCCCAACCGTAACCGGGACTAGGTAGATGTGATGACGGGGGTAGATAAAATTCGGGTTCTGGAGCTAGAGTTGCCAACGAATCGACCGAAGATTTATACGTCAAAGAAGGAGTGACGGGCGAGTTCCAATCAGAAGAAGAACTCGTTGATCGATGAGACTGGTGTGTATGTCCAGGTCCAGATAACTTTGAAGGTCCAGCCTTCGAAGGTGTATGAAATATTCCAAACTCGCCGTTATTTGGCGATGCTGCGTTGGATATTGGTGAAAAGGCTGTTGATATTATACTAAATGGGTCTTGGGGAGACTCGAATTCTGAACCAACGTCCGAACATGAAAAGGGCGGAGTAGGTGAAGATTGGAAATAAGGTTTTCGATTTCTAGACTCTTGGGTGTAATCCAAGACTTGACCAAAAGAACAAGGTGAAGAATAGTCGTCTTGTTGATATGGTGGTTGAGTTAGATCGGCGAACGAGGAGAACGATAGGAAGGATGAATCGTCAGAAGTAGTCGGATCGAGATACTTGAATAAATCCAGTGTTGACATCATACAAAGGTGATGCTGGGGTATATCGGTAATCTCGATTGTTGACAATTGTCTAATCCGTGAAACTCGGTAGTATCGGATCGCAGATGTAAACTGACTTTGGGATGGACCAAGGTTGTTCTAGAGACCTTGTAGATATGTTCCAAATTCCAAAAGTAATGAGATCCTGTCTCGGCTCAACACTTTTCAAAAGTGTTTCAAGTTGTTTACGTCTCGGACGAAATGTGGATGGAATTCAATTCCAGATGAGAAACCTATGGCGAGGTTTTAGCGCGGTCTTTGAGATAGAGAGTGTAGAGTAGGTAGGAAAGGTAGATAGATAATTTGTGGCTCAGCCAACGAGAAGGTGTAGGTAGGTGTATGGATGGAGTTGTAGAAGATGAGATGGAGATGAGATATGAGAAAAACAGGCACTCACCTTGAATCGATGGGCTTTGCCAGACGATCGATGGGCACCTGTCCCTCGGCACACCAATTGTCCCGACCTCTCCGTACGTACGCTCCTTGCCCCTATTGCCCTTTGAAACTGTAGGCCCGACCGTCAAGGTTTGAAGCCAGTCGACCAGGTAATCAAGTGATATATCCCAGTGGACGGGTCAAGCGTGCCTGGGGGTAGGGTGGAGGTTGTAAACACTAGTTCCGATGGATGGGTTGATGGACGCGCAGGCGACAGGCAAATGACGACGGCGAAGGTACAATGGGTGAGGATGATCTACAGGGCGTGGGTGCTGTAGATGAGGTGAAGCGTGAATGCAAGTAGAGTACAGGCGGAGATTAGGAATTTGTAGCTGGAGGTCGAAATTGTAGAAAATTGATGTTAGGTGGAATGACGGGGTGGGATTGAGATCCGTTGATTCCCCTCTAGTATATGTAGGATGCGATTCGATTCAACCCTCTTGAAGTTTGTTGAAAGGACCGACTTTAATCCAAAGGTCGTCGGTGTATAGTGTTGTATATCGAATATCCACAATAATGAGTTGACGGATTGTGTGTCGATATCGATAAAGGTATTGAATTATTGTATATATAATATGATCCTCTACACAAGACGTCTTATGTACAATGATCTGGGGGTAGGTACACGTAAAGATATAGTATCAACAGAGCCTAATCGCCCAATTATCAATGGAAAGTTCAAGTGGAGTAGCTCATCGACATCATCGATCAACCAACTACTCCCCTGATACAATCATACAATCTTGTAGTCCAGCAAGACGTGCCGGCCGGCTAATTCTCTCCGCTATATTACAGATTAATTAGAGTAGAGTAGAGTTACTGCGAATAGCCAGGGTGAGTCAGGAGATCGAGGAGACAAAACCAATAAAATCAACACCCTTCTCACACTATCCCACTAGCGCATAGCAATCGATCAACCCACCCACTTGAAGCGAGAGCTAGAGCTTACTACCTTGCATAAACGCCAATCAATGAGACATTAATATTCTAGCCATTGAGGCTCTGTATGGTACAATACCCCATTCCTTGGTTTGATGAAAGTGAGACATGGCGTTTGTTGATATGCGGGGGCGGGGGGGATTTTAAGTTTTAGCGCAATGGCAAGTCCAGGGTTCCTAGGCCGGAGAGTAATTTACGTTATTTCTACTCTTGGTTTCTCTTGTTGTACTGTAAACTCACTTGCTCTCTTGTTTCCTTGCTGTAGGTGAACAGATAATAAGATCCTGGTATGGCCATTGCCGCTCGAATACGTAATACCATCAGCATCCGTATCTGATCATTGCTCGATGACTGATGAGATAGATGTGTTGGAGCTCTATGAACTCAAAAGGTAGTATCACTCGACTCCGTCTACCATGACGCTGTCAGCTGAACAGAGCATGAGCTTTCTTCCAGTCTAAAGCCGAGCATCTGGTACATAGACCCATAATTCAATGCTCACGACTTACTCACCACCCACACACGGACAGACATCGCCACCGATATAACGTTGCTGATCGCCGATATCTCGTAATAATGTCCGAAATGCCGATTCCCCGATACGATTGTTTCTGGAATCACCTAAAGAAGCTAGTGCTTACTATACATACAGTATGCATGGTGTAATGTTTCTCGATCTCTCGATCTCATCTATCTACGGTATAATGAAGCATACACAATGTTCTCGTAAAAGATGGGCAGGTGAACTAATTAGTCGTACGAGTGGAGTGGAGTTAAGGTGAACGTATGCTGATAACGAGATATGATCAGTTGCTGTGGAGGTCTCGCCACTGAGATCGCCCTTTCGTTGCTGGCTGGATGTCTATCGCTAGCAGCATGCTTCCGGCCGAGAGACAGACCCCGAGCGGTACCTATCCATTCAGCTTTCAAGGCGAGCAAGATTTAGAGCAGTATACCCTGTCCAGTTCGGAACTTTCCCGGTACCATCTCAGTTGAAATCCATGCCGAGAAAAGGACACACTGATGCCCTGCTCTGATCTCGCAAAAGTAGAACAAGTCCGGGATATATCATCCCTCCTATGATTGTTGAGACCCAGACGTTCTGCAAAACACCCTGTGATCTGTACTGATAATCTGCATTCAGCTTTCTGCGGATCAGAGCGATGCATTCCAAATGACATTTCCACAATACCATTCGCGATCAAGTATGCAGCGTATTCGCTTCAAAACAAACTCGAGCGATTGGAGGTACCGGATGACCGGATCAGATTCTTTCTTTGTGTATTTCTCGTGGCGTCTTTAGGTTGCAGTAAGTTCACTTACCGTGATTCTGGGTTCCCGCTAAAGTATCCACATTGCACCCCTCGGTCATGGATCTCGGCCAGGGTATTGTTTGCGAGATGACTTTGTAATGGTACGCGTGGGCAAGCCAAGACTTCTGGACAAGCCAAGACTACTGAACTGCAACATTTTGAAAGAAACGCATGGGTCTGCCGTACTTGAACCTCTTATTATCGCTTCCGAATGTCGAATCGGACATATGAATGATTACCTTCATTGTCCATTCATTGCCAATCAAATGGTACTTCTTCCCTTTCAAATTTCAATATAAATCACTGCCTAGGGATCCTATATCCAGCAAACACTTTGGCCCTAGTCCCATTCTGTACCCCACCTTGATCTTCCATCGTCCCATTGCCATTCCCATTCCCTGCTACCGTGGTACCATTACTAGAAGTTCCATTCCTCCCTTCATAGTCTATTTCGATGATCGGAATTAAGGGGCATGAGACGGGTGCGAGGTAATTTCCGTATTCACCTGCTAAATAGAGGACTACTCCGTTTGTCCATCCGAATCCTACACGTTAGTCACTTTTACAATGATGTCGTGGAATCTGTGGAGACATACCAACTACTACCTCATATTCACCTCCTCCACCCGCAGCATCCGGATCAGTCATATTGAACTATTTCGTCAGCACTACTTCAGACCACAAGGCGTCTTCATTCATGACTGACCTTTTCAAACATAACCCCGGCTGAACCACCTTCATACGTTCCCGTAGCATTCAAATCCGCTAATGGCAATTGAGTCAAGATCCCCTCAATCTCTCCTCCTGTTGAATACCAAGAACAAAATGCGGCTTGCATGTACCTAGCATGAGCAAGCTGCACATCGGAAAACAAGAACAGGAAAAAAACACGGGTAGACATACCTATTTGCCCATTCTACAGCTAAAGCCTTTGGCCAAGGTAGACCTACAGCTATATCGGTCATGGCTGTTAGATTCCCAATAGTCTCTTCTGGTTGTGGTGGAAGTTCAGTTTCATTCAACCCGAATTGACCAGGTACGACATCGTCAAATTCTACCGTGATGTTGTTGGCTGTCACTGTTGATGCGTTCCCTATAGCCCGACCGATAGCTTCGAAAGCTTTGATTGAAGTATCTATAATCAATCAGCCAATTTCCTCCTGCTTCTCCGGTCGGTCTGGAGATACATAAACACCGAAACACAGAAACTCACACGCATGAGGAGGCCAAGCATTTGGGAAATCCCAATTTAATCCTGCCGCGATCAAAGTAGCTGGACTAGGGATTCCAGCATATTTCCCTAACAAATATCTCCATCCAGAAACCATCCTCAATCCAAGAGTTTCATTATTGTACAATTCGGGCGGGGTAATATTCTGCCATAAAGCAAAAGTACCATGTGGACCAAATATATCGGTACGATTCTCTGAAGTAATGTTGTAATCGTAGAACCATGCTTTTTCTGGATCCCAATGTAAATCCAGAGCGGCTGCTGTTAGGTTGTCTGCTATAGCTTGGTGGTATTGGCTTTGGGTTGTTGCGTTCGAATTGGTAGTGTTTGACTGTGTTTCGGTTTCGTTTCCCCAGACTTGGTATAGGTTTGCCAACTGATTTGATATCAGCCTTTTTTCTAACCATTTTTAATGTTAGAGTACGTACCAAAGCGTGATTACCTCTCATCAATGATGTGAGATCTACCGGGATCGTGGCTACTACACCCAATTTCCTCAATATCGGAAATTGACTTTCCAAATCTATTATCCTCTCGGTGGCCCATCTGACACTATAATCCCATCCACTTTCCGCACCACTCGCCAATTCGATATACAATTTCTCCTTTTCGGTCTCATTCAATGCCGGAGAAGCTTCATTTGCAGTTTCATAATCTTCAAGATATCCTTCAGGTCGAGGAGCGGTATTAACAAATACGTTATAGTGATAAACTGTATAAGTTTCGTTTGTCCATGGCGAAGTGACTTCGATTGAACGGTTTGAATCCCACCATTTCATTTCAATATCGGCTAGTGGCAGAGCTTCGGATAAAATAGTGGTATTTCCTGTTTCTTGGACGTAGAGGTTAAGCATTTGAACAAACATAGGTGGTTGAGAGCGGTTCAAGTAGTATTTTCTACACATTAGCTCGGTTCAGCTCATCCTAGCTCATCTCAGAAATCATGACTCACCTACCACCGTTCGGGATAAATCCATAAACCTAGTGGTCAGTACCAGCAGAATCTCGTATCAGCCTCGACGTACTCGAATGAAATCCATGAAATTCCTGATTAAATCCGTCGCATAGTCATAAAGCTCAGATTTCAATAATCCCTGCAAGACCCAATAACTATCCCAATAGTAAATCTCTCGATACCTCCCACCAGGTACGACAATTGTATTGTTAAGTGGGATAAGGGAAGAATCACATTCATCAGGTTGACAAACTGCACTCTCGTTCGTTTGCCTACAAGTCAGTTTTGGCCCTCATACGAACCAAGGGAATTAATATGGACGGACCTGATCAAGAGAGTCCAGTACGAGTTGACTATACTGACCCATGCTTTATAGATGGGATCGGAAATATCATCTAGAATAGCAGGATCAGAGTTGAATCCTTCGATAGGGATCTGTTCAAGTTCAAGTCCTTCTCCACGCTATCATAAGTCTCTTGTCACGATTGAAATGAGAGCAGGGACTCACGAAATTCTCCTCGACAAACTGAATTAACTGAGCCACAGTGATATTGTCCCCCAATGCCTCAAAGGCAGCAATAGTTTCATTCCTAGTTCCATTCGTAGGTTTATCCGCGAATGTCTATCTATAAGCTCGACCTTAATCACCAAGGAGATACGAGATGATATACCTTACTATCCGGGAAGATTTGTGATAATTGAACATCCTGCATCAACTACCCGTCAGCCCATTACCAAAATCACCAACACGCCATATCAACTCGACTCGACTCACAGGACCAGGACAATAAGTCGCATTCATTCCATCTTGACACCATGATTGAACTACTGGATAATTATCCTGTCCTGGTACTGCTTCTTCAGGAGAACTACTGGCTGAAGGTACAGAGGTAGATGCGGGAGTAGCGGAAAAAGAAGGTAAAGTTCCTGTTTCCGTGACATTCTGCCCAAGCGCCAAGGCGGATGAGAGAATCAATGATATAATCTTGAGCTTGATCATGGATACCGGTAGGTGTGGTGTGAGTAACGTCAAGATAATTAGATGAGCTGCTTCGAATATGAACAGATGTATGCAAGTTACCCGGTTAAGTACGGCTAATGTCGTCACCTCCGGATCTGCAAAGCAGAGAGGGGCGTACTTTGACTTTGTTCGGTAGCCAGAGATGCTCCTATACTCCTACGCTGACCCCTTCGAGCAGTTACTTCCTGCAAAGTCAAGGTTGGATGCCAAAAGAAGAAAGTTGATTTATAAAGAAACGTCATCAGGTACATTATTATCTTGTCGGTAGGAGTATTTAAATAGTACAGGTAGAAGTGGGATGAAGCGGAATCAAAAAGTTGGATCAACTGCAATGGTCAATCAGTGCTAGTACCAGTACCAGTACAAGTATATCTGCACACGATGGTCAAGCCAATACAAGGGTCCAAGTCGGTCAAGGCAGTTTCTGATCAAGGCTCGACTTCGAAATCTGCTGCCGAGACGAGAACGAAACTCAAGAGTAAAAGCAAAAGCAACTCGAAGGATACCGCAAAATTGTATTCATCCTTCAATCCTGTCCCCATTTCAATCCCATGTCCTATCCCAATTCCATCATCCTCAAAACGACCATTAACATCTACAACGCATTATATCTACGTACGACCTCATAAACCGTCACCGACCTTCCTTTCCTCCAATTCCGGCTCTAGTACGGGTGAAGGGGATAGGACTGTATTCGTTACGAATTTACCTGTGGATATTACCGAACGGGACTTACGTCTTATATTCGGTAATTGGGGAGTAGTGGAGAGTATAGAACTTGGTAGACAGGGAGAAGGGGATGTTTTGGAGAAAGCAGTAAAAGGATCATTGGAGAATGAGGATAGTGATTCATCCGACGATGCTGATGATGAAGATGCAAATGCAGATGGACAGGAAGGAGAAGTAGAGGAGGCAGAGGGGGAAGGAAGGAAAGAACCTCAATTTATCCATAATGGACAAACTGGATTGACGAAATCACAAAAAAGACGCGCGAAACGTAATAAAGGTCTACCACCCTCTATACCTACCGTTACACCTTTACCATCTCTTACACCTCGTATCTACGGTCCTTCAGGTTCTCATATAGCATACATCACCTACCTCGACACACAATCCCTTTCGACAGTCATGTCATATTCTGGCCAACCTATCCCTCTCCCAAAATACGGTACATCACCAAATGGGTTGGAATATTATAAATCCCTTCATTCCACAACAAGACCTTCCCATACTTCCATCAAAGTATTCGCAGATACATCCATGGAAAGATATGATCGTCTACATTCCCTACTCCTCTCTTCGCGAGCTAGGCAAAAAGGTGCAGGAGCTTTGGTCGATGAAGATGGTTTTACTGTTGTAGTAAGAGGTGGAAGGTATGGAAGAACAGGAGGAAGAGGTGATGAAGGTAAAAAGAGTCTAGGGGTGGGAGTTGCAAAGCGCGGTCTGGGACCTAAAGATGCCAAAGGTGGTGCAGCGGAATTGACAGACTTTTACAAGTTTCAAAAAGTCGATCGTAAAAGGAAGGGTACGTGTATCACTCTGTTTGTTCGGGGCAGTGCGCTGATATGATAGAACTGGCTGACCTGCGACTCAAGTTCGACCATGATAAAGCAAAGGTCGAGGAGTTGAAAAAGTCAAAGAGGTTCAAGCCTTACTGAGTGGGTATCACGCGAGATGCGAACTCATCATCGTGTAATATGTATGTATGCATGTATTGTCCATGGATATGATATCGCTTTCAAGAATTGTGTGATCATATCAAACCCATGTGCCGTCGCGATCTATAGAAAATCATCTACTGCTCTACTCCTACCTCCACATTCGTTGTATCATCACTCGGGCTGCCAACAATCGAACCTCACTTCCCCCCAGCCCTCCTGTCTGCAGCTTTCGCCCTCAAATCAGCCTGCTCCACCGCTCGCGTAATATCCAACACCTCGGCCGGTCTTAGATCGAATGTCTTTTGCAATACTGGAATCTGTTCGCTTGTAATCAATAACGAAGGATGTCGTCCTCGTTCTGTATTACTGTTATCGCTCGTTTCCGATTTCGATTTCGTGTTCGTTTTCGCACTAGAGGTTGAAGGGTCATAGACCATAGATTCAGGCGTATGTGTTCCATCTCCAGATCCAACCTTCTCCCCTTTCTCCTGAGGGTTCATTCCTTCAATCTCACCCTTTACCTCTCCCAATTTAGGTCCTCCATCCCCTGTACTCTCATTCATTGGTTTCATGGTAGAAGTCTCATCAGGAGAATGGTTCTCAACCCCTTTTCCACTTGTCGAGGAGGATGAGACAGAAGAATAGATATTGGTCAATTCCTTTGAAGGTGATTCAGTGACCATTTCCAATTTGACTAGATTATCGAGATATGTAGCTCCTCTCCATGCTTTGTAATGTGACCATGCTCGCCATAAGACGTAGAAGAGTGGGAAATTGGGTAAGATGGGGATAATCGCGAATGGCCATGTGAGGGGGGAACTGGGTGTTAGCAGGATGTCAGGCCGGGCGGGGTTGGGACTGTGTGTAGGAAAGATTAAGAACATTGGAAGTCATATCTGGGACGACGAGAAGAAGAGACAAGTCGAGATGAACATACAAGATGACGGATCTCCACATCATTTTCTTGTGGTATGGTATACGCGTTTGCAACATTTGGTGCAGGTGCGGTAAGAGGGGCGGTAATTTCGTTTGCTTCAATTCTGGTCTTAAAAGTGAAATCTATGATAAGCTGAGCTCTTGACTTGTCGAGGGTATAGTGGCCTGTCTTGCCAGAGGTAGACAGCCCGACAGCTTGCTGCAACAACTTACTGAAATCTTGTCCTGACTCTTCCCAGCCTTCTTTTCTTCTTCCGTCAATATCCCAACACCTCTACCTTCATGAACACCCTTCAACATCCATTCTTCATATTCAATTTTATCCATTAATCCTTCCCCTTTTGTATAAAACCAGAATAACCAAGAATCAGGTTTTTTAGTCGATAATTTCAACCATTGATCTTGAGCACCATTTAATCCACGATTCGCAAGTGCTGATAAAGTATATCTCGATGAAGAAGTTGATGGAGGCGGAGCATCAGGTTGAGATACTTGATATAGTATTAATGGGAGTTCTGTATTTGTATTTGTATTTGTATTTGGTGAAGAATTCGAATCGGGTTCAGTGGGTAATGGACGTGTTGGACTAGGTTTGGGAGGAGCACGGGGAGTAGGAAGTCGTGCTAAAGGGAGTGCGAATATTCGGAATGGTCTTTGTGCCATTGTTGACCCTTTGTCTATGTATGATCAAGGTGAGAGAATGGCTAACAATAACAATAACGATATCAGAATCCAGAATTAGCTATTCCGTTTGCCGAACGTGGATCATCGTCATACGCGTCCTTTGTCTTAATTTCGGCCATCATCAAAGCTATACAATTACTTCAATCATGACTACCAAACAAGATCCACCACCAGCTTCACCTAATGAGACAGGACTACAGAAAGCTAAAACCAATTTAACGTATTTGGCTCTTGGATCAGGAGCAGCTGTTGCGCCTAGTAGTCTTGCTACAAGGTCATTCCTAACTACAACGAGGTACGTCATGTCCGCCTACCTGGACCTTCATATGAACCTGTCGATCAGAATGAAGTAGAAGATGATCGACGACTTAAGCTCGGCTGAAATTGAAGTTGAGCTAAGCTGATACCAATCAGATACGTGCTTCGATACATTATCCGCCGTTTAATTCGATATGCAAAATACGCAGCTATAGGTGGTGTAGCGGCTTTAGTAGGTGGAACAGTATTAGGTACTATGGGTAGTGGATTAGCATTCTTTGCTGCACCTGGGATATTGGGTGGAATGGGATTAGGTCTAGCGGGGGGTTTAGCAAAAGTGAGTGTTTTCCTTCTTTACTCCTACTACTCCTTCTCCTCTTATACTCTTTGCGCCATATCCAGCTATACGCTTGAGGCTCTCACTGTCGAATGAGAATCAAGAGCAATCTCTCCCTCTCTCGGCCCCAATCGCTATCGCTGACAATAGTTCGGCTGGCGTCATCGAGGTTCATATTTCAGAGGTGGGATATGGGATTGGGAAGGAGCCAAGAAAGCAGCTGCAGAAGGAAGAGATGGGGCTAAAGATGAAAAGGCTGATGCTGATGCTGCTCGTTTGAGGAAAGAGGAGAATAGGCAAGTAAGGAGAGATGTTTGGATGAGGGCATGATAGTCTGATGTCGTGGGTAGATGGATCCGCTTAGAAGTGTAGTGTAGACACGTATAATAGCATAAAATGTAGCCTTCTTGGACGAGCATGTCACCGATGGTCTAGTCGCTGACCAATTCACACAGAGGGTAAGAAATACGCCCCCATCCACCAACTTATCCGCAATCACCATACATAGCCAAACGTTACAAGCCTAGAAAAATCAAATCCTAGTCTAGTATCTAATGACCAGTCTGTCGTCGCTGCTCCTGGATAACGTTGGAGAGCTCTTCGATCTTTCTCTTGGATCGGAGAAGTGTGCCGAGCTATAAGGTTAGCGGAAGTTCGAGACGAGCAAAACAAAGTCGAGTCGAATTGAGCCAAGCGCAATAGCAATATGCTAGCCTGACTCCACGATCCGCCTGTCGACGTGAAATGTTGACTCACCCTCTTCTTGGTGAGCTTCTTGGCCTTCTTGTCCTTTGAGTTCCTCAACAATTCCATAACTCGCTTCTCGTATGGGGAGAATCCAGCGACTTCTCGAATGATGGACTTGACAAAAGTCTTCTTCTCGCTAATTCATTAGCCACCCATTCTCATGCCTCTCGTCTCATAGTGCTATCTTCCTAACTTACGTCTTGATACCCTTCTTGTTGGCGGGTCGAACAGCTCGGGGGATAACGGTAGAAGGTCGTCCCTTGTTTTGACCGTAACGGAGGTCTAGTATCAGTATTGTTCATATAGTTCCAGTGGAACGTAGCGAGAAGGAGAACGCACTAGATCGGGGCTTGGAGGAAGACATCTCAACGTCGGCCATTTTGTCCTATTTTCCCAATTTCCATATAATCATAATTTGTTTGTATTGAAGGTTCGGTATCCGATGAAATCCGGTATGATGATAGTTTCCAGTCCATTCCAAGATCCAAAATCCAGCAGTCAACGAAGACGAAACGAAGGGATAGTCCAGATATTTTCGTTCATAGATAGATGATTTGATGGAGCAGATTTTGATGATTGACGATAATTTCGTGCGTTATAAAAGAGCAGAGTATGTGCGAGAGGGAGGGCAAAGTCGATAAAGAAGAATCTAAGTCAGCTATCATCCTATCGTGTACTATACGCAAGGGACATACGGATTAAGGTGTTGATATTGATGGTTAAGGTATCCAGCAACGACGACTACTAGGAAGCAACGAGGGAAGGATTTGGATCGGTATTATAATTTCACCGCTTGAAAGGTAAAGTGGCGAAATTCAATTATAGTGTATCGTTCTATCTTGGTTCTAATTCACACGTCATTGCCCAAAAATACTTCCGTTCTTATGCCCATGTCTAATCGCATCTGATACCCTCTCTTTTCTTCTCATACATATTCACCCCGACTTATAACCAATCCGCCTCCTTTACACAAAACTACCGTGGAGATCAAGCGGAGGAATGGCGTTGGGGGAGAATCAAATTTCCTAACTAGAAATGGGCCTTTCAAAATTCTTTCTATCCTAATGATCTTTTAGGGGTTGTATATGGTTAGAAGGTTTCGCTTATGGCATATATACTGTTTGCTTCTCGTTCAGTCTCGTGTATCGTGTATCATTGTTGAATTCGCTCTTGTCATGCATGTTGGATCAACTTGTTATGTCTCGTCCAGCCTTGCAGTGCACTATTGCTCAAACGAATCACTGGCTCCGTGATGAAGATTTCGAGAATCAGGAACAGACCTCCACCGAGCAGGTCCATTACTCCTCTGTATAAGTATACACCTACCAGCATCATCTAGATGCAGCGACCATGCGGCGCCTGCCTCGCTCGACGCGTTTCTAGCATGGGCAATAGGGGGCTAAGGCTATATAGTATAGTACCCACATCGAACCCATCCTCCGGTCGATCCGGCGACTCCCGTAGCGCGGGTAGCGAGAAACGGAGAGAAGGATCCAATCCGGAATATCGGATAAGATCTGGAGGAAACACTCGATCCTCCGTAGCGAACCAAGGTGGGGGTGGGAGTGGGAACACTCGACGAGCTAGATTGGCTGGATTCCTGGATGACCCACCGTCGACGCACAACAAATCTCAAGTGTCTTCGCCGAGGATATCGGATAATGCGACGCCCACTCACTTACCAAGGAAAGATGTCATTCGAGATAATGATGTGATACGCAGCCGTAATGGATCCACGAGGCTACCTATGCGTGAACCCCTTTATCCACCAAAAGCCGCGATCGAGCTCGAAGGAGCACGAACAAGACGTACCAACCTGGACCCCATTACCATACCATCAGAGACTGACTCTAGCCCATCACGCCGTAAAGTAAGTCTCTCTCATTCACTCAACCATAGCCTCAGACTCCACGCTAAGACTCAGTATCACTTCAAAGCCCTTCATCATGAAACTGCAATTAGCGCTTTTCACCGACCTTCAACCCCTCAAAATCCAATTATCAAATATCGCGATTCATACTGTTTCCTAAGAGCCGCCCCAACCCACACACTCCCATTACCACCTCCACTTCCATTCCCACCGGCCTTGGAGAATTATACTTATAAGACCAAACACCCTAATAGGGAGATAGTAAATTTCGGAGTTATCGCTAGTAAGAATGCAGTTAGTCCTTTTGCACCTGAGAGGGGAAGAGTTCGGAAGAGGTTTAAAGCTGCTGTTGAGGAGGTTGTTAATGGGAATATGGGGAGAGGGGAGGTTCGATCTGGTATGTTTTATTATGTCATGTCCCCTCGCGGGTAGGGTGGGGCTGAGCTGATTTGTGTAGATTGGTCTTACCTTGCTGTACTTAATCGTGAAGTTTATGAAGCCAAGATGGAGGATTTATGTGATAGTTTGGAACATGGGTTGAGGTTTATTAAGCGGTTACAGGATAAGGGTATTGGGTCTCAGGCTGGGGTCGTGGCTGGGAATCGACATGGTCGAGTCCAAAGGAGCTCAGCAGGGAGTACGATTAGGAGTGACCTCTGATATCCATCGTAATCGTAAACTCAGGGGAACGATGTTCATCGCGTTGAATACTATTATCTGGATCATTCCAGAGCTACAAGCCCAGGAGGAATAGACGTGATCTCAGAGCGATGCAAAAATAATATATACATATCATCATCATCATCGTAACTCAGACTCATTACTACTCATCACCTATCTATCTATCTATGTTTATTATACTTAAAATACTTTCACTCCACTTCATTCTTCCACCGCCACACTCCACTCAGTGCATGACAACGACCTTCTCCTCATCAACCTCATCAGCTTTTGGTTGTCTATACCAAACCAAAAATCCAATCAACCAAACAATTCCCCATCCAATGACGAAATAAAAACTGATTTGTGGATTTTCGAAATTTTCTAATCCACCCGGATTAATTGTTAATAATCCAGCTTGGATCGATAGGGCGACTGCTGATCCGACTTGTAGAGCTACTTGAAGTGTTGCTCCTGCTACACCGGCCATTTCGGATGGTACTGTAGTCATGATACCGACGTTCTGCATGTCAGCTCTATTCTTCGACTAGATGAGTAGAGAGAGAAGAAACATACAACTGCTGTAAAGACCATCATCATTCCTCCTGATCCGATAATTTGACCTGGGAATAGGAATCGCCAATAATCATTACCGATTTGAGTACCGGATTGAGAGAATAAAACGTATCCCGTAATCGAAAGGATGAGACCAATAGTAATAGGCCACCTAGGTCTAGCGACGAGTTTAGGCATGATCGTAAGAATAGCAGTAACGACCATAGCGGCTAATGATTGTGGTAAAACCCTAACGGCAGCAATGATTGCTTTTTCTCCATGAACCTTGACGAATATTTCGATTAAAGGGACGAAATTGAGTGACCACCATGAATAGATGAATAATGATAAAATGATCAAGACGGCGAAATTCTTGATTCTCCATGTTTTACTAGGTAGTAAAGCGTATCCTTCTGGTAATCGTGATTCCCAAATAAAGAATGCTGGGAATAGAACCATTGAAATAAGGAATGGAGCTAGGAAACCGGCTTTTTTCCATCCGTATGATGCGCCCAATGTAAGACCGAGGACTAGTAGGATGATTGCTGCCAACATGAGGAAGGCACCGATTAAATCGAGTCGTTTGAATTTGTTATCTACATTTGCGTGTTCTCCTCGTGGTTTCGGGATCCAGAATAATGATCCAACAGCAACGGGTAAAATGAGGATAGCGACAATTCGGAAAAACCATCTCCAAGGTGACATCTGTCCGCCTGCATGTCAGCGTCAATTTGATCGCTATGTTGTATTGAGGAAGAGATAGAGCTTACCATGAGGAATATATTCAATGAATCCAGCTACGATAACACCGGTAGAATTGGCAATAGCACCGACACTTGAATAAATCGTAAACGCCTTGCCCAGTTCATGCGGTTCGAAAACAGCGACAATCAACCTAAAGCTAGCAGGGATCAAGGTAGCACCTGCAATGCCCGAAATGGCTCGAATGACAAAGAATGAATATCGATCGGGTAAGAATGAAATGACTAGCGAGAGTACACCGAGTGATAGGAAACCGTAGGCGAAAACTGGTTTTGCAGAGTATAAATCTGATACTCTGCCCCAGAATAATAGGAATGCTGCGAACGTCACAGCGTAAGAAGTAATAACCCAAGACTGAGACTCGAACGGTACGTCCAGGTCGGTAGATATTGGGCCAGTGAAGACGAAAAAGGCTGGACGTTAGTACTGTCGACTGACTGAGAGATAGGGGAGTGGCATTTGAGTTTTCCGGAGAGGTGATTGGTGAAAGAGGACATACCTGAATACATCCAGATATCAATGAAGAATCCCAAACAGAAGACCATCAATAAAGACCATTTCTTCTTTTGCGATATAACAATTACATCGTCATGACCAGTGATATCTTTTGAATCGGATAAAGTAGACTTGGTAAGTCGAGGCGATTCCGACTTATCTTTAGGATCGACAACAGCATCACCATCAACAACCGTATTGGTAGGTGAAAGTTCAAGTGGGGTAGTATTGGGTAATGCCCGAGATGGTACGATTGGTTCCATTGTACTAGAGCGAGTACGGGTACGGGTACTGTAGAAGTAAAGTAAGAGAGAATGAGTAGGAAACCATACAAAACAATACTGTACCTTTATACATACGCACAGACGAGTACCTTGGCGTATCTGCTTGCTCATCACTTGATCATTACTAATCTCCTTACCCAAAATCTTCAAAGGATGACTGAATTCTGGGGGATGTTTGTAAGCGAAACAGAAGATATTCTGACAAATTTCGGGCAATCGGCGTTCGGGGTGGAGGTCAACACCACGTGGGAGTATTGAGATCTAGTGATCGAAGCTTATTCATGCGGAATGCAGGTGAGGGAATGGCGTTATCATTACAAAGAAAGACAATTAGAGCAGTGTGGAGGATGATCGCCAAGGGTCTTGGCTTGCTGATACTATCGTAACATTTGATATGAGGGAATTATTCATCCTGCATTGGGGTAGAAGGGTATTCCATCAGGAGGTGCCGAGCGTCCATGTCCCCGAGGTGAATATGCTAGGAGGCCAGGATGCTCAAGTCTAGTCGAATGAGTCATGAGCCATTCGCTACGCAGGAGAATACATGACGATGCTCGATCGCGGTAGGGCGGTCACGTCCACCGAGTTATGACTTGAACCGGGTGCTTCATGGATGTTACATCCATCTCCAATAGTCCGGTAGACTATCAATTCAGGTAGATGCACAACATACCATGACCGCTGTATATAATGCCGGCGATACGGTCATAGATGTATACCATCCTCCACCTCGGCCACCTCTGCCGGCCTAGATCTTTGGTCCACCTCCACCTCCACTCCCACTGGTCTTTCTCCTTCTCGATCTCTCACATCCGTTCCAGAGTCTGAGTCGGGGGTAATTCCATAATGACTCAAAGCGTCTTTCCCAACTTTATTCGTTAGAGCCAAGATAATTAATTGGATCCTCTCTTTCTGACTTCCTCTGCCTGTTAGCGAACATTATACTGGCGATTGAATGAGTTTGCTGGTATGACGAGTAATTGAAATAGAAGGGGACATACATCGTTATTTCATTCTCATCAATCGCTAATCCAATTTCCCCATCTTCATCCCCTTCATCATCTTCCTCTAGGAAAGTTCGTAATTCAGATTGTGTTGCTTGAAGGTGGGATATCGAATTTCGTAATCTAGATACCTCTTTCTGTCAGCACATTCCTTCTCTTCATGCTCATCGGGCCCTTCGGTGTCCGTGTCTCCCCAAGTTGAAGGTGAAGGTGAGAGTATTGGCCAGATTTGGGGAAATACTTACCTTGAACTAAGATATTGATTTCTAGAAGCATTGCTTCTTCCAACGTGAATGGATGCGTATATTTGGGAACGAAACCATTGGAATTGGTAGACATTATCGGCTGGTAGGTTGTCTATCTATGCGTGATTTTTCGGTCTATGATCTTCGTAGTCGCGCTTGATCCTGTACTGTACTCTCGTCCTGTTACACGTCGTTAAAGCAACTCCTCAGCGCAACTCCTCCCGTGCCTTATATGACGTGTATTTCACTCTGAATTCATGACGCTCCTTGCTACTCCTGTACTACCCTTCTGTACTGCACTCTGCTCTACTGTCATGTCCGACTTTCCAGTGATTGAGAACCCATCGAAATTGAAGGTGGTGGAGTTGAAGGAGGAATTGGATAAGAGGGGACTACCACTAGGAGGGTTAAAGGCAGATGTACGTCCTCGTTCTCGTCCTCCTCCACTTGAATTGTGATACTCCAGTGCTCCCGCTCATCATTCAGCTGGTGGCTCGACTTGAACAATCTCAAGGTCTTACACAACCCCCTGTACCCGATTCAGCCAAGTACTCTCCCGATCCTGCTTTACCAGAGACCAAAGGTGATGATGAAGATCACGCAAAACCAGCCGATACAATGCTTGATCTCGCTGTTCCACCTCGTGAAATTTCAGATACGAATAAACCGGCTATAAGTGACGATATTGTCTCGAGCGAATTGGCAGCGAAACATCATCCCGAGCAAGCTGCTTCGAAACACCCTGCACCTCTTAATCAGAGTCAGGAAAAGGGAGAGCAGGAGGTAGGAGTAGGACATGTAATGGTTGAAGGAAGTGAAGAGGTTGAAACTGTTCAAACTAGTATTCAACCTGCTGCACTTGATTCTGAAGTGGCGAAGATCGTCGCCGAAGAGGAAATGAAGGATGATCAACCTACACCTGAACCTACGGTCACTTCCGATAAGGAAATTGAAAAACATATTTCGGAATCTAGGGTTCCAACGCCTGATTTGGATAATGATGAGGATGTAATGGATCTAGGAGAAGAAGTCGAGACGAGAAAACGAATGAGAGATGAGGATATTGAAAAAGCTCCAAAAAGACCAAAAAGACAATTTAGGTCTTTACCTACCGAATTATCTCAATTAATTCATCCACCAACTACATGTCTTTATATTTCGAACCTACGTCGTCCATTATTATTATCGGCTTTACACGAATACCTAACTCCATCTGAAAATCAGTCACCACTACTCCCTATTCCAAAAGGTCCATTCGCAAATTCAGAATATCCAAATGTATGGTTATCAGGAATTAAATCTCACGCATATTCAGTATACGATACAGTTGAATCAGCCATGGAAATTGCTATAAAAATCAATGGAAAAATATTCCCAGAAGATACAGGTGCAGGATTAAAAGTTGAATTTGTGGATGAAGATGAAATTACGAGATTGGTACAAAAGGAAGAAGCAGCTTGGTTAGGTGGAAGACAGAAATTGGAATTGAGAATTAGTAAAAGTAATGATAATGACGATGGTGGTCAGGAGTATCGATTTGAATTGATTGGAGGGAATGCTGGAAATGGTCATGCCAATGGTAATGGCAGACCTATAAATGGGAGAGGTGCAGTAGCTGGGCCACCACTTGGAAGGAGACAAGTACCGGTAGCAGTCCCACTTACGGGGATCAATGCTATGCCAGTTGGAAATAGGTTTTCAGGAGGTCAAGGAATGGGGGCGGGACCAAGTGGACAAGGGGGTAGATTCCAACCTAGTCATGGACAGGGACAAGGACAGGGAGAATCGAGATACCCATCAAGTGGACCTGGTCGAGGGGGAATCCAAGGTGGACAAGGAAGAGATGGGAGGGGATTACCACCGCATTTAGATCGACAAGGAGGCGGAGGGGTAGGAGGTTCTAGGAACGATTTCAGATCTGGATCAGGAGGGTTTTTGGATGATCGCAGTTCTAGAGCACCCGGTGGCGGATATAGAAGTAATGACAACGGAGGTGAGAGGAGGACTAGAGTGAAACCTGAATTGAGCTGGAGAGAGGGACCCAGCGCTAGATGACGCTCTCCAAAGGGTAGGTAGAATGAAAGTAATGACAACATGCATGTATGCCAGACTGATCCTATGCGTGTATGAAAATGCCATGCCATGCGGGAAACACCGACCCTAACACTAATCCTCCCTTCCGAGTAAATGCAATACAATCCCACCATTCTCACCGGCCATTTTCCCTTCTCCATTCCTCTCAAAGTCCCCTCCATCTGGTTTCTTACCTTCCAACAAAGGTGACGAAGCGAGTTTGGCATGAATGAAATCGTGTGATAGTTCGTGTGTGGTCTTTAATAATGATAAAGCGAGGGATGTAGATCCAGGATACAACAGTGGGAAATCAGAGAATGATTGGTCTGCCATCAGTACGTATTCAGTTCTGACTCGTTAATGAAATTCAGGAGAAAAGACATACGACTCGCTCCTAGTAGAGTCAAGAAACTTCCATCGACTTTCTTGATCATTTCAAGTAAACGATGAAAATGGGTTGACCATTCTGAAAATCCTGGGGAATTGATACAAAGAATTGGGACTCGGGGTAAGGGCCCACTAGTGGAGGGAGTGGGACGGGGGAGGGGTTCAACCCATGGATCTAGGGCTATACATCTCTTTACTGGAATTGCGGGTAGATTATCAGGTGGAGGAGATTGTAGTAGGTGTAGCTGGCAATCAGTCGAATCCAGTATACGTCGATGAGCTCACCATCGTTCCACCTCCAAAGGAATGTCCAGCGAGATGAACATTCTCAAAATCGATTCGATCAGGTGTGGAATTCATAAAACCATCTATTGCAGATGGATTCGCTTTCTCATCAAATTTGGTAGATCCTCGTTGAACAGGATCGGAAACGAGTCGCTTGAATGAATGATATGTCTCGTATACTTCTTGAAGACGCATATCAAGTTGTAGTGATCTGAATTTATCTTTTGAAGCATTCCCATCCGACCATCTGATATTAGCACATCTTCTGACCCTTTGCAGAGCAGAATAATAAACTTACGTGAGATCATCCATTGATAGATAAGTCATTAGTTCCCCTTTCCCATCCTCACCCTCGCTTGGATTGAGGATGGCGGGTCCACTTCCATCTCTATGTTCGATGGCCAGGACGACATTCCCAGAAGCGGCTAGGGCGGCACAGTAATTCGAGTATGTATTGCGGGTACCAGCTAGACCGTGTGAGAAGATGATGATGGGATATTTATTCGGTGTCGTAGCTAATGGTGCGAATGGGTGAGCTGGGAACTGAGATCAGTCCTACTTCCATATAGTCGAGTCGAGGTGGCATACGGATATACGCCCGACAGCAGCACCTAATACTTTCACTATATATAAGCTGTCGATCGATCTTCTCGTGACTCGAGTAGGAATCAAGCTCACACATCCACCCAAGACCCGATTTTCCAATGAATTTCTCATATCCCTCTAAAACCCCCTTGGTAGGCTCAATAACCCAAGGTACCCATTTCTTTCCTTTCCATTTAGGTTCGCTAGGATAAAACACGGAATACGCCACTTCTTTAACTTCAAGAGCTGGTTTACCGGTAGAAAGTGTTGGTGATGGGATTGAGAAATGGGTGAGAGGAGGTGTACGGATATATATGTGTCCTAGTGGGAGTGCATTTTGTTGTTGTGAAGCAGGGAGGGAGCCGGAGATGAGAGTTGGGAGTTTCATGGTGAGGAGAAAGAGGGAGAGGAGGGATATGAGCTGAATTAGGCGAAT
The DNA here is from genome assembly GCA_026538405.1 of Cryptococcus sp. GC_Crypt_2. Classification (NCBI taxonomy): domain Eukaryota; kingdom Fungi; phylum Basidiomycota; class Tremellomycetes; order Tremellales; family Cryptococcaceae; genus Cryptococcus; species Cryptococcus sp. GC_Crypt_2. The sequence continues at coordinate 117,170 of JALPCC010000005.1, read as the reverse complement.
CGTTTTGGAATATTTTGCTGCTGGCTAGGTGTCTGACTAGTGGTTGGTGAGTTTGCCCTTGTCGCTGGAGTCGATAGGGGTGGTGGCGATGATGGAAAATGATATCAAGGATGGATTACAAAATATCAGCAAAGTCGATACATCGATAACGTCCACGTAAAGCACCATCGGTCATCTCCGATCATAATAGTAGTAGGATAAGAGGTTGAATCAACATTCCCTTCTTCTTCTCTTCTCTCGAATAATCATTCAACGTACTATGTAGATTGAGTAAAATGCATTCAATCCTCTTTCTCTTTCTCTTCCTCTTGTCTCTCTCATCTATCTTCTTTCACCTCTCATTCTTCATTTGATATAATATAACCATAACACAGCACTCGATGCCTATTCAAGATATTACCCATAGGGAGAACTTCTCTGATGGTCTGACAAGACTTGAAGCGTATGTCCCGCCCCTTATGAGCCAATCAACTGACATATAGTCATCCATTAACCAACTATACCATGGTGTAAGTCCCTCTTTCGGCGCTATTCTTCTCCCTTCTGCCCTCTTTCCTCTGCTTCCGCTTCCTCCTCATCAACCCTCTCCCATCCCTGCCCGTTACCGCTAGTGACAAGAGCTCAAGCTTAGTGAACGAGAGAACCAACCCGAAGAAGATCCTTCTGTAGCTGCTAGGCTTCATAGGCTTGCTGATCACTATACTACCACTGGGATTAGGAGGGGTGTAGAGGCTGTCATGATCGTTATGGTGTGTTCCTTTCCTCGCTTCTTCCTCCCAAGAAGCTCTTCCTCCCTCCATCTGGACCAGATATGCAGTCTCGATAGATTTCCTCTGCCTCCAGATCCACCCCTTCTAGACCCGGCCAGTCTCGGGCCACCACGTCTAAGGTGGCTTTCGTCCAACCCTGACCCACTTCCATCTCATCCGACTCTATGATGCGACCAGGACCGGACCTACTGATCATCAGGACCACGGCTTCCCCCACGTCCTCGTTCTTCAAGTCGCTAATGCCTTCTACAAGCTGTGAGCATTTCTCCAGCTCACTTCATACATCACTAATGTCAGCCCCGGAGGATACCTCGACCCCAGCGAGACCGACCAAGAAGGTCTCTTGACCCGCCTCGACGAGTGTCTTGGTGTTCCCAACGGTGAGGGGGGATATATCAAGCCTGCTCATGACGATTGGCAAGTTGCCGAATGCTTGAGTATTTGGTGGAGGCCTAACCTTGATACCTTTGCAGTGAGCGGATAATGTGTTCAGATTAGAATCAGGCTGATAGCAGTACCCCTACCTTCCTCCTCACGTTTCGTACCCCAAGGAATGCAAGAAACTCTATCTTGTAACTCTTCCCAAGAATAGTCAGTCAGCTCCACGATTCAGTACCGAGAGTTGACGAAGCAGAAGAATTTGCGGTACCGACTAACATGAAACTTCACGCTGTCCCGATTTACGAGTTCTACGACAATGCCTCGCGATACGGACCTCAATTTGCTGGTCTGCCTTACCTCCTAAGCAAGTAGGTCACCCTTCACCTTCACATTGATTTGGACTGATGACTGACGACAGGTACTGGCTTCCCCACCATGATCATATCTTGGACTGCGCCGATACTCCCGACGGAACCGCTATCAAGGCCTCTAAAGGAGTTCATAGCGTCAAAGTCAAGGAAAAGGAGGTCCTTTCTCCCTAGATTTTTGAGGCATTAGCTTGTTTCATCCCTTGAATTCGGGTTTGGTGGCGTTGATTTGGCGGTAGTTTTCACTAGCCTGTGTATGAATGAGTATCAAGGACACTCGAAGTGTGTGTACAGTCGTCGAGTCCTTCTTCACGAGTCAACCACCACTTGACTCAAAGAGACATCCACTAACAACCTCGCCACTGTCGTTGACGAAATAGCTGATGAGAAGGAGTCGACATTCAGCCGACTTGGAACCCGCTGACTATATGATGATATGAATATATGATACATCAATGACTATGCTGGTCCGAAGTCCGACTCCACCCTCGATCGACCGAAAGGCATGTTCCGGACCTGACATCCTTCGGTCACGCTAACCTTTTGCGCTAAGTGGTGGAAACACTACTAAATTAGCACAGCGCATGGGTCTAGGTATGTATAGAGGTTCTAGCGCCGGCCTCACGGCCTCGCCGGCTGGTGTAAGGTGGTACATACACCGTATACTGCACCTTCCCAATCTCTTATATCTTGCAATCACAAGCCAATTTCGACCACTCTTGCTCATTCCACATCAGCAAGCAAAATTCCATAACGAAAAGCAATAATGTCATCCTCATCATCGTCTATCGCTCCTTCTACCTATTCCACCGAGAGTCATCAAAGTCAAAACGGAGGTGAAAGGAAACAAATGAGTAATGGACGGAAATGGGTTTATGTATTTATCAAATCTGTAACTCAGCAGGTATGTAATTTTCTTACTCGATTTCTGTCTCCCCTCCATTCATGGTGTTGGAACGGGGCTGATGATCAGGGCTCATCAGTAAATGATGAGGTGAAGGTGAATGAGGAGCAAGGATGGAATAGAAGTAGACCATGGAGGGGAGTCTATTGATGATTCCACGCAATTCTTGAACACGATATACACGTAAAAATGAACATGTAGCAAGATCGATATTCATACAACTCGCACCAATATACAGTAGAATTCTCTACTTGTACAACCCAAACCTTAGAAGGTAGATTTATCAGCTAATCTCCATTTCCGTAATGGACCCCACCAAGACCATCCTCTTCCACCTCCTTCATGATCATTATCGGAAGATGATGAAGTATCACTTAAATCATCTACATCTGTCCAATCTTCTTCTCCTCTTCGATTCCCATTTCGACGTGTTCTATCACGTTCACGTTCACGATCACGTTCGCGGTCGGTATCATTGATGGAGAGGTTGAGGGTTTGAGTTGTCGTTTCGCGAGAAGCTATTGGTCGTTCTTCTCCCTCTGCTCTAACGTGGGATTGAGTTTGAGCAATTGTCGATGGTCCCGGATCACCATTTGAGTTCGAATCAATTCCCGTACCGAGCTCTCCAGCTTCAACCTCGCCTTCCCCATTTGCTGGTATCAATCTATCCTCTCTCAACCTCTCTCCTGCTTCCTGTAACCTCCTCTCTCCTTCTTCATGTTCACGAATTCCAAACGCGCCCAATCCCCATCCCATCTCTGCTTCTTCAACCCTAGGTCTAGACCTTTCACTCAATTGAGCATGCGCATGAGCATGAGCATGAGCGTGGGCATGGGCATGGGCATGTTCTCCAAATACTTTCTGCCTCCTTTCAGCACGTTCAAATGCTTGTTTCTTGGCTGCATCTTCATGCGCTCGACGAAGCTGACGAGTGTAAACCCATAACCATGTTGTGGGGTATGAGAGGAATTGACCGATCGTCCTTGGAGGGTGGAGCGAGGGGGTATGTGAAGTAGATGAAGTTTCAGAATTTGAAGATAAATGAGGACGACCTTGAGATCCAGAATGGGTAGAAGCGGAAAATCCAACATTACCCCCACTACCAGCTACAGCGGGTGTATTGGTAGTAGGCGATGACCCAGTCGGATTTGTGTTCGAGTTCGAATTCGAATTTATCGTAGTACGCCTTCGTGGGATTTTATCCAATTCTATATCCCCCTGTCCCGATTCTCCATGTAAAGAACCCCTTCGACGGATCAAGGTATTATTCCGTCCCCTCAGAATACCTTGTACGGAACTAGTGAAACCAGCCATGGCCACTGCGGACGCTTGACCTAATTCACCCACTCTGCCCGTTGATGAGGTTTCCTTGTCTTTGCCATTACGTTTCGATTTAGCTTGAGATCGTTGCTTCGCTGCTTTCTTCGCTAGCCTCTTTTTCTTCTTTTCCGCCCTTTCCATGATATCCTGAATGTCAGTCTAGCACTTGGTGGCATGAAGGTGGTTTGTGTGAAGGTGGAGGGGCAGAATGGAGGACAGCTCTCGGCTCCGCCTCAAGCGTCAAGTGACTTACTTCGACTTCCCCAATTCCCATCCCAGATCCGACCCACCACCACCACCCTAACCAAGTCTGCCATAAAATCGAACAATACAATAAATGCTGTAACCAATCAATTCCGTCTTCCTTGACCGCAACGAAATTACAAGCGGTATTAACAGTTGCCAAAAAGATAGCAGCACTTCCAAAAATGGCAGTACCTCCATCAGTCCTCCATGCTCTTCTTCTATTGACCACTAAGCCCCATATCAAGAGGGCGATAGTGAAGATGAGGAGTAGGGTTGAATTAAAGACATTTCGAATTGCGTCGCCCAAGTCCAAGACGGTTTGAGAGGGTGAGAGTGCTGTGAAAACTAGGAAAGCGGAGGCGAGCGCTAATGGCCCGAGGATGAATACGATCAAGCGGGCTTCGGTCCGAGAGGGGTATAGGAGGGTTAAAAATTGAATATGCGCGAGCTGGCATTAGCCTCTGTACTATGTGACGGGTTATATCTGCTTGAGATGTGGGTCTGAGGGAAGGGAGGGGGTGGGTTGTGAACAAGGAAGATATAGGAGATGGGCGAAGAGCGATTCTCAAGTGTCGTACTCCCTTGACCGCGAGGACCAGCACGCCAAGCCTAGCGGTGTTATGAAAGAGCAGTACGCCAGCCTTCACCCTATCACAGACTATGCGACCTTAAATGACGAAGAACCCACGACCAGGCCTGATGAGACTCACATTTGCAAATCCCGAATTCAATCCCTGCAACAAGAACCAAGCTCCATCCTGCCCTAAACTCCAACTTTTAGGTGGAATAGCTACCGAAACATAATCGAGACTATATGGCCAAGTATCTGCCGAATCGCCCGAATGTTGTAATATTAGGATAATACGAATGAAGACCGATATAAGGACTGTTAGGATTGAGAAGAATTGGAGAATATAATTTAATGGTGCTAGGGGGTAATGGTATTGTGTGGTGACTAAGAGTATTAGCTCTCTCGTTCTAACTTCTCTTTCTTTCTTCGTAGATGGGAAGGCCGAGAAGAGAGGTAGACTCACAGATAAGATGTATTGCCAATACACATAATAGAGTTAATGTGATGCCAGAGACCAATAGCTGGATCGGGAGTGTATAGGCGAAAGCAGGTTGAAAGGCCAGGTATGGATCTTCGGAAAAGATCTGATCCATTAATCCGTCCATCCTCCTACTCCGTCTCCTTCTTTTTTCACTTATACTCCGCAATTTCTTGAGCTATCACTTCGTCTCCTGCGTAGTGGTCGAGAGCCGGGAGAACACAAATTAGAACAACATGACAGGATACGACGTAGATGATAGGATAATACCGGTGACTACTGCATATAGATAGTTGATCCGTTGTACTGGGTACATACGGGAGTATTCACAAATTGTACGCCACTCATCTGTTGATCATCTCGTCTGTCTCTAGAATATACTCTACAATCTACGCTCTATACTACATACCATTAATCACTCAAATAGATGTCCCAAGGTTATTCAGCAGAGGAACATGCAGCAGCGGTAAGCTGCCTCGCCTCATGCTGATGATAAAGCTGACAGAATAGTGGGCAGCAGTAAGCCCTCTTTTCCTTTTCGCGAATATCGCGTGCCCCGCTCGCTCGCTTGCTCACAAACAGTACTACGCTCAACAAGGCTACGATGCCCATACGATAGCAGCAATGACAGCTTCCTCTCAACCTACCCAACCACAAGCTGGTCCTTCTACGACTTCAGCGTATTCGGCCGCTCCGGCCAATGCTCGTATTCCAGCTGGAACTCAATTACTAGATCAAGATTTATTAGCTCAGTCTAGTGTTTATTTACCTGGAGCTACGGAGAAACTTGTCAAGGAAGGGAAATATAAACCACCTCCTGGGAAAAGGCAGACTGTAGTTAGGAAAGGAGGGGGTAAGACTTGGGAAGATATGAGTTTATTAGAGTGGGATCCTAGTGAGTCTGGCTCTGTTGTGTTGGTTCAGGTGTCGGATTCTTCAATGAGGCAGGGGTCAGGGTCTCAGATCATTCTAAAACCCCAGGCTTGCGTCACATTTGTCCTATACGAGATCCCACAACCGCGAACTAACTCACAAACGAAATGGAATGCGCTAACCTCAGAATGGTTCCGACTTTTCGTGGGAGACTTATCAAATGATGTGAATGAACGAACATTAGATGCAGCATTCAACAAGTATCCTTCATTCTGTAAATGTAAAGTGGTAAGGGATAGATTGAGTGAAAAGGTACGTCGTTTCTCCTTCGCCTTCAATTGTCATCACCTTCCCCTCTATATCTCTCGAGCAATCCCTCCCTTCCACCCTAGCGAGCGTAACTTGGGAAGGCACAGAGGCAGTCTGGAGGACCCAAGGTTATGAATGGCAAAGAAGGGGGAAGGAAGAACCGCTAGCTCTCCCACCGACAGCTCGCTGATCCTAACCAATAGGCAAAATACGGATTTATAGCATTTAAAGATCCAGAAGATTTCCTAAAAGCATGGAAAGAGATGGATGGGAAATATGTCGGTAATAGACCTATTAAATTGAGTAAAATCAAGGAAGATGATGTATATGGCAAGATTGATACGGTTTCTGTTTCTGGACGAAAGGTATGTCATGTTATCAGGTCACGCATCATGGGCCGTAGATTGGCATAGGGGCTAACGAGTAGGCAAGGGAACTTGATAAATTGAGGAAGAACCGAGGGAAACCCCTCGATGGTCGACCTGTTCCATTCTAATCGGGCTATCTGTCAAACTTTATCTCGGCCCGAATATCCAATCCAATACAACCATGTAGCTTCTGAGAAGGAAGTGGAAGTAGAAATCAGGTAGTCTCGTAAAATGCATTTTAGCCCTAATAGTAAATAAAAAAATCTAAATCGAAATTAACCAAATACCATACCAATATCAAGTCCGTGTCCATGTCATGTTCGGAATGAACATTCTAGATCATTATATAAGTATACAACATTCCCTCCTAATTCTGCCTTCTTAAATATTCGCGAATCATCCTTCTTTCGCCCACACTAGCTTGTTAAGACACCCTGGAAATCACTCAGCAGTCGCACTACCCGTCCTCCTAGGTGTCGTCCCCGTGCCCAGTCTTCGTGGCGTAGCTCCCCTCCTTGGAGTCGCTAGACCAACAACAGGCGGTACAGACGCTACTGCCGCTACCACCTCTTCAGAGGATTCAGTATTCGCAAGTGCCCTCAACATATGTATTGGATCCATCTTTCCCTTCCCTTTCCCTTTTCCTCCGTCTTTCCCTTTCGTTGCCTTTGTATTCGTGAGACGTAAGAGATCGGATTCATCTGTTTCCGAATTGGATGGTATACGGTCTTTGGCGCGTAGGTCATCATGTAGAGATGTAAAGATTCCATCTAGGAATTTTGTCGATTGGTGTGTGAACTGAAGTGCTGCATGTGATGATTGATGGAGTGTATCGATCTACTATTAGCAATCGAAGGGAGAGGAGAATGCAAGGCTCAGCGAGGCAGTTGTGGACTTTGGAGCTAGATTGTGACAAAGTGGACATACCATAAATTCGACATCACCGAAATCGCCCATTCCCACTAATTCCCCTTCTCCAGCTTCCAAAACTTCATCCGCTAACACCAATGCATCCTTCATCCATCCTTCGGCAGTCGACATATCAGGATCTTTATCCGATTTCCGTTTCTTCTCGATAAGATCATGTAGCGATGAACGTTTTGTTTTCGTTTCATGGAATAGTCTGGCCCAAGATGTACACTCATCTTTACACCTGAGATGTCAGTCTAAGCTCTGGTGTATATCAAGAACAACTGGAAAGGCAGATGAAGGGGAGAAGGGACATACCGTCGGATAATCGCGAGCTCAGTCTGTTTCGTGGCTCTATTAGCCACATTCTGAGGGTGGGGTCTCTCTGAAATAGTACCAGCTGTACTTGGCTATCTCATCAGCACCCTCCCTCATCATCTTTTCGAAAGGAAAAGAAACATACCCCAAGAGTGAAAACATTGGTATCAATTTCCGCCTGACCTAAACTTCTTGAGAAATCCGCCATGATCTCACTGAGCAATTTATCCCCCTCTTCCGTCCTTGCGGTATCTGTTTTTCGTGTTTTCGTTTTACTTTTTGACTTGGTCTCTAATTCTGATTTCGTGGCGCGATCGAAACAGAACACAAGGAGGTGTCTTGCTCTAACCGGTTCGGGAACTGTGGAGGATATGTGGGTGTAAAACAGCGACGAAGCGACCGAAGGATGTGGGACGCCTGTTGTCAGATCTCTTGCTGATTCGGAGAAAGGCTCGGGCTCGTCACAGGTATGAAGACTGTGCGGCCCGAGCCCGCTCGACTTACTTGGATCACCCCTCCCTAGACTCGTACTTGCCCTCTGACCCCTTGTCCCTAATGAACTCCTCCTGCTCTGCTCGGCCCTCAATTCCTTATTCTTCCTAATCATTGGCGTTTCACTTTCAGCCAAAGGGACGAACTCATCCATTCCCTCGTTCATTCCCATTTCCAGTTGGAATGCCATTGATTTCCTAGTCTTTCGAACGAATCCACCAAGTGGCGGACCCATGACACTCTCACTACCCCATACTGTTCGTGGAGGTGACGGTAATCTAGGCATTGATGGACGTGCTTTGATTGTCGGCATAAATGTCAAACCTTCGACATGTTTTGAAGTACTGGCTACTAGTGATTGATCGATCTTTTGACGTTTGACAGGTGGGGGAGATGGCGATTGTGGTTGTCGTTCACGTATTGCTCTTGTTGATTCTCTTCTACGGGCAATCTTTCTTTCGGATGGTGGTGGGGGTAGATGTCTTTCTTCTTCAGGTGGCGTGTCCGACGAGTTGGCAAGCTGGACCGGTTGTGGTTTGAATGTTGCTATTGATCAGTAAAGGATGTCCGTACGGGTATAGTCGACCTACACTTCTTTGCCTATTCATCAGTGTTATACTTCATTTGTGGACGCGCATGCATGACTCACCCCTATCTTGCGTTTCCTCTTATCCTGTTCTATCCCAGCTGGACTTGCATCCCTTCGTGCTTGCCCCTGAACAGCATTCATATCGTTGGAAGCCAATGCGTGAGTATCTGTCATGCGTTGTCGTGTGTTTGTTCCGTGTAGCTTCTTTCCCCGATGTATCCTATGGATTCTTCCGTACTCGACTTCAAGTGTTGCACATTATTGAGTGATCGAGTGACGATTGACCTGTTCCGAGTGGAGGGTAGGGTATATAGGTATATAATGTATATAAGTATATGGTTACAAGATGGGGGATAGGATAAGGTAGAACAGTCGCGTTGTTTACTACAAACAGTATTATTCTCATTTTATTACATTTTATCCCGTGCCTGAGTGGTACTCAGCGTGTACTACTCGTATATGCATACCATCCCTCTCCATACATACATACAATGCCAAACCTAGCACTCTTAATACTCATAACGGTATTCCTCACACAGGCAGTATCATGGATAGGTAAATCAGTACTTCAAGAACTAGCATTCTCGACGTATTCTCGATTATTCTTATCGTCCAAATCAAAACAACAAAGAATATTGAGAAAACAAGTATTACAGGATAAAGCGGAATTAGCAAAGACGTCAAGTCAGGATGAATTTGCTAAATGGGCAAGATTGAGGAGGAAGGTAGATAAGAGTTTGGCGGATTTAGAAAAAATCAGTACGTATATAAAATATCGAGAGATTTCTCCGGACGTAGTGGTTACATGAGATTGACTGATCTTAGATACTACGCTCGCCTCTGCGCAGAATGGATTCAAAACTAAATTCTCGACTTTCTTATGGATTACAACGACTGGTTCGCAAATGTTTTTGGTTTGGTGGTATAAATCAAAACCAGTATTTTGGTTACCGAAAGGCTGGTTCCCTTCGATATTGGTTTGGGTATTAAGTTTCCCTTCTGCTCCTCTTGGTATGTCTTTTTTTGTGTTACAAATCCCTCTTTTCCTGGAACCGTAATGGTCAAGCGAATCCGAGACCGTCGATGAGACGTAATGTACTAATGGATATCTGCTGACATACAGGATCCGTCAGTCCATTCTTTTGGAGTACGGCATGCCAATATGCATTCGCAACTATTAAAGATATAATCCTCCAATTGATCCCAGTGGCTTCGCCAGGTAAGCTTCCTGGTCACTGCCTTATCAAACAAGCTGATGGATCAGTACCTATGGCCGCACCAGCACCGGCACCAACGCCAGCTAAACCCCAAGCTACTATAGAGATGGATAAATTAGATTAAATCCTCGACCCGGGATACAAACATAATGCATGGCGATTGGCACACTCTGAAGTTTTGAATGGCTCGATCGTTGAGGTCGTCAAAAGATCCTGTGCGGAACTCGTAGTCCAATTACAGGAAGATTACGAAAGAACAGCATCGCCTTTCGAGATGGGGTTTCAGTATTTATCCCATCTCGAAGCTGTCCTCCGAACAGTTCATATAATTCACAAACCGCTCAAATCATCCACGGCCATAGATTCCAAAAAGCTCCGCATCCCGTTTGATCTAACTCTGCGAAGTCAACCTGGAAATCGCCCAGCTAGTAGTAAGGTCGGGGACGACTTGCGAATCCTGTCCGGTGCTGTGGTTCATGTGTTTTTGTTTCTGTCAAGCGCGTTCGTTGGGCGTGTGTCTCTTTAGTTGCCTAATTGCTCGCCATGAGCGGTTGTCAACACAATGGTCGAGTAATGTTATGGTGCAATGCAATTCATAATGATGGTGTTATTATACAATTGTCTTTTCCTCTTTGTCTATGCCCCTCTGCCAACAAGCGATGCAATAGCACGTTCTTGCTCACTTTACTCAAGACGGTGAAAATGCTACGTCCTTGACTTTTTACCGTTCGGTGTTGATCCTGAGCCAGATTCGGATTTTCGTTTAATCTCAATATCGTCCCTATAGCTTCAGACTAATTCCTAATCGAAGAAACCAAAAAAGCAATGGGGCAAAGGAGAACACAAGGGCATGTGGATTCATTGACTCGCACGCATCTATTCTATCCCATCTATCCGGGCCAAATTGTCTATCCTCCTTCTATTCTCTATTCCATTCCCTTTCCCTCCTCATGCTCGAGATGCAGACATGACAACTTACTGCTTCTCAAAGTACTGCAATTTGTTGCTAGTATCGATAGTATCCTTTCCCTCCTCCCATCCAGCTGGACAGACTTCTCCGTGCTCATCGGTAAATTGGAAGGCCTTGATGACTCGAAGACTCTCCTCGACGGACCTTCCAACGGGTAGGTCGTGAATGTGAGAAGCCCTTAGGATACCCTTGGGATCGATGAAGAAGGAACCTCGGAGGGAAACACCCTCTTCCTCGAGATGGACTCCGTAGGCCTTCGAAACGGCGTGAGATTGGTCGGCGTACTATTTGCAGTCAGCCTTCATGGTTATATGTAATAAGATAGGAAGTTTGGATCGTACCATTGTCAACTTCATATCAGGACCGAGACCTCCTTCTTTCCTGTTCATTTGGGACCAAGCGAGGTGGGTCTAGATGATCAGCAGAGCTCACGTATACCTGGAGACCGGGGGCAGAGACGTACGTAGATACTGTCGGTAGAACACATGATGAGTTCAGTGTTGATCGCTTTGAAGTCGTCGATAGCCTTGTTGAAAGCAAGGATTTCTGTGGGACACACGACTAGAGCGTCAGCAGCTCCCAGACGGGAACATAGGGTATAGAAGAAGTCGAAGTGGGTGTATGTGAGGCGTGGGGAACAAGTGGTCTTGCTGAAAAGAGGCCGGAGTAGGTATAATTGAGGTGCAAGGAGATAAGGGGCTGAATGGTACGCGCCACTTACAAGTGAAGTCCTGCTTATCAGTACTGTTCTCTCAATGGATCCGAGTCAACGACTGATGCGAGCACTCACCATGGGGTAAAAGACAAGAATGACCCATTTACCCAAGTAGTCGGATAAAGAAACCTCCTCAAAAGAACCGTCCTTAACAGCACTTCCGGAGAAAGCGCTACTTATCAGCTATACTTCCTCATACCCAAGAGTCCAGACATACGGAGCTGGCTTCTGAATCTGAGCAACCATTGTTGTTGTATGTATCAAAGTGAAAGAACAAGTGTGATGATAAAGAAACAACAGAATATGATAGAAGTTGAATTTGTAGATTCTCGGCGACTTGATTTTCCTGAATATTCCGAAGTGATGCGATAAAGGTCAAGGTATTCGGCCGATATTGGTAAGATGATGCATGCTTGCGAGTCTACTCACGCTCCGAGGTATCGGCCTTGCTTGGAGGGGCCGAGGAGGGCGTATCGGTTCGGATGGTTCGGTGTGCATGTTGGTGGTCTGCGCCGCACAGGTACTCTTGCTGTCCTGTTTGCCGGGAGTCGGCCATTAAGTACCTCATGTCGCGCCTTCACTTCTCATAGCTGTCGCTCGTACACTCTCAGTCGGTCTCGGTGCATGTATCATATAGTGATACCATAGAACAACGGTGCGACAGACGTGAAAGCGAGCAGACAGTCAACAGGCACTGGAAGGAGGCCTTGTGTGGATGACGCTGGTGCACAACGACCTCCATCCTTCATTCCTCATTCTCAATGAATAGATCAAAGTAATGTCGCTATCATGGCCCAGTACAATCTTCAATGTCCTGGCAATTCTCTGCCCGCTCATCATGGCTATCCTCTCACAGCGAGCTGGGACGAGGGTGTGGAGGAGCAGGATATACCCTTTGGGCGTTACCTGTGCTGTTTTGGCTATTCTCAGCCTGGCCGATCAGACACGGCGGACAAGATTACCAGGAGGTGAGTTTCAGTCTCATCGGGCTGTGGGGCTGATGGTAGATACACCTAATTCATTTATCGCTCTTTACGCTAATCACCTGGTATGTCCAACGCGTGATGGCAGCTGACTGTAGTTGGTGTATAACGTCTCGCTCATTGGGCTGTACGCCTTTTCCAATGATATCTACCAACCGCACTCTGTCCATCCAGATGTCAGATGGAAGACATTCCGATCCTCTCGATTCTTCAGGATACTAGACATTTTTCTATCATGTGATCGGAAATTGAATTACTCGCCCAATCCCCCACCTACCCCTCCCCCCAAGAAAGGTTTGGGACACACTCTGAAATGGGCAATCATTCATAGTATCTTGGTCGATTTCCTCACTCTCCCAATCTTGCTACGACAACACGGTCTCTACAATACAGGTGGGACTCGAGATTTCCAGCAATGGTGTACTACACTCGGCTCCGAATTTGGGATACCGGTTATACTGGTGAAAATGGGGTTAATGGGTTGTTATGCCGGGACAGTATTTAGTGGTTTACAAGGTGGTTGGGAGATTGCTAAACTTTTTGGAGTCGGTAGTGGGTTATGGGCGGAACAAGAATGGATGGAGATTATGGATAGACCGCATTTGTCAACTAGTATGCTGGATCTATGGGGGAAGAGGTATCATCAGGTAAGTCTATAGAAAATAGGATTGAGTCAAGCTGATGGGCAGTTGATGCGAGTAGGTCAAGTTCTAAGCGCATGACCTAGCTAATAGAAAGTCACAATTCCATACCATCTTATCCCCCTTTCAACCCTCAAAACCAATATACCTCCTTGGATCATTCCTCATTTCCGGCCTTCATCACCTCCTAATCATGTCCACGCTCACAGGTACTTTCCCAATCCACTACCTCCACTTCTTCATCGGGTGTGGTTTAGTCTGTATGGTAGAGTATAGTATATACAAAACGACTGGAAGGAAAGTAGAAGGCGTAACAGGATGGATATGGACGATTAGCTGGATATTTCTATTAGGGAGTAAATCTTTGGAGAAAGAAGTGGAGAATGGTGGATTTGAGGGATTTCGAATGCCCGTAGAAGTTTATGGTTGGAGTGCTTATCCTCTTGATCATGCTATCAGCTTGTTTAGATGGTGTACGAGTGTCAGCTAGCACCTCCAATATGTATTTCCATCCCATCAGCCCACTGAATATGTAGCAAAGCACGGACGGACGGTTGTATAACGCCAAGGGTTATGCGCGCCGATCTTGTTTCATGTTAATAATAATAATCGTTCCCATCCTACCCCATCGCAGACGACGAGACAACAACGACAGTTAGTGACGACTATAATGAAATGTACATCATGACGACTACGACCAAGACTGAATAATTCATAAATGACCATTTTATAATACATACACTATACACATGTTCACACCACTTTCGACAGGCTCTGAAAGGGCTCAAGATAAATTATGGGGTCAGCTAGTCTTCCTGGCTCCATTTCATCCTGTGTGGTCAAACTAATATACAGACCGCTCAGTGACACCCCAGAAATCTAGAAAGAGACCTGCATTGCTCACTCCCAGACGTGCTGGACCTAGTACGGTATTAGAACCCCTACTTAGACCGGAACCGAGTTCTGCTAGGGCACAAAGGGCAATCAGGAGACAAAGTGGGATAGATCAAGAGGAAGTCGATCCATCTTGGACAAGAGTTTTGTTCCGGGTATGTTCCATCTTCCAGGAGGTGTATTTATTTTATCGGAATGGAGAGTGGGAAGGAAGGGCTAATATATAGCCAAGTCGTAAAACAGTAGATATTTGGTTATCTTCTTTCTGGAAAAGACATTTCGTTTTAACCTTACTACCATGCCTTGTAGTTTGGATTTGGGTTGCTATTCCCTTTCCAGTTTCGGATCCATATAAAGATGATCCATTTCCGGATATACCCAGCTGGCCAAAACGACCAACGGGGGATGAAGAGGGAGGAGGTGGAATGCCATTGGATGTTAATTTCTATTTCTTCTTGTTCTGGTATGTCGGTACACCTGACAAGAGAAGATGTACTGATGACAGGTACTATGGGTACGGTCTCTGTGCTATATTATTGTTGAAGAGCGAAGAAAAAGAGCTGATGGGTAGGATGTACCTAGCAGTAGCCCTTTTCTTCATAACAAACCTATTCTCCCTCTATCGACTCAGTGAGTCTTTCTACCCATTACGCGCTCGGCAGCTAGCTAACAGATAGACTGGTGGCCAAAGAGACTAGGCGGAAAAACTTCATACGCTCTCTCATGGTCTTTCACCCTCATCTTGGGTCTAGCAGCCCATCATCTTGATTTGTTCAAAATGCGAGAACGTAGAAAGGGGAAAGATCAAGGCGCGGATGAATTGGATTGGGAAAGAAAGAGTGTGTCCAGGCTTTCCAACAAGAGGCGGACTTGAAGTGTAGAGCTTAGACTGATTATAGCTTTTTGGGTTTCACTTTCATTTTTCGCAATGCTCTTACCTGCTTTGGCATGTTTTTCAAAATTGAAGAGAGATAAACGACATACCTATAGACATGCTCCAGCTGCTATTCCAAACAAGTAGGTCGAACAAACTTTCTTTCCTTCTTCCTTATTTGTTTGTTTCTATCCCCACACGTCACCCTTGCTCAACTATTCCTCCAAGGACGGTATTCTAGTAGTCATTTCAACCGATTCGGAAATGGAAGTAGGACTAGGCAACAAGAAGTAATGGCTGATAACAGCCTCTCACAGCCATTCTCAAAACGAATACCAGCGAGTTGGAGAAGGTTCTTATGGTTCATGACCTGTCTAGGGTTAGCTTCTTTCGCTCTTCTAGCTGGACAAGGTAGATATCCCTCCGATCCTTACCCCAACTCAACCTAATGGTCAGCATACGCTAGTTTGTATTTATCGACTTTACCGCATACTTCTCTAGATGCCGGAACTTGGGTCTATTCGTGGGTAATCAGTGAGTTCCCCAATCACGTTCTTTTGACTCTTGTTCGAACTCACCCTTACCCTTCTTCACTTACCGTCTTAGATTGTCACAAGAGACTTTGTGAGAATACTGACAGTTAGCGGTACAGCTACTTTCCGGTATCTCACTTTACATCCTCGGTTCCAAAGTCCGTTCGAGAGCATTACTGTTCCTATACAAGTTATTCTTCCAACTTGTCTATCATGTCTTTTATCGGAACCTGGTAAGCTTTTGACCTTACCCTTGTCCATCTGTTCTGGTTTTGGTTGGGTTGAAGGTTGGTTGAATGATCGATTGGCTACATGTCGTGGTCGATCAACCTATGTTGGGGTTCATCCAACTTCTATCGTCGTCTTCCCCTCTTCCTCTCTATCCTCTTAGTCTCCTCGTCTCCCTGCCTTCTAGATGCCGCACCTCTTTGTCCTTGTTCTCAAGCTCCACCCTCGGAAATTGATGGACGCGTCTTCGGACTGGTTGGACACTTCCCCAAACCACTCTACCACTCGTGCAACACGTACCTACCTGTTGTCTATCATTCTCACCTCTTGAAGCCCTTGCGAAGCATGCGGGACCAGCCGACGTCTCTGCGACGATCCGTCAGCGACATACGTCCCCGCTCCTGCTGTGATACCTACCCAATGATCCACTCTGCCCAACACCACTCCTCGCTCACTACGTCCTCCTCCTCTCATTTCGACTCAATACTCTCCCCATCCAAATTCAATCCTCTCGCTCCTCGCTGATTCCAGTTCGCTCGCCTTCGCTCTCCAACCCAATTCGCGACTGTCCAACTCCTCTCATCCATTTCCGTAGTCATTATATTCCCCCTCCAAATGTCGGGCCTATGGCACAAACTCCTTCAACTCGTAATAGGCTATCCACTAGGATGGGAGGAACATGCCGATAACGTCGCTACTGCATTCTACTGTAGAGGATTAGCTCAGAATATAACAATGGTCGGATTCCTTGGTAAGTGAGATGAAGTACAGTTGAATGAACGCGCGCTGATTTCTAGGCTGGCTTAGTATTCTACATTTCGGTCCCAATGCTCGTTAGTACACCATATTATTCTATCTAAACGAGAATGCTGATGAACAGAGGTCTACCCGTTCTTTAGATTCACTCCAACGCCTGATGATCCATATACATTCCCCCTCACTTTCACTGCTTCCTGCGCCATTTGGGTAAGTCAGACTACTCAACCCCGTCCAATTCACACCTCTACTTCCTACACGCATACACAACAGGTACTGATGACAGGGCTCTGAACTACTTTCATCGTTCGTCGCAAGGCAGGTCATGATATACGCATTTAGGGTGGATGTGACGGCGATAGGATTGGATGAAATGAGGGAATATCCAGAACTTGGTAAGTCCGTCCGTCCCTACGTCACACGCTTCACACATGATTGCACCTGAACTAACTAGTAGTTCCCGCTTGTGGTACGATCCTGTCACTCCGTCCGCCGGTCAGACTCATAGCTGACCTATTTTAGGCTGGGCCGCGGTCCACGTATCAATGAACATTTTGTTGTTTCTGATTAAACTCAATTTCAGGTAAAATTGTACTCTTTGGACGGACATAACGTGAGATCTACAATTCAGATTGGATTGCGGGACGATTAATTGGTTTCAGTGGATCATGCAAACAACCTCCTTTTCGCTTGTTCGATTTCCTATATATCTCATGCTCATCGTTCTCATTCCTTTCACTTTGTTCATACTTTCACTTATTCGTTTTGATAAAGGAATTATATTCATCAAGTCTTTTGACTACAACACCCATACCATACCATATCACACCACAGCCACTCAATCCATCTCTACCACACCCTACTATACGCGTCTCTACCCCATCTACTCTACTCTACTCTGCTTGATCATGCTATACAATACCCTTCCATCTCCTACTATGCCATGCTCTACTGGAGACGTCATGTCTTCTCTGGTTGAACGCGTCGGTTCTGATTACATCGATGCTTGCAGCGGTAAGTCATTCTATGTATACACATACTGGTTCACGTGGCTGATATATTTAGAACCCTCTGCTGGCTTATCAACTCTCCCTCTCGAGCTCGTCAGCAACATCTGTGCTCGACTTGGTCACCCCGAACTCGCAGCTTTTGCCCGAACATGCAATTACACCAAAGACGCGGCCGAGCAGAAATTATGGACCCACTTGAACCTTATCCGAAGCAAGCCTTACGAACCTGTGCATGCAAGGACATGGAGTCAGATTAACTCTCGATCTCAAGATCACCACGACCGACGAGTTAGTCAGAGAGCTGTTCAAAGACTCACTAATCGACTTGCGGATAAACCTCATCTCGCTAGGTCAGTCATGAAATTATCGATTTGTGCTGGTCATTCGTACCCAAACAAACTTTCCGATCTCATCAATACCGTCGGATCTACCTTGAAAGAGATCGATATCCGTGTTACCGAAGACTCGAGGTCGTTCCTCACTCAGACTCAAACGACAACAACTCCCGAACCATGGACGACTACTCTGGACTGGATTTTCTTTGCCGTTCGACCATTGGAACGAGTCAATAAGATGACTCTAGCTCTTTCTCACCATTGGGCTGATGATTGGCGATACGTTCTCGCGACCACTCCTCGACTCACTGAACTTCATATTGAACGGATCGAAAATGAAGCTGGAGGATGGGGTGTCGATCCTATTGTTCTTGACGAAACTCCGAAACCGATTTTCGCTGAATATCAATCGGAAGGTCCGGTACCTCGACTCGTAGATTTGAAACTATTGTCAATCAATCAAATGTCTATCCAACTCGAACCGGCTATTATGGAATTACTCAAAACTTCAACCGCTCGTACTATCAGATTATGGCTAAGCGATCCAAATGGTCATTACCGAGTCAAGGGCGAGAAATTCCAGAAATTCTTGGCGGAATGGCAAGCAGACGGGAAATTGATTGTCGAAATTGGATTACCAGAAGAGACTTGGGAAGAGGTTGAATTCCTCGGAGGCGATTCAACTGAATTACGAGATCTATGTTTGACATCTGATGAAGGGAGCGACATCAGTACTACCGACGAAGAGATTGATATGGATGACGAAGAAGAAGATGACGAAGACTGCTCGGATTTGGCTTGGGTTTCCGAAGTTGCCAGCTGGGCTGGTGCGGAGGATTTACAAGTCTACGATGTCAAGGCAGACGTCCCTGTTTGGCCACATTCCTCGGGGGGAGTATGTGATGACTACTGGTCGATTTAACCTTGACGTAGTTATTGAATCGTCTTTCCCTTCGTTCTTCGAATCCTTTGGGTGACTGGTTTTTCGATTCTGTGCTGTAGTTACTTTTAGCTGTTGTCTCTCAATACGGGAAGTAGTGTTGTTTGTTACCTTTATTTTTCTGCTTGATTCGTTCCTTTTTTGTAGCTTGTTTGATGTAATCGTGTCATTACTTCGACTGGGAGTCATTGTGCATATCCCCCTGAGCTCTGATCAGCAGGAGCTACTATGTACTTTACAAAGGAGATGACAGCACAAAGGTAGCCTTTCACTTCAGACCTATACATGTATGAGCCCTCAGCACTTTATGCATTCCAAGCTTCTCCACGAAATGTCCTATACAGACTTACCAGCTGAGATAGTATTTCATATCGCCCGCCACCTCGATATTGGCGATGCAATCTCTCTTGCTCAAACATCTTCATTCTCCCTACAAGCGGCAGAATCGCGAATATGGAGTTCTATCAAGATTGATTCAATTGACCGATTCTCGTCCGAAACTCGCCCTCAGGACGTAGAGGGTGAGGGCG
Organism: Cryptococcus sp. GC_Crypt_2; assembly: GCA_026538405.1. Lineage (NCBI taxonomy): Eukaryota > Fungi > Basidiomycota > Tremellomycetes > Tremellales > Cryptococcaceae > Cryptococcus > Cryptococcus sp. GC_Crypt_2. Next base: position 97,648 of record JALPCC010000005.1, on the reverse strand, counting down.
AGGTACAGAAGAGGGACAAGTATTATCAACCATATATCTCTTTAATCCCCCTTCGACCATGGCGCGCCTCATCCGTAAAATCATTAGATGTCGAACCCCAATTCACTCCACCGATCGAACTATTTCACCTCCTCACACTAATAAGCGGAGGTTTACATCATTTGAAAATTACATATCCTACAGGATTATGCGTACCCGCCCGTCCTCTCGCTTTGATCTCGAAACTGATAGGAGAGATTTCGATGCCTGCTTTGAAATCTATTGAAGTTGATATAGGTGAGAATTGGGACGGTCTGAGTGCTTTACTAAGAGGATCGAGGGGGTTAAAGAAATTGATTGTGAGGGGACCAGAAACTTTAGGTGGACTTACTGTATCGGCGATGATGGGTTTAGGAATGGGAATGACTCAATCTAATACCTCGGTGTCCAACCCCTGTACAGTTGAAGAAGTCGACTTTGATACCCCACAAATCCTCCAGCTTGAATACCTCTCCATTGATCGAATGAACTCAAGCGTCATCCCTATCCTTGCGACAATCCTTCAAAAGTCACCGAATCTCAAGACAGTCATCCTCAGAGATCCATTGATGGCATGGTCTCCCCTACCCCGCCCTTCCGGTTCCCTCAACTCCGGCGAACTGACCTCTCCGAGTGCTCAAGAAGATCCACTCCTTCTCGCTCTCTCTACCAATCAATCCATCACATCTCTCGATATCCCTTCGACATGTTTAATACCCATGCAGAACATCATAATCAACCAGGGGAGTTTCGTGAAACTCACCGACCTGACGATCGTTTGGGAATTTCAACATCTATACGCATGTTCTGGTAGTAGTAAAGACGTTAATCCCAAATCATCAAACTTCCTGATCCCCACTCTACCCAATTTGAAGAACTGCATCTTCACACTAAGGACTCATCATTGCGATCCGAACGCGCCGCCATATAGTATTTATAGGGGATATATTTTCGATCTATCCATTCAAGCCATCAAGCGTCAAGCTCTTCTTTCGCAATTCGAGTCCACCCCTTTACTAGAATCGATCCAGTTGAGGGATATGTATAGAGCCAAGGCGGGAGGTAGTCATCCGAGGTGCGAGACTGATTTCGATGGAGCTTTGATCACTCGATGTAAGGGAAGTGAAGGGGAATTGTTGCTGGTTCTGCGACATCGAGTGGCTCATTCGTGTGGATGGGAAGAATATAGGGTATTGCGAGGGGAGGGAAGTACTGAAGGAATGCCTGGATGGGATCATGAGTGTCAATGAGATCAGTTGGGGGAAAGGCAGAGATAGCCTATCGAGCTTGGCTGTGGACTGGAAAGGGTGGGAGGAGAAGCCCACAATGGAGCGAGGTATTGATGCCACTGAGTCGTGATCTGTGACAGCACAGTAATGAAGGCTAGCAGCTTGTGTATACCCGTGACATTCAGTGATAATGATGCATCCCCTCAATCTATATTTAGTTTAGTAGATCATCGACGACATATCTTGATCATCAGCTAACTCCCCTTTACAGAAAGGATCAACTTACCAGCTCGAATTCGGTTGTAGTCGAGGATACCCTCGGTTCGTCCAACAGCAGCCAAAGCGAACTAACATCAGCTTCACTCGATAACACAGACAGGAGGGAAAACGTACATCTTTGTCCCATAGGTATTTCTGGGCAACACGCTGGATCTCCTCGGGTGTGACGGCATCGACGTATCGCTCAATCTCCTTTGGTGTGTATCGCTTTCCGGTAGTGATCATTTGTCGTCCGATCTGCAGAGTTCAGCTATCGTAACAAGGAGAAGAATAGGGTAAAAGACGTACATCCTCTGCGATGGCGGTGGTTCCGTCTAGACCTAGCAGGAGAGAAGCTTTTAGCTGAGACTTTGCCCGCTCAGTCTCGGCAAGTGTTGGAGCAAGAGACATTCGGGTCCATTCACGAAGTGTGAAGTGAATACAATCGTCAATGTTCATAAGGCTAGGGATGAGCGTGATGTTACGCAAGGATAGGAGGGACTCACTTCTCGGTGACCATGTAGATACCCCAGAGACCAGTGTCCGAGTAAGAAGTCGAGAAAGACATGTACGAGTTTGCCAATGCGTTGGTAGAAATGACGTGACTGAGTTTCGAAGACAACAAGGAAGAAGCACCCAAACTTCGATCCCAATTTCCAAAGATGGACTGCATGACCAACATGGGCCAGTAGTCTGGTGACCTCCATCCAACACCCTCAACAGCGATAGCAAAGTTGCAAGTGTTCATCGTATCGTCACGAACTCGGACATCGGCACCGTAGAATGATGTAGGGGGGTGAGCCTGTCCACCTAGGGGGATAGGGTTTTTGGAAACGGGTAGAGAAGCAAAGTTCTTTTCGGCGAGCTTGACGAGAGTCTCGTGTTCGATAGATCCGGCTCCGACTAGACACATTCGGTCGGCAGTGTAGTTTTTGGCAATGTAGTTGGTCAAGTCGTCTCGCTTGATCGAGTTGATGTGCTCTTTAGGACCGAGGATCGTGTTTCCGAGGGGTTGTCCTGCGGGTCAGTCTTGATCAACGACAACGTCTTCAAGAGGACGTACGCTGGAAAGCAGTCTGATGGAGATGATCGAATACGACTTCCTCGAGCTGCTTGTCGACCTCTTCCTGTTCCCTCAAAATAACATCCCTCTCCCTCTCAATTGCACTAGGGTCCAACTTTGAGTTTTGCAAGATATCAGACAAGATGTCGACAGCTCCAGGGATATCCTTGTCGAATGCCTTGGCGTAGTAGACGGTTTGTTCTCGCGAAGTGTAGGCGTTCAAGTGAGCACCCATGTTTTCAACTTCCAATTCCAAAGCAGTCTGATCACGGCTCTTGGTTCCCTTGAATGCGAGGTGCTATCTGTCAGTTGTGATATATGATGCCGTTTGAATTGACTTACCTCCAAGAAGTGAGCGGTTCCAGAGGCAGACATGGAATCACCCCTCGATCCGGCATCGATCCATAATCCAACGGTCGAAGTGGAAGCTCCAGGGATAGTCTCGGTAGAAACGCTCAATCCGTTTGACAAGACTGAAGTCTTGGTGACGGGGTCGGCATTCTTCCTAGAAGATCCAGAAACAGGAGTAGCAAGAGTCCTAGCCAACAACTATTTAATTAGCGATTGTTACTTTTGATAGATTGCATCTAGTCGTCCAGATGTACGGATATGAATATATACTTACAGGCTTCCTGAATGCTATCGACTGACGTGCGATATTACGGGATAGGAGGCGTGTAGCTACCATTGTATAAGGGGAATGTAATGTATGGTAGGATGTGTGATATAATGACTATGACTGGCTCCTGTCCCTCTACTACTCGTAACAAATCGGAATCCGACCACGGGGGTTAATACCATCAGCCACAACCCATTATAGATAATCCCGATATAACTCCGTATAACCTATACACTATGAACTTAGATGTGGCACTTCCTGCGCGTCATCCCCCATTCTATCCACGTCCACTCTTACTCTACCTATACATCTAATTAGACAAGCAGGTAGTAGCCATGTCGCACTTATTCCCACAACAGAATTATCAATCTCAGGCATATGGTCAGCAATCAGAGCCATTAGCTTTCTTTGGCGGCGCAACAGCCTCTTCCTCCGCATCTCCATATTACCCCGGTTCTCGCTCGTCGCTGGAGGGGAATATGGGCGCTGGACCGTCAACGACAGCGGGGTATGCTAGTGGGAATATGAATGGTGGGATAGGAGGTATGATGTCTGGAGAGGGAAGGTGGTGGGAGGCATTTGGGACTGGAGGTTTCGAGGGTGAACCAAGCTTGATGGAGGGTGAGCTTTGATACTTTTACAATAGGAGGGCGCAGGCTGATGATAGAACTTGGAATCAACTTTTCACATATCCTTCAGAAATCTTTGACTGTACTTAATCCAATACGCAAACCAGATAGTAATATCATGGACGATGCCGATTTAGCAGGACCATTCGTTTTCTGTTTCGCATTCGCCTTTGTCCTCCTCCTCGTAAGCCCTTTCCCTATTCCTACCCTACTCCTACTACGTACTGATGATCAGTCTGGTAAACCCCAATTCTCATATATCTACGGCGTAGGATTACTAGGCACTACCGCAATCTACCTCCTCCTAAATTTAATGGCCGAAACAGGGATCGACGCCTATCGCACAGCTTCCGTTCTAGGATATTGTCTATTACCCATGGTTGGTCTCGGATCAATAGGAATTGGAGTTGGGATAGATCATCCACTCGGATACCTACTTTCAATCATTTCGATTATCTGGTGCACGTATTCGGCAAGTGCGATTTTCGTGGTGGTACTAAGGATGGATTCGCAGAGGTTATTGGTCGCTTATCCTGTTGGATTACTTTATGGGTGTTTTGCACTATTGAGTATATTCAATGTGAAAAAGTGAAAATTCATTGTACATGCATGGATCTAGACAACTATAAAGAAGACAAGGCTTGAAGACCCGAGAAAGACAATGATCAGCGGCCTGTAAATGCGGCCAGAATGTTGTCAAGCTGACCTGGCTGATCTTTCGAGCTTTGGCTGAGACCCACCACCATGCAGACCACAGGAAAGTCAATCTATGCATACACGTCGAATCTAATATAGCCCGGCCCACTCATCCTTCTTCGGACGACCCGCCGTCCCGGACGACGGAATACCCCTAGATTCCATCTCGACAAGCAGGTCAACATCAGGTAATTTGACATTTGGTTGGGCGGGGGGAAGTAGTGACGTGTAAGGTGCGAGAACTGCGTCAAATGGATCGGAAGTGGGTAGGGAGTCTGACGTTTTAGCTCGCATACATCAATGATTTCTGAAACGGGACTCACGATGCAAAATGGGTGTGGATGGAGTAGTAGCTTTCTCCATTCCCTTGACTATCAATTGTCTCAAACTCTTGGCGTCGAGAGGGGCTTCTCTCTTAGGTGCAGGTGGTGTTGTGGATGTAGACTGAAAACCATTAGCACATAGTAGGTGAGAAGGAAGAAGGAGGGGAAGAAAATGACTCACCTCGCTAGCCCTCTTTCCACTGGGTCCGAGTGGATCCGTGTACATCTTCTCAGCACTTCCATAGGCATTCTTGATTTTTCCCATTGCTACCAAAACATCTCCCTTGGTGAGCATTCCATTTTTACCCGTTCCTTTCAATTTCGAAATTTGTTCCGATGTAAGGTCCGAAGAGATTAATCTGGAATCAGCATTTTCACCAAGAGACAGGAGGGAGTGAAGGCAATGATATGATACGTTTGGTACGGTATGAAGAGAGGAGACTGGACTTACAATCGTGAAACAGATGGGAAGAGTGGTTTAGAATGTTTAATCTCCTTATGCCCATGTCCGCTTCCGTGGCTAGCCTCTTGTTTAGGTTCAGGTGAAGGGGCAGCTTTCTCCTCCTCCTCTTTAGGTGCAGGCTTCTCCTCATTTTTCTCCGAAGAGGAAGATCCACTTGTAGACGCTTCACCCTCTGGAGCGAGGTTTGATGGGATTTCAATCGAAGCCAAATCATCTCCTTCTTCCGCTAGGATTGCGATTATTTGCCCTACTGGGATCTTGTTACTTCCATCTTTTACCTTCTGGTCAGCTTACACCGCATCACCAAGAATGAGAGGCGGGAATGCAATCGAGACGAGTGACATGTGGCTTAGGGATGGGGTGAAGAGGAAGTGAATGGGGACATACCAAGATTTTACCCATAACTCCATCATCTTGAGCTTCAACGTCAATTGTAGCTTTATCCGTTTCCTGTTGATCAGCACTCTATCTTGATCCTCCGTCATCGCGCTCCTCCTCCCCTTTCAATGGGCCATCTTCATTACTCATCTTGCACTAGTCGTGCTCGAACCTTATTTGCCTTGACCGAAATACTGAATTCCACACCCGAGGAAGGGATACGTACAATCTCAAGTAGCACATCTCCAGTAGTAAATGCCTCTCCCTCCTTTTTCTTCCATCCAGCTATCCCACCCTCAGTCATAGTAGGTGACATAGCAGGCATCCTCATTGAAGTAGTAGCATATCGAATTTGGTCTACTTGTTAGATTCTCCTCCCTCGCAATATGTCCTGGGAAATGAACAAAGACGTACATCTCGGGGTAAGGAGTACCCTTGTTGCTTTTTGGATTGAAGTACCTCTCATCTTGACTTGATTCAGCTTGAGTGATGAAGAAATGGTCACAAAATAACGGATGATAGATTGGGGACGGAACGGGCGCGGAGAGTGCCGGTTGGGCCACGTGTTTTGCACCTTGGTCCAGAGTGCTTGGGCGTTTGGCTTTATTTTAGTCGTGATAAGTGTAGGGCATGGGAGCCAGGCATTGATGCTGCTTCTGAAGCCTTCAGGAAGAGCACATGGTATGGAAGATGGAAGACTCATTTATGCAGTGGGCATGATTATTCTGATATTGGACTTGACTTGCTTGATTTTCATGTTGGTCGCCTGCCGGGCCTAGGCAGTGAGACTATGGCCCATCAGTCAAACAAGCTGGATAGTCAACAACCGTCTCGCTCACTGCGAGATCATCCTCGTTGTGTAAGAGCATTAGTTGCGAAACGGTAAAAGTAATTATACTGTAGTTTGAAGGGGTGTACAAACCCTTGCCCCGGCGCAGGATTCCGCCGATAGTGAGCCAATCTGAATTCCAAGCTATGTATTTCCCCTGTGGATGTATAGATGGATTCGTGACGTGCTTGATCTTTCACATCCCAAGAGCTTCCGCGTGTGTCGGTCAGAACATTAAAGTCGCCCCTACATTTCCTTGCGCATAATTTCATTTGGCAGTCAAGCTGTGTCTTTGCGTATATTCATTGCTTGAGCGATTGATCCTCGTTGAGTCGAACGAGCAGCTCAACTGTGCGCTATTTGTGTACACCACACACACCCCGGCGCCACGTACATGTACAATACACCACCATCCTTAACCTCATCACACTCTGAAATTTCAGACGCGAATGGTATTTCCAGGAACCATGTCTCAGGGTAAATAAACAGTTTCAACAACGCTCAACAAGGGTCAAAGCCCGAGAGGATGCTTTTTGTGATTACCCTTAAAAACCCTGAAAACGCTTGTTTTTGTACGTCACTTTGAGTGTAGTATATGGTACCTTGTGCACGTCCATTTCGCTTTTGGACTACAATACTGTATCACTCTTTCGAACCTGGACTGCCTTTTTGTTGTACAACCTTCCATCCTATATTGCGACGACACGATAGTATTGGCTTGACGTCTATACCCCGTTCATCCAGCCCGACCGATCACACCGCGGCGTCATCGTGAGTTTACTCAAAGTTCATTGTCTCAGGTTGAACCATCCCGCAATTATCCTCCAATTCATCACATTACAAACTTGTTATTCCAACCCAATGAACTTCGCGTCATTGGTTGTTGTGCCCATCCTATTGTTTTCAACTACTGATATATAAGACGGATCGAATACCTACATTCTTTATCGACCACTTCACATATTTCACCACACGTAGAACCTCATTCAACCAAATCCGCATACAATGGTTTCAATCAATTTTCTCCTCACCGCTGCAGTGTCTGCGACACTTGCTACTGCTCATATGGAACTCTTGTGGCCTGCACCTCTGAGATCGAAATACAATCCTCTCACTCCTCAGGTTGATATTGGTATGTCCTACTCCTTCCCCTTCTTTGCTCTGACCTTCTAAACCACTCTAATTGCTGGTGTCGGATCTGTACGCGTGCTGATCGACAGACTACTCGATGAACTCTCCTTTGATCGCCGATGGGACATATCCATGCAAGGTTCGTACCTTTTTCTGTCTACTCCTTTCACCAGAAGATCAACCCGCCGCGAACCCTCCTTTTCATTCATGATTCGCAATGCCTTTCCGCCCTTCTCGGCCTGATCGTGCGTATGACATAGACTGAGCCACAGGGCTTCCTTACCACTCCCGACGACCCCTTGATGGGCGCAGTCACTACCTGGTCCGCTGGCGGTACTTATAACTACACTACGACCGGATCTGCGACTCACGGCGGTGGATCATGTCAACTTACCATGTCGTATGATTTCGGTAAAACATGGCAAGTCATTTATTCGATAATCGGAGGATGTATGGTCGAAGGATCAACTATTCAATTCACATTACCCAAAGAAGCTCCTTCTGGTGAAGCAGTATTTTCTTGGAATTGGTTCAATCAAATGGGTAATCGAGAAATGTACCAAAATTGCGCCATTATCAATATTGTCAATGGAGGATCTGGTCTTTCATCATCGATTTATCCTACGCCATTTGTCGCCAATGCGGGTGTTAATGATTGTACGACTATCGCTAATACCGATGCTGTGTTCCCTGAACCTGGACCTAATGTTCATTATGGAGGAGCTTATGCTGGTGGAAACGTCCCCGCTGCTGGTCATGGAATTACCGGTACCAACTGCTATGGTCCTGGTGAACATGGTGGTAGTACTTCTGCTGGATCTGGATCTGGATCCGGTTCAACGTCAGCTTCCTCCGCCGCTGCATCTTCTGCTGCTGTCTCCACTGCCGCCCCTGCCGCATCATCTGCTGTAGCTTCCGCTTCTGCTCCATCCGCATCCGTATCAGCCCCCGCCTACTCGCCATCCGCGTCCGCCTCTGCTGAATCGACCTCGACTTCGAGTATCGGATACAACCACGCCGCTTCCCATTCTTCTTCGATCGCCTCACCCGCCTCTACTGGTCGATGTCGACGTCGAAAGAGGGCTATCCCCGCTCTGAAAGGACATGGAAATGTCGCTGCGCGACATGAACGATTCGTCACTAGGCAGACTTATGAAAAGCTCGCTCGATCAGAATCAGAGAGTCAGGCTATGCCAACTCTGATATACGATCAATCAGTCCGAGGGAGGATGTATGAGCAGGCTCGTTAGTTCCCATGGTGGCGTGCGGGGTTGGGGAATTGTATTTGGGTATATAAGGTCTGAGACCTGCTCTTGATGAGTTAGCTGTGTTTTAGGTAGACTGCTAGTCGGTTTAGCTATGTATGTGCTGGTCACTCTGGGTGTGGTGTGATGTGATGCCAGAAGTGCATATGTGCTAATGGTTTATGGTCCGTATTGTTTTCGATCTAGACCAGAGCCTTGTCACTCTATATGTACCGTTTGACCTTGCTGGCCCGCTTGCCTACTTCGACCCTCGTCAATCCCTTACAGCCCCTGATCATATCTGCCAGCCCCTCACTCATGGCCCACCTCTCGCCTGGCAGCATCAACTCCTCTAATTCTGCACCTCTGATCAGATCTCCAACAACCCCACTCAAAGAGTCCAACATCGGCTCAACCCTCAATTTCCTCAATCTAGGTAATCGGCGATTCAATGATGGGAATGTAAGAGGCGATTCAACTAATAATTGCTGTGGTTCCAGTACCAATTCAGTGAGATCTGGCAGTTTATCAAGGAGATAAGGGAGATAACCGGTGAATGACTCGTATATCGTTAGCCTGAGCTTTGTGACGGCAGGTAATATTGGTATGAGAGAAAAAGTATGTGCGAGCTCGCGGAGGTAGAGGGGTGATTCGCGTTGTCGGATTAAAGAAGCTTGAATACGGAGGATATCGAGTTCGGAAGGTGGATCTTCGAATTTATCCATTGTCGGCATGACTGATTTGGGGTTGATGGATGGTTTGAGAGGATTGACGAGAGTATCAAAATCCATTTCGGTATCATGATATTGATATTTTAAGTCTATTGATAATTCCTTAACATAACCCGTCTTTCCTTGTAAGAGGGTAACGAGGAATTTGAGGGAAGCATCAAGATGACCAGTTTGGTGGATATCATTTATCCATCCGAGTTCCTCGAGTTTATGGGCGAGTGATGGTTTGATAGGTTTGGAATGAAAGTATGGGTTCGAGAAAGGTAATGTGATTTTCCTATAGAGGTGGATATCACATACTTCTCTCAATATAGAGTGGAGTGGGGAAATCGCCTTCAAGGTCCGAGAGTCGAGGTAGGAAGTTATATCGACTAGAATATGTAAAGGGAGTGAAGTCAACGCAGTCATAATTACTCTTGGCCCAGATCAAAAGGGGATTCTTTATCAGATAAGAAAAATCCATCATTCTATCTTAAATTACCTGACACTGATGCATCGGCCGGAGCATTTAGAAACTAAGCGAGTCGCGTCCATCATCTCCTGATCTCTGCGCGGTATTCAGAGCGCGTTTAGATCATCAAGAGAGTACCGTGACGTGCTAATGAGGCTTGGTATCGGGTTCATCGGGTTTGATTATTGACAAAGAACGGCCGACTTTCGTTTCTCAGGCACAGGCGATGAATGATCGTGGGAAAGCAGATATTTCTTGACTGGCCGTTGACTTGGCTACCGTACAGTACTGGATCTGTGACAATATACAACCAGACACCTACGCCAGCTAGACGATGTTGTTCTGCCCATACTGCTCAAACAATTTGACGATAGGTGTAGAAGAGGAATCAAGTGATAAATGCTGGTATGTCCCACAACATTGTTGATTGCGATGTGTGAAATGTAGGAAGATAACTGATATTAGGGTATGCCCGACTTGTCCATATAAATGGGTAATCGCACAACGGATATCTATGAGAACACATTTGAAGAGAAAAGAAGTAGATGATGTATTGGGTGGAAAAGATTCATGGGCAAATGTAGATTCTGTTGATGGTAAGTTGAACTCAGAGAGGAGCGGGACCAAGTCCAGCTTAGGCTGCGCGTGTCGTGTTCTGTCCCCCGTGATTTGAGTGCCGGGGTTCAAGATCCCGGTATTGATTGGAGATGAAGTTTCAGAGCTGATACCAGCTACCTGCCCGGCATGCGATAAAGTCGTTAAAGCGAATTTCATGCAATTACAAATCCGATCTGCTGATGAACCAATGACTACTTTCTAGTATCTACCTTTCTTTTTATGGTACTGTGAGTTGGAGTAGCTGACATGATTCAGTCGTTGTTCCGAATGTACACATCAATGGAGAGAGGTAAGCTAAGGCTTCCACAATGGGGTGAAGCTGATAATTCAGAATTAGATTCGTTCAATCTACTATTCAACGACATTTCATGCCTTTATGCCTTTCTTCGATTCGTATTACTCGTCTATGTATTACTGTACAGTATCTCATACAACACGACGGTTCCTGATCGAGACATCTCAATTTGATGGTGGCGCAGCTTCTCGAGCATAAGCTGAGTCGACAGCAGTGTTGAATTTTCAATCAGCTTGTTCCAGATTAATACCCTCCATCTGTAACCCCTCTTCGCAATCGGATCCAGATCTGACGCCAATTAGTCTAAGTTGTGCTCCTGCGTGGATCCTTGGACGCTGCTCCAGACCTCGGCCTACTCCTCCAAACCACCCTCCAGAACATCCATGATCCGCCTAACCCTCTCCCTATTAGCTTTATCCCCCATATCCCCACCTAAGCCCGGTACGCCCAAACCCTCAAGTCTGTCCCTGTGCCGAGCAGCTAGACCATCGATAGACGGGAGGCAGGTATTGCGGTAGAATTCTTGTAGGGTTGATTCGAGTTTACGATCCCACTCCTTCTGGTCAGCTGTTGCGTGTGGCCGAGGTGGGAGTGAGTGTGGAGGACGCACTTTCCTCTTGGTTGGACTTATTGGTGTTCCTGTTATATTCGCTCTGATCGTCAGCCTATCAGCTTGCACAAGCTATGAGATGGTGGAGAAGTCCTTGGTTCCATTGGAGGGGTTTTATGTGACACGAAAAGTGGTTGATTCAGAGTGAGAGTGAGAGTCGTAGGAATCAGCAGGAAGGACGTACATTTCCCTATCGGTTCTAGTCGTCTTATCATGCTCCCCCTTGACTTTCTCCATCTTGGCCCATAATCTCCTTTCAAGCGTATCTTGATCAACTTTCATCCTCCTAACCTCCATTTTAAAGCTCTCATTCTCTAACAAGGTCGAAATGATCGGTAAAGCTTTAGTGAAACTCAAATCTGATCGTCCAGCCTCTTGATTCGTACTTGTACCAGAAGGATCGGGTCCTGATGGCCTAGAAGTGGATGGAAGGGATGAGATAGGTCCGAAAGGTTCTATCAATTGACGTCTTACTGGTACTGGTTCAGTCGCTGGGTTGCTGAGTGATGATAAGAGGTCCTTTAGTTGTTTTGATGAAGGGCCCGAGTGATTTTGGACTGTTCTTGGATTCGAGTTTTCGGTTGGCTCTGGTCTTGCTGATAGTTTGGCGGGAGGTGGGGCTGATGGACCATCTTGAGCTTCTCGGAGTTGAGCTAGTAGTGAGGTGATTGACCCTTGTTGTCTGTCCTTCCTCATCAGCCACTGACCCCCCGTCGAGCACAGATGAGCACACCTGAAAGTTCATCGTCACCTCCTCAGACCCATAGTCTACCTCAGCCTCTGGTGTGAAGACTTAGCAGAATTATCAACGATAAAGTAACAGTATGACAGACAGATAGATAGTAATCTCGGCCTCGGCTCGGGTAATTCTGAAATTCCAATTCCGAAAGATCGCCATCATCATCTTCCTCAATCTCTATCTACCTTCCACCCAATATCACCAAGTATACAGCAAGATCGAGCTTCGTATAAGACTTGGGAATATGTCGGTAGATCGTAAAGGGAAAGCTCCTTCTCGAGCGGCACATCATCTTTCAGCTGGAGCATTAAGCGGCTTCACATCGGCTATCATTTTGCAACCACTCGATCTTTTGAAGACTAGGTTACAACAGGATTCACATGAGGTGGTTGGGTTTAAACGGTATGTCAGTTGGGCTATCTATACTTCGGGCTCATCTGTACTCGGCTTAGTTGTTCCCATATACCAATAATGGTGGCGGACTTTGCTGATTGACAGACGTAAAATATCTACGACTTTGAAAGAGGTCATAAGGGATGATGGAATACAAGGTTTATGGAGGGGTACTATACCCACTCTAGTTCGGTATGTCGTCTGTTATTCGCTCATTCGTTCATATCTGATCAGAAGGAATGTCCCAGGAGTAGCGATATACTTCTACGCCCTCTCTGCGATCCGTACCGAATTATCTTATCTAACCCAATTCCAAACTATATCCAACTTCACCTCCTCATCTCCATCAACGAGCAATCAGAGTGGTTCGGCACTTGTCAAATTATCAGTTCCTGGAAACCTGATAGCTGGGGCTATAGCGCGGACATCTGTTGGATTTGTACTTAATCCAATAACGGTATTGAAAGCTCGATACGAGGTACGTTATGCCGAGGCTATTTCCTTGTCGAGGCGAGATACAGGATGGCTGACCGTCAGAGTAATAGATATACTGAATATCGATCATTATATACTTCTCTTAAAGATCTAGTCCGGACGTCGGGTGTGAGGGGTTTGTTCCAGGGAGTAACGGCTACTGCAGCCAGAGATGCTCCTTATGCGGGAATGTATCTTGTCTGCTATGAGAAGGGGAAGGAGATTGCTTGTAAGTCTGGCAACACGCAGGCTGTCGGTACTTCGGTGATATGGCTGATAAATAGCTCGATTGATATCACCCGAATGGGGTGTACCACCTAGTCTAATTTACTCTGGATGCGGTATGTCTTCTCGTACCTAACGGCGATGATCTTTGACTTGGACTCGGACTTGGACTGACGAAAAGGAGCAACTGCGGCTACTATGGCAACTTTTGCTACCTCTCCTGCGGATTGTGTCAAGGTAAACATATCCCCGCTTCAGCGTAGGAAGTGAGCTAAGTGACAGACTAGGATGCAAGTTCAGCCAATTGAACATCCTTCTATACGGACGGCGGTCAAGCGGATATATCATGTGCGTCCCCGCCCCGCTTTCTTCTTAGCTTTCGTCGAGGCCCTACTCGTTTCTTCGCACACCTGCTGATATATAGGACCGGGGACTAGCAGGATTCTTTTCAGGTTCATCACTACGCATATCTCGAAAAGCCGCATCCGCAGCGATAGGCTGGACGGTTTACGAAGCTATGCTAGTCTTCATTAGAGATCAACGGGCAGATGATACTAGCAGTATTGCTACTCCAACATGACAGATAAATTGCAATGCATCACACAGCTCTAAAATTGCTTTATCGTCTCTTCCCGTTCTGGTCCAACACCAATGTACTGGATTGGAACACCTAGGAAATCCTCGATGAATTTGATGTATGCTCGACAGTTTTCTGGGAGTTCGCTGAATACCTTGATTTTGGAAATATCAGTTTTCCATCCTGGTAGAGTCTTGTATTGGACTTCAACCTGACCGAGTCGATCCAAATCAGCTGTGTTGTCAGCAAAATCAATCAATGGGATGAATCGGGAGGGACTTGCCTGGGAACCCAGAGATTTCGACACCATCAAGCTTGTACCCGACAGCTACCTTGATTTCCTCAAAGCCATCCAATACATCCAATTTGGTCAAGTTCAATTCGGTATAACCATTAATCATGGTCGAGTACCTCATGACGACTAAATCCAGCCATCCACATCGTCTTCTCCTTCCAGTAGTGGTACCCCACTCTGCACCGACTTCTTGCAAAGTGTTGCCGACCTCTGCAGTATCTTCTGTAGGGAAAGGTCCACCACCGACTCGGGTGGTGTAGGCTTTGATGACACCAACGACTCGCTTCAAGGCGAATGGAGTGATACCGAGACCAGTCATGACTCCTCCAATGGTAGTCGAGGAAGAGGTGACGTAGGGGTAGGTTCCGTAGTCGAGATCGAGCATTAGGGCGTTAGCACCCTCGACTAGTACCCTCTTGCCGGACTGAAGAGCCTGGTGCATGTAGGTAGGTCCGTCGACAATGTGGGGTCGAAGTCGCTCGGCGAATGCCTGCCATCAGCCTGATCCTGCAGAATCCCCGTATAGACTCACCAAGAGCATCTCAATTTCACCCTCGGTATCGAACTCGAAGTGACCGTATCGCTTGAACCTGCCCTCGACGAGTTTTCGGAACTTTTGAGGGAAAGTAGGATCATACAAGTGGTGTACTCGGAGACCGGACCTGGAGGCTTTGGAAGAGTAAGCTGGTCCGATGCCCTTCTTGGTAGTTCCGATGGACGATCCGCCAAGTTCAATCTCTTTGAGGCCATCTACGATCTGATGGAAACCAAGGACGAGGTGGGCTCGGTCAGAGATGAACAGTCGGTCAGAGCAGGTCAAGCCTGATATCAGCTGATGATATGAATCACAACGAGTGCTAGCTGACCTTTACGTTCCAAAGTATCAAGCTCGTTGAACAGGGAAGGAATGTGAACAACAACACCAGATCCAATGAAAGCATTGACCTTTGGGTTGATCAAACCTGTTTATCAGTATCAGTATCACCCATAAGGAGATAAGGTGACTTACCACTGGGAAGCAAGTTGAAAGCGTAGCTAATCTTCTCGCCCTTTGGGTTCCTGACCACAATGGTATGACCGGCATTATTTCCTCCAGCACATCGAGCACAAATATCGGCTTCTGCAGCTAAGATATCGACAAGTTTGCCTTTTCCTTCGTCGCCCCACTGGGCACCGAGTCTGGGGATTAGTACACGTTCGTGGACAGGTCAAACTGCGAAAAAAGAGACGCACACGACGGTGACTCCTTCTGGAGCTACTAGACGTCAGTCATTCGCCTCTAAATACGTCCAGACGAAGATGCTCACTTTTAGCCATACTCATAAACAACGAAGAAGGTCGGGGTTCCGGTTCTCGGTTTTGACTCGTCAATCCAGGGTGATGGGAGCTTTTCGGGGTGAACGTGACGTGGCTTTCCGTGCCGAGTTCCGGAGGTAATAGACGCGCCTGATTTCTTTTTTTACTGTTTCCGATATGTCTCGTCAGTTGATCACAAGCCACAGAGTCAGTAATGTCCAGAGCTATCATGCAGGCGTCGACGTCAACTCGGAATAAGCTGATCATTGACTTACAACTCAATGGCAAAGTAGCGTATATACCGCCTTGAAGCGAAGACAACGACAACCACAACGAAACCGCCCTACACCGACGACCCAATACGGGCACCGAAACCGAGGTCTCACATAGACAGCCGGAATAGACAATGACCCGACCTACATACTCGACAACCAATACCGCCACTACCCTACTGTCCGCTAACTCATGCATCACCGATACCGCCTCAACATACGGCTCGACAGCATTAACGACACCGGATTTGAATAGCCCAAGTCCAAAGAAGGGACAATATACTCGATCTAGATTGGAACCTATGTTGGATGTTTTTGAAGGTCGACATCAACAACAGACTACAATTGACGATCTTATATCGCCTACTCGCTCGAGATCACCTCTGAGTATCAATCGAGAAGACCGATACTTGGACAGTCCTGCTGGGATGGAAGTCAGTAGAGGACCGAGTGTGAGGGACAGGGCAAAGGAATTCGAAGGTATCGCCAAATCTCCTGCGGGAAGACCGCTACCTTCTCCTCAGCGTGCCTCGACATCAACCACGCCATTACGAATCAAGAAAGCCAGCTCCAACCTATCCGCTGCAAAAGCTAGTAAACGAATACCAGCCCCTAAAACGCCTCAGATGGAATACTCGAGTGCCGCCTTTCAGTCACCCCAGGATCACTCGCCCCGTACGGCTACTAGGCAAGGATCCACCCGAAAGATGATTCAGCAATGGGAAACTGGACCTAGTACCCCCTTGGAGGCTGTTCCGAAAATGACCTCCCCCATAGCCAGGAGAGTGATCAGCCGGGATTATCTGGATCAGAAACCACTACCCATCCCAATCGATATCCCTACCACCTCTTCTACGCCGCTGCAGCCAGTCAGATCAAACCAATCATATCATCAATCTCCATCTCGAAGTGCTTATGCTCCGTCACCTCTGAATCAATATCACTTGCAAACACCTAACGCCGGACCCTCACGTAAACGAGGCGATATCTCCCCTTCTGGATCAGCATACTCTCTATCTCCTTCCGGTGAGAAGAGGAGGAAAGGCAAATCACCGCTCAAAGAGATTCTTAATGTGTTTGGTGGTGGAATACAGGCGATCGGGCGAAAAGCCAGGGGCAAGGGCAAGGCATTGTCCTCATACGGAAGTAAAGACTCGCTGGCGTCAAAGAATAGTGTACCATGGACAGACCCCATGGACCGGCTAGGGACGAATGGTCTTCCTGGCGGTATCGTATTCTCGGACCGAATGGGGGATAAGGAGATGGTGAGAAGATCGTCTGATCCAGCTGTGAGTTAGCTTTACAATCATAGGCATAAGCTGACAAGCAGATCATACGGGCATCAGCGATCATGTATCTTACCGCTACACCCTGCTCCTCAGTCTCGCCATGGGGTTCATGGCTTACCTCATGGGCAGCTCTGACACCGTTCGACCTCAAAGTCACCTACTGCCCCATATTTCAAGGTCCACAATCCGGCAATACAACGCCGAAACGGATCTTATCCGGAACTGGCTTTTTCAACGGTACTTCCAATTCAGCCGTTCCATTCTCCAGCATACCTCCTCCCCAGATTGGCTCACAACCGGACGTCGAATTAGACATGACTCAATGCGTCGAAGTCCGTAGTCTGCGCAAAGAAGAAGTCAGAGGTCGGGGAATCCCATCTGTACCGGAGGGAGTCGGAACTGAGGTTCTGGAAATGGTCTGGCGAGATGGAAGTAAGCGGTATATCGGTGTAGAGGGTGTCGGTGGAAGGCTGGGATGGGTCAGTGCCATCTGGGACGTCTTACTCGCCTACAAGCCTGAAGAGACTCGAGAGCTACCACCTCCTTCGCCAGTAATGGACAGACGACACGCGTCACATGTTCAAACCTCTTCTCTCGCTTCATTCTCTTTCCCCGATGCAGGTAAAGATCCCAATTCATCCGCATCATCAGATTTCGAACATCGTGTAATCGCCTTGGAGAAGTCAAGTTCTGCACCACCCGTACAGAAAATTGGCGATACTTGGGTAGCGGCCAGTCAGCTCGGCCGAGGATCGTTTTCGTTATCCGATACAGAAGCCCTTCCCCCTCGTGACAATCTGAGGGACAGCGTTCAGAGGATGTTTGAAGCCGGACCTGATATCACACTGGCTATGGGCCCTGCTCCGAGTCGTAGCGATTCGGAGGCCACGGCGAGGATCAAAGCCTGGCAACCGGTCACTGAGCGGGATTTGTCGATATTCTCTCGTTCTGGCACTGCACGAAGTCAGCCTTCAACGGATCCTACTACCATAAGTCGACCTATGGACTTGGATAGTCGGACATACACCAAGACGGACACTGTTCTATCTTTCGACCCAAATGACCTCAATCCCTCTCGATCGGCAAGCCAGGTCAGACGGACATCGACGTTAGTTGGTGGAAAGGGCATCGTGAAACGTCGGGTTGCCGCGTTGACCGTTGTGGACGAGCGGTCGGATGATGGAATGACGGAAGCGATGAAAGCTGCTACTCAGATCAGTCACGTCACTTTTCCCAAACCCTCTGTTTCGCTCGATCATTCCCATCGCTCTATCACGCCTATACCTTCCGTCTCGCACTCATCTACCGGTAGCGAGGTCCCGACTACTATGGCTACTCCTCATACGGCACGCTCGACCGTAACACTTGCCTCATCTGTTGATCAGACTGTATTGGCTCAAATGGAGACACATTCCAACGACCACGACAAGCTTTCCAAGCAGGTTGATGGCGTCCAAGTGGATCTCCGTTCGGCTATACTATCCCTCTCGACACTCGTCGCTCAATCCAAAGTACTTTCCGATCCTGCCCAAGCTCCAGTCCCACAAGCTTTAGATGATCGCCTAACATCCCTCGGTCTCGATATCAAGGGGATCGAAAATGCATTTCAACTTTCGAGTCTCGCTTCAAGCCGGCAACCGAGCGAAGATCCTAGATTACCAGAAATACATAGCAAACTCGATTCAATCGCTAAAGCCTGTGAAGATATCTTAGCGAGAAGTCGGACTACTGGTCCAACCCCTCTCCCGATCCCGACGAAGAGAGGTAGTCTTGGTCTGACATCTGATCCGGAAGGGGAAAAACAAGCTGGTGAAGAAGTTGCTCAAATTATGGCTCAACTCACTGGTGGATCTACGAAGGGCAAAGCTTCACCTAGACTGGGCGGTCTGCAAGTCCTTCATTCCTCGGCGCCGAACAGTCCGCTGGTGACTACTACCCCTGCTAGGACAGGTGGAACGCCAGACGAGGTTACGCAGCAAATTGGTGAAGTTTTGGGGTTGGTTAAGGAATTGAAGGAGGCTAGGGTGGTCCAAACTCAACAAACTACCGATATGGCAAGATGTACGTTCTCTTCGACTCTTCACTGACCAAGGCTGACTCGAAGATCTAAACGAACTAAACACATGGCTAGAGAAATTCGTTTCCAGCTCCTCTAAGGAAATTACCGATATGTCGTGCCGCCTCAGAACCCTGGCAGGAGAGCCGGCCACCGAAGAACAACCCTCTGTACCTGGTCTACCCGATCTCGTAGCGGACGTACATAGTATGATGAGCGAGCAAAAGAGAAGGAACGATGAAGAAGGGATGATGGGCCAGAGAGTCGATAATCTGCTCAAGATGATGGGCGACGAGCGTGATAGAATGGCAGGTCAGCAGTCTAGTAAGTCCCCTTAGGCTGCTTCGTGGAGAATTAAGCTGATTGATAGCCATCGAACATGTGCTGTCGGTCATTGAAAACCATCGTTCGGCTAATGAGAATGTTCTCCGGTCATTGGCTATTGATTTGACAAATGAGATTCGGGGCGAGAGGATCCGATTCGTCGAAGCTATGCAACAAGCGACGACGGTCAATGTCAACTGTAGGTCAAACCTCTCTCGTACAGTCAGGATGCTGATTCGTAGTCCACATCGAGGAATTCAAGAAAGTCCTAGCCACTGAGGTCAACAAGGCGATGGGCGAATTAGGCCAAGTAAGGGCCGAGAAACAAGCACTGGAACAACAGATCAGTGATTTATTCGCCCTCAAAGCGAAACATGCGCCCGGGTCGAGTCGCAAGAATGTCAGTCCTCGTATTCCGGCCGCGTTGATAAGGCTAATGGCAGACTCGAAAAGGACCTGTTCCGCCTCAAGTGCAGCAAGCAATCCCAGGGCAGATGCAAGGACAAGGCTCACCTGGGATGCAGAGTAGAATGCTACCACCTCCACCAAGATGAGAGGGGATCATGAAACGGGCTTCCGAGGCAATCGGAGAGATTGTATAATACTGGGAACATCAAGGATTTTCACGAAGATTGGACAATTCGCATATCGGATATAAAGCTGAACAAGTATAATTAGTAAGGACATTTATGTACAGATCGAATGAGCACTAGCCTGAGATTTGGGCTGGAAGGGAGAAGTATAGATTGTCACTCCTCATACTCCTCGCGAAGATCCATGTTCACTAGGTTATCGCCAGTTCGCCCGAGACACGAGATGAAGGACACATTTTCATGGCAGCAGTGATTTTTGTCCGAATCAGAGATCCGCTCGAAAGTGTATTCCGCCATGCAACACACGCCGTAAAAAAAAGGCTGGCAAGGCGCGAAAGGTGGTTACATGAAGTAGGCATGAACCTATGACCTTCCTTGAGCACATAGTGACTGGCTAACAATTTACCGCTCACACGCTTCCACTGGCTGTCAGGAGTCCAACCTACGAAACTGATGCACATTCACTCCTGTCCTGTGGTCCGCCTCTGAAATCTGAGATAGAGTTCGGTGAAAGCGGTCGCGCTAGCGGCGAGGTCACCACTCAGTTGGTTAAGTCGCTTGACGAGGGAACAGCTTGGAGCTGGTGCTTCAAACAACAAGCTCACAGGAACGATATCTTCTGGTCCATCCGGATCCCAGCCACCACTTTCTCCCGCAGTGACGTGATCCACAATCACGCTCCTCAGCTTCCACTCTCTTGTATCGGTAGTGTATCCCATCTGATTACGAGCGATCGTCAAGCGAACATCTGGAGGAAAGAAGGGATGGTCTGCTGTGAGCTCTTGTTGTACCCAAGTAGCGTCCACAGAGCATATAGGATGATATGCCAGCGAATAATCCGGGACAGCATAGTACTCCCCGTTGACTTCGGTACGAACTTCGAACTCTCGCTTTTCACCATAGCTTTCTTGGTGATCGAGGCAGATTGTGGCCGACGATCTGTGATTCTCGATAAACGCATTGGCGTCGAGAGGAACGATGTGTGTCGCCCTGGTGGATGCTTGTGAAGACATTGCTTTCGGCGGAGGATCCTTTACTCCACTCGACTCCTGAACTCCATATATATTCACCCAGAATGCCACCACTGAAAAGTCCATTGTCCTGAGATGTAAGGAGCCAAGCTCTGCTTGCTTCCTGAGGTTGAACACAGCCCTGTGCAATATGAAGGGAGCCGGCCACCGGTCTGTATTGCTCAGGCTAGTCGCTGCAACCACTGCCGACGAGGGGTACAATACATCCCTTCAGGCCAATCCTTCGAGGCAAAAGTGGCTCGGGCATATGCGTCCCCTTCGATCGCGCTCATGGCGCCCTGAAACCTCCTGGCGCAGACAAGTGAATAAGAGAGCCGTTGCGATAACTCACATCGGTCACACCCACGTATCGAACAGCTGTGTTCAGACCATAGTGCAGAAACATGAGACTGGGGCCTGAAGGTATACGGCATGTCAGACTTGCGGCCAGTCGGAACTCCTCTTCGGGACTTCGCATTGTCTCAGGTCTCGTCACATGCATATTATAAAGCCTATATGCTTATTCCGCTATAACCCAACTCCTCCCTCCGGTTGTTGCTGCCCCATTTCGAACCCACAGGACCAGGTTCTTCACATCCAAAGTCACCAGGCGCCCGGGAATCGAGCTTACTCCTATGTACTTTCTTGGAAAAACGATGAGCCGGGTACCGTTGTTGCCACTCCAATAGTCAGCTTCTTCAGCAAGCTCTTCACAGCCAGAGCAGCGTATTTCGAGTTCGATATGCTGCCTGGCATCTCGAAAGTGAGCTGCACCCGATATGCCCTGAGGGACAGCTGGGATACCGGACCGTCTGTGACTTGCATCTCCTTCAGATACCAATCTCTCGGGTCGTTTGAAACGTCGCTTCGAGCCCTGATCCGATCTCGAAGTTCTGGAGAAAAGAAATCGTCGTTGGCGGTAAGGGGTTCGCCGTCCGTTTTCATGGCAGCCACGATTTGTGCATCGTGGACCGGAAGGAGGGGCTCAAAGGTCCGATCGTCCCGCCACCCGAATGTCCATTGCGAGCCTTCGTAGCTGGTGTCGGCGTTATGGAGTCTACAGATAATTGGCGTAGTCGGCGACCCCAACACGATGGTGGCGGTGTGAGTCATGTCAATGAAGGTTGCAAGGGATTGTGCTTCTGTCATTCTCGGACGTTGATCATGAGGTTGCAGTGCAAGGTCTCCTTATGTGAGAAATGAAGACTTCAGGAGGCACAAAGGAAGGATTCTACCGCGTCATACGAAGACAGTGGGCATGAACGGAATCTCACCGGATCGTACGTGGTAGGCATAGTAGGGGAGACTCGCTCCACCCAGAAACCTGCGGCGCTTCCTTTCATACCATACCAATAACATCTCGTCTGCGCCGAGGTATACCACTGCAAAGGCTCCTGCGTTCATCCTCACCAAGCCCCGCAAGCCCGTGGAAGGCCCAAGCAGGATCAACTATCTGGAGCGGCTCACGTCCATAACGTCCTGCTCTACTTCTCATCACATCCTTCCCCCGAGGAATGATCCTTCAAAGCAGATCACCTCATGTCACTGTAGTACACCTGACTCCTTCTTTCATGTCATGCGGATACATAGCTTCCAACAGTGATTTGTGAGCACACCGTGTCGCCACCGGTGATGACGAGTGCCACACTCGCTACGACTTCGTTCCGCCTATTGATGACCGGGTAGATGTCACGGTTTATAATCAGCTGGTATCACTTGTATGCTAGCCAGGCAGCCCAGACTAGCTAGAAACTTGCTCAAGGAGTCATCCTCGCCTCTTAGTATTCTAATCCGGATCCCAACGCCAATAACACCTCAAGCACGTACATTTGCTTCGACATCTAAATCGTTCAAACATCTCTACATGGGCGATAATATAGTCAAGTAAGTCTGCAATCTCGTCCCGGAAGAGCTGCGCTTATGGGCAGCTTTTACGCGGGAAACCCACCGCTGAATCGGCTCAGCTGGGTCCGACCATCCGCTGAAACGCTAAATGGGCATCTCCACAATGAACAAGCTCGATTTATCGCTTTCAAGTGCGTCTTCCTAACATTGCGTAGTGATGGACTGACCATTGAAGAGACTTCAAGCCTTTGGTAAAGAGTAGCTCACCTGGGGAGCTTCATTTCCTGAGCTTCAAGGATGTAGAAAGCCGCGTGGGGCCAGATTGGAAAGCACCGTATGCCCAAAACTCAGCTTATGACTCAGCTCATGCTCATGCTCAGGACTGGCGCAGATGCAGAGTCCAAGGATCGCAAGAGGTTATTCGAATCCGCCAGGTTACCTCATACACTACCCGCACTCGTGTTCCTCGGAATAGACGATAGACCAGATGCCTCGAAGGATTCGGTTCCTGCTCAAGTGGACCCGAGGAGCCCACAGGGTGTCCCTTACTTCGCTATTGATGCCGGTAAGGAGGAATGGGTTATCGATGGAGCGGAGTTCGGAGATGCTAGAGCTAGTGCTAGTAGTATGAGTGGATGGGAGGCTGGGATTTTTGCACAGGCTCGTGCGTTGATCGATTGGAATTGCCGGAACTTGGTGAGTTGTCTTTATGTGTCTGGCTTGATGCTGATAATAGTTCTGCGCTGCTTGTGGATCTCGCACGTACTCGCTATGGGGAGGATGGAAGAGGAACTGCACGAGCGCAATCGAGAACCCAGACGCCAAGGAGCCATGTTTCTCAACAAAGGGGCTGCACAATTTCGCCTACCCGAGAACAGATCCGGTAAGCCATAGTTTCCTCGAGGTCCATAGATGGAGCTGACAATCAGGTGATCATCATGGGTATTCTTGATCATACCGGTGAATCGATGCTTATGGGTCGACAAAAGTCATGGCCTAAAGGCATGTACTCGTGTCTTGCTGGTTTCATCGAGCCTGGAGAGTCGTTTGAGGATGCAGTCAGGAGGGAGGTTCTGGAAGAAGCCGGTGTGGATGTTGGTCCAGTTAGATAGTGCGTACACCTCATTTATGCGCTTACTCAGCTTATGCCAGCTCTTCGAGTCAGCCATGGCCTTACCCCGCCAACCTGATGGTTGGGTGCTTTGGTCGTGCCAAGCCAGATCAGAAGATCCGTCTTGATCTCGATAACGAGCTCGAAGGTATGTCTCGCCCCACCCTTTGCAAGTTCATGACTAATCCGCAGACGCACAATTTTTCCCTCGTTCCCTCATAGCTAAACTAGTCGGCACGGAAGCCGGCCAATACCTCTCAAAAGCCGATATGAAGCAGCTCGACAAGAGTCAGACTGACAAAGAAGCTGAAGCTGCCTTAGCTCCATCGGAGGGCAAGGCACAGGATCTCAGCGAGGTCAAGGAGATGGGGTTGACGAGGGTTCCTCCTGATTCTGCTATTGCTGGACAGCTTATCAGACTTTGGGCATCGGGTGGCGTAGAGTTGGTTAGCAAGTTATAGATGAAGTATATGCACGAGTAAGAAGTCACCTGAGGAGATCTTGTGGTTAATCAGATTGCACGAGTTATTGCGCTTTTGTTTTGTTTTTTATTGATTTTTATTCAAAGACAGCGGGATTAGCGATAAATTGGCCATTCGGTGTTATCTAAAACGCGTCTACCCGCAGCGTCATCATTCACAACTCTGCGATCTACATCCACCCAATGAAGTTGACACCAGCATCGAAAAGGTCTACTCGAATATTCTTGAATAGACCGATTGTCCGGTAGACGGAGAAGAAACCAACTGGATCATGCAAAGCTTGGCACATTCGCTGAAACACCTAACATGGTCCGGACCGATCAATCGCTCATCTCCTTCTCCTGCAGGAACGAATGACCATGACGCTTCCTGTTTGTTGACAAAGCGGGGTAGAGTGGATAGAATACACTACCAGTGTATTGTGTATCTGGTTGAACTGAAAGGATACGCGATTGCTTTCTTTTTCCCACATCAAATCTCTTCCTCTTCCTCTCTTTTCTTTCTTTCTCTTGTACTCTTCTAACGACAGATATCTTGAAGTAACGATTAACGACTTATATAATTTCTTGTACGAGTCTCAATCACCACGACCTACTTCACGATCCTCACGATTTCATGATCAAGAATTTACGATACGAAATACCCAATACACACCCTTTCCACCCACCCCCTTGCTGTGCTCCACCCACTCACACTGGCAGACAGTGCTACACATACATCTTCTCTCCTCACTTGACGACTTCCTCTACGATCTAACGACATATACAACATCCCTGTTCACTATACACACCTACGACAGTCCTTCTACACGACGCGATTTATTGCGCTAGTAGAACATCATTCAACCCTCCTGTGTTTGGCTCCTTTACGATCACTCCTGTAACGCCGTTAAACCAAACATCCACCGCCACTACAATCCTCTTCTTACGACCCTACGAGTGTATATTGTAACGATAAAACGACCCAAGTATACGATAAACATCCGAACACCACCCACCCTGTAACTCTCTTATTCCTGTAACGAAACGACCCAACGACCTATAACGACAATGTCACGATTCACCAACCATACCACTTCTTCTTCCCACCTTCAGCCTCCTTCATCTCAACTACCACCATCATCTTTTCGAGGTGCAGGCGGAGGTATTCGAAATTCACTAAGGAAAATCCCATCATCATTATTTGGTGAGAAGAAATCGAAAATGTCCTTACGAACCGACGAGAAAGATATTGCACCACGATCATTTGTATCTTCCGCTATTCCTGCTTTCCTGTCATCGCCTCCTCGAGCTGACAAGACTAAATTGGTCAAGAAGCCCAAGACGAGGAAGGGATTAGGAGAGATCTTTGGTTGGTCCAATAATAATAACAATTCCAACCAACCGACCGTATCACCCCCTATCATATCCGCCCCTTCCGCTCTTCTTCCGTCTCCACCACGATTCCAGCGAGAAAACGTCATGCCATCACGACCTAAGGAGAAGGAGAATATCTTGCCCAAAGAGGTTATCGTTCCTCGACAAGCTCGAAGGACATCTTCCAAATCCTCCATTCCAGGCTTGGCAGGCTGGACATCTCTACGACCACCAGCCGAAACTCCAGCCAAAGCTCGACCTAGTATGGCTGCCGATCCGTTCGGAAGGACAGACGTCGGAGCGGAGAGAGTGGATCAGATTCAACAATGCGGGGAACTATACGAGAGGAGGGGTAGTGTCAGTTCCGGTAAAGCCCTTTCATCCAAGACTTTGGAAAGCACCGAGGTCAGCAACCGAGCGAGCATCGGGTCCGGTAAAGCTTTATCATCCAAGACATTCGGTACCGAACGACGAGGAAGTATCAGCTCCAGTAAAGCCTTCTCAACCAAGACTGTCGATAGTGACTATACCATCAAGTAAGTCCACTCCTATAACTCGATCAATGCTGACAATCAGGTATCAAGAGCAAGCTGAAATCAAACGAGCTAAACATATGTCGCCTGTTCCCGCTCGAGCTACTCTTGTCGAACTCCCATCGCGAACAAACTCGACCGTCCGAAGACCTAGTATCCCAATCCCATCACCTCGACAGCTCGCTTCCGCCCAGCCTGTTGTGGAAGTCCAAGCTTCGCCCAAGGCTATCAAGAAGGAGAAGACTAAGTCCAGAGTCTGGGGTCTGCTGGGGATCCGAGCGAAGAAGTCGAAAGAGGTCCTCACCAAGACTGCTGCTCCAATCGAATATATTGCGCCGGCCAGGACCATGGTCAAGGAGGGCGAAGACACCTTGACTCCATCTCGAAGTGAGTTTTGATTCTAAGTTTCTGGAAGTATATTGATGACCAGTGCCGAAACGAGTCTCGTCTATACACGCTCTCAAGAATCATGACGCCAAACAGTGCTCATCCAGATCATCAAGGCCAATGCCACCCTCCCTTCACATCACCCAGCCATCCATCGACGTCCAAGCCGGATCGACGATGTCAACTGCCAAGCCGGGCGACGATTTCAACCCCGGTAGTAGCGATCTCGCAGCTCTCATGAATACTCGAAGCATGCCTAAGCGAAAATCGCTGAATGGACTTTTTGGGGTATCAATGAAAGAAGCCGAGTCATTCAGAGCTCGTCATGTCTCTGAAGAACCGGTCGAGGAGGAAACAGTCATCCAACCTTCACCTCCGTATATTAGCAGATTTGCCGATGCTCTTCCAAGGAGTGAGTCTACCTGTTCGATCAGAGCTGATCTCAGGCAACACCTTACGACGCGTCGCTTCTGCTACCGATAAACTGGTAGACTTGGTCACTGGATTCGACTTTTCGCCGGTTTCACGCAGGACTATCACTCCCATGGACTCGCTCAGCTCAATCGCAGAGACCGTCAAAGACGCTCATGAGGGTAGCCCGACCCCAATGCGTAAAGTGAAATCTGGCGTCCTGTCGATCCGAAATGCCAGTCCCATGCGACCCGGTCCGAATGTTAGTCCTCTCAAATTGGCTCTTCATCGAAAACAGCTCGAGGCGCCATCTCGAGAAGTCCTACGAAAGAGGTCCAGCCAAAACATTTTTGCTCCGGCATCACCTCTCCCACCTGTACCTAAAAGGGTGGATGTCAATGCTACACTCCGACCGACTCACATGGATCAAATTGTCAAGGTCACTGTATCCGTCGAGACGGCTGCTCGGTCCATGTCTCCGCCAATCACTCGAGCTGTACATACGGCTTTACCTCCTCCTCCCCGACCGGCTAGGAGGAACATCTTTGCACCTCCTACCCCACAGATCACCGCTGCCGCCCTCGCTAGTCTCGACACGTCCAACGAAACGGTTGGGAAGCCAAAATATCGACCTGTCTCTTGTGTTTCTGCCTTTACCGATCGAGTCGAGCATGATGTACCTCAAGATCTCCGGGATCTATTTGTAGACGCGGATCATATCCTATTGGCGACTGCTTCTCCCGCTCATGTGGATGGTCTACCTCGACCACCTTTTTCAGACCGTCGACCTGTCAGTGGTCGCAGGAGGCGAAATCCACCCCCAGCCGAAGCCCTTCCGCCCTCTCCTCCAGCGCCTGCCAACCTGTCCGTGGAACGAGATCAAATTCCCCGAGATTCAATGCAAAGTGAATTCGATTTCGATGGTGAATTCGCCAATCTCGATCAAGGTAATCAAAGGGCTAGTTTCGTTGAAGCCTTACATCGAGCTCAGGATTATCAACCACATACTCTTCCTCCTCTACCTCCTGTACCTGAACGCGGCGACTTATCGATGGACCAATTCGAAGATGCCTCCGAACGAGCTTCTGGGTCATCTATCGATACTGTACAAGTCGTTGCTGCTCGGAGGAATCGAAAGAGTCCATTTGCAGGTACTTTCGCTTTCCAGCAACATGTTTCGCATACCAAGAAATCCCACTCGCCTCCTGTTGAAGACGTAGTCCCCGAGAGTCAGGTTCAAGAGGAGGACAACCAAGAGGTGCCAACCGATTATGAGGTGTACAAGGACGCACACGCCAATGTTGAGGACGATACGGTGGAACTTGCTGTACCGCCGCCCACTCGACGAGGACACCGAGCTCGCCGACAAGATGAAGCTGGAATAAGTATTGCTACCATGTCGAGTATTGGTGATGTCATTGAGACTGGGATCGCGGGCGAATACACCAATTACTTCGATGTAGAATTCGCCCGAGTAAACGCCAAGAAGGTCCAGGACGATATCACTCAATCGTCTGCCTTTGACTTTTCTCGTCAAGGCCATTCTAGGCAATCGTCTACTGCTTCCCGAGGGCACCGACGCGGTCATTCTCGAAACACCTCTATTGCTTCGCTTGCTTCCATCGATGGACTCGAGATCCCTACCGCCGTGGGCCCACCGTTGTCGATGCATAACCGAAAGCGATCGTCTTACATCTCCCGACACCGATCCGGCACCAGTTTCGATTTCGCCAATGGTCGTTCTGATTGGGCTGCAGCACATCGCCGAATGCAAAGCGATGATAGTGCCATGTCAGTCATGTCTGCTAGTCGGATCTGTCGACCTGGACTCGGTGCCAGAATGTTTGAACTGGACGGAGGTGTTCAACTTACTTCCATCACTGGCTCGCCTGCTGATGGATATGACCAAGATCAACAGGATGCCGAAGATGAAGAAGCGATCTACAACATGTCCAAGGATACCTACCATACTGCAAACGAGACCCAGGAGGATAGTTTCACGACTGCAAGAGATGATTATCATGATCACGAAGTTGATTCCGCCAAAGAAAGTGATTGGAGCGAGAAACGCGCTTCAGCCGGGAGCGGTTCTTCGAGGGATTCCATCTTTGGTCCTGGACCTGTCAAGGGTAAAGGTAGTTTCCTAATACGACCTATTTCTGCCATTACTACCGATTCGTCCTCGAATGAAGAGGATACTTTCATCAATGTTGCCAAATCCATCACTCAGATGCGAAGGGCTCCAAGTTGTATTGAAGCCCAGGGAGAGGATACCATGAGTACGTCTTGAACTTAGAATGGGAATGAGCTGATCTGTAGCTCCAGTGAATATCGCGCGACCTAGGAAACCTCGATCTGATCGCCGAAGACACGTCCAGCTCGCACTTGAATCTGAACTCGAAACTCCCGGACTCACTTCGCCCTCTACATCCGAAGCATCTAGTCGAATGTCGCTCGAGACTCGATTCTCTGAAGGACCACATAATCGAGGATTCTTTGCTGGTCATCGACGACAACAATCTTCCGTTGTCGTTGTACCTCAGCCTACTATCAGGGAAGAGATCTCTTCTGGTAATCTCAAGCAGGTTCCTCTGGAGTCTGAAGGAGCTTCTGTTAGACGTTACCTTGATTGGGAACGAGAGGCCCATGTTGAATGCCAAAGGGCCAAGAGTCAATGGAGGGATAGTGAGGAGTCCTTGATTGCTGTTCAAGGTCAGCTCCTCTTTCCCATGTGAGTGTGTGATAGCTGATCATCAGACTTCAAGGAGAAACTACCTTCGTCCCGTGATGCTATGCTTGCCTATATCGCCCAATCGACTGCCGCTTTCGCTCCTCTTACGCAACAACAACTTCCTAAAGCTCATCGACGTAAATCGTCCTTATCTGAAGCTCGAGCTTCCCTCTCACCCTACGGTCATCCACTCGCTCGACCTCCCGTTCATGGTGGTATTTCCCATTTTGCTCAATCCGCTACTGCCCACGCCTACTCTGCTCAAGAAGGTCAGCCCCAGAAGAAACGACCTTCGCTTCAAACGAAATTCGAACGAACCAACTCTGCCACTTCATCCCATTTCCCTTCGGATGACGAACCAGTTTCTCGACCAACTTCGGCCATCTTTGCTCAGTTCACCCGGGAAACTCCACCAAGTCCACCTCCCTCGCTTATGGAGCTCCCTTCGATGTCGCCTTTCAAGATGTCGACCGGATATTCTCCCAAGAAAGAAGTTGTCAAGGAGAAACGACCAAGGGTTGATTCTGAAGTACGAAGGCAGAAGCTTGGTTGGGGTAAACGAGGTAATTCGGATGGTCCAGCAAGGGTTGTTGCTGCTATGGAACCTGTTCCTAGGGTCCCACTTGCTTTCGTCAGTAATAACCGAAAGGTCGCACGTGAACGCGAAGCCAACAAGGAGAACGTTCGACCGTATGTCCTCTCTACATTCCGCTTGCCTGATGTAGCTGAAAACTAGGAACATGTCCCCAACCAAGAAGACTATCAGTGTCGCTAAACGACCTTCGAGAAGGGCAACCCGAATGACTAGCGTTCCGACGAGTCTACGAGCTTGATTTCCTTATTTCTTTTCGCCCTTTGTTCGGCTATACTATACTATCTTTTCTTAAGTCTCACTCTTTCCATTTTCTTTGGTGCATATAGCTCGCTTGATGCGTGTTCTATAGTGGTAGTGACAAAGTGCTATGCAATCGTGCCCCCTTACTTCCTGGTTACTTGGCGGAATCAAATAGATCTGACATCTTGGCGCGTCCACTTACTGATACTGCGCTAAAGAGTATATAGAGGGGGTAAACACCTGCGTAGCATAGCATAATCTTATCAAATCGATAGCGGTGCTACGGGCGATATCCACTGACGACAACCAGATCATCGAAAGAAGAGTGTATAGAGCCGACCGGCACGACGAGACGTACTCGGATCTTTCGGAATTAGCTCGAATTCGCTCATTATTGATTGTCGGAATATATGCGTGCATGCAGCTGGACTAGAACATTAGTACAGTCAGAGGAGGAAACACGTAGAGCGTGTACAATATGGCGGAACTGAAAGAACTCGGAACACTGGTGGTCGTAGTCGGAAAAGCTGTATGTCGATTTCTAAGCCTCTCGTCATGTGAAGTGGGAATATTGGGAAAGTGAGCTAATGAAATAGAGGAATCTGCCCAACAAGTCCAGGTTTGGGAAACAAGACCCATTCTGTACGGTCACTGTTGGTGAAGAGAAACAGCGTACGAAAGCTATTAAACGGTATGTCACCACCTGCTCGTTTCGGGAATACAGGCCTATAACGAACGCATCAAAGATGAGAGCAGGAGCTGACGAGTCAGTGGTGGACAACATCCAGAATGGGATGAGGAGCTTCGATTCACAATTAATGAAGATATAGATGATCTTCTCGTTCGTTCAGAATCTCAACAATTCGATTCCCTATCTTCCGTATCGAATAATAAACATACATCATTATCATCACATACAAATCCCTCTCATCCTACTCCACCACCTAAAGACCCTACGCCGACCGCCTCGTTGAACTCGTCAGTATCGGGCTCAGTGACTGCTCAAGCGCTTGCGAGCAAGTCGAGGAAGGGACCTATAGGGAAGAAAGGTGGGAAAAGCATGAAAGTAGCTTGTTTCGCGGATGATGCGAAGGAACCGGAGTTGATCGGGGAAGCTACTGTCCCTATTGATGAGGTCTTGAAGCTGGGCGAGGTAGACGGTAAGTTTCTGTCACTTTAAGGATTGCGTAAAGAAAGCTGATGGTAGAATGGTACGAATTCTCATTCAAGGACAAATATAGTGGGGAGGTTTACCTTGAATTGACTTTCTATTCTAATGTGAGCTAGTCGTACCCCGAGCGGATAAGAGCTGACAAATAGGATGCACCGCCAGTCAAGCGGAATGTACCCCGCCCATCTGTCCACCCATATGACCTGATGCCCTCATCGTCTTCTTCCTCGTTGAGCGGTAGACCAGGAGGATTGGCTGCATCAGGGAGCGTATCGGGGATGAATCTATACATCCCACCTTACGTCGAGGCAGCACGGATCGCATCTGGCCCACCGCCTGGTTCTGGCGGGTTCGCAGATCTAGGTCTGCCTGCCGGTCACCGGCATAGTCTAACCGCAAGTCCTCTTGTGTGCTGATATTACATAGCTGATTTACAGAGATCCATCAATTCCATGGATGCGCTCACACGGCCCATGTCGGGATTATCAATAAACACTCCACCAGCTCAGCAGACCCCGCCTCGAGCACCTCCACCTCAGACATATGGAGGTCACGGACACGGACACCGGCATTCAGTAGGAGGACCTGCGGACGCACCATGGTCACATGATATGCCTCAACAACAATCTCAACACCCTAACCTTCTACGACCGGTATCGGCAGCACAGTCATCGACAGGTTACATAGATCCAAGACGTGGTACGCCGCAACCGTATCATGATTCCAGGACGACAACGCCAGTCCCTGGAATTCCGAATTCCTTATTACCTGGACAAGAACCTAGACCTCATGCTCAATCGTTCTCTGGACCTACTCGACCCATTGTGCCACCTCAACATCAACCGTCGTATCTGCAACCGTCACCTGGTCCGACTCCACCACCGCAACCGAGTTCAGCACCGCCTGTGGCGGTTCAGCAACCACATTATCAAGTCCCAGTCTCGTCTTATGCACCCGCACCAAGGGCCTATGATCATCGGTCAAATACGCCGTATCAGGATCAGAGGCAGGGAGGACTTCCGCAACCCCCTCCATCAAGGAGTAATTCATTACCTCCCCGCCAAGCTTCTCCACAACCCCCTCAGCAGGAAGGAGGGTATTACCCGGATAGGTCGTATACTCCTCGACCTAGCTACCCAGGTCCAGGTCAATCACCGTTACCACCTCATCAGGATTCGCCTGGATATGCGCCTCAGCAGGATCATCATCGACAGAGTTATCCTGGACCATCTCATAGCGGTGATCACTACCTGAACCAGAATCAGCCTGTGTACGCTCAGCAACCGACTCCTGAGCCAGCTCGAGAGCCTACACCAAATAATCAAGGGTATATCCCGTGGTATCAGCAAACACAATCGTCTCAGCCTACCCCTCAGGCTCAATACGAACCACAACCTCCGCCTCAACCACAGCAAGCTCAGCCACACTATGATCCATACCAGCGACATCATCAATCACAATCATACACAGCGCCACCGCCAGTTCCACCACATCGACCTGCATCTGCTCAACCAGTGGCTCCACCCAGACCTGCAGTTGGCTATTACCCCTCTGACGAGCTTTACGCTCAACAGCAAGAACCCTCAAGGGGAAGTACACCTCAACCTGGTTGGCAGCCGCAACCACAACCTCCACCTAGAAGTGGCTCGTCACAACCGCCCTGGCAACAACAGGCACCGCAACCTCCTCCGAGGGGTAGTACGCCTCAACCACCTTCGTGGCAGCAGCAGCAGCAGAGGCCTGTTTCCCCTCAACCGCCTATACCAGGTCAATGGCAGCAGCAACCACCATTACAACAGCAGCAGCCTGATTCGTATGGATATCAGAATCAACCACAATCTCAACAGCCACCACCACAGCAGTATGATCAGCGATACCCCTCTCCAGCGCCTCTGCAAAATTACCCAACTAGCTCGTACCCTCAGCAACCGACTTCTTCTTATCCTCAACAACCCACATCTTCATACCCCCCGCAACAAGCCTATCCAGCGTCTGAGTCCTATCGACCCTTAGCTCCATCACCACCACCCGCGCCCCCAGGCTGGCAAACCACGATACCTCAAGCCCAACCTCAACAGCCGCCTCGTGGACCATCCCCGGCACCTCCCCGCGCGCCATCACCGCTACCTACTCAAATGGGTCAGGATTGGCGTTCGTACCTCCAATCACTGCCTACTCCTGGACGAACACCTTCGCCCGCCCCTCCACTGCCTCATCAACAGCAACAACAGCAACAATACATACCACCGCCAAGTCTGCCGAGCTCGCTGAAACCTCCTGATGGATGGCAAAGTTCGGTTCCTACTAGTAATGATGGGCATCAGTGGAAGCGGTGACCCTTTCGAGGGGTATATCGAGTGGTGTATAAATAGAAGAGATGATAAGTAGGTGTAGATATAGAATACAATGCATGCTGCATATGATTGCAATGTGTGATGTGTACAACAAGAATGAGAATCCGATCATTCAGGTAAGATCGTTGCGGTAACGATAGGTTCAGGTCTGCATATCAGCCATCAGTCTTGTGCAGAACATTATGACATACCTGAGAGCAAAGACCACTTTTTTACGAACGATCCCAACGACCTCATACCGCCTCGTCCTCTCCTTTCTACCTGACTTCTTTGCTTTCTTGCTCCTTCTCCTCTCTTCTTCTTCCTCTTCCTCACTATCATCTTCCATATCGCGTTTCGAAGTCTCGGACATAGGCGGACTTGAGAAATCAAGTTCTGATGAATAATCTTTGACAGCGCTAGACGGAAATACGCTCGACGGACTTGATGATGGGTCCATGGATCTTGAGTTCTTCGGTGGTGTTTCAAGTACGTCGGGGAATAGGGGTGGTTCCTCTTCTTCATCGTCATCTGCTTTCTGCTTTCCTTTCCCTTTGACGACTGAAGGACGAGCATCCATAGCTAACAGATCTCCCTCCAGATCTTCTTCATCTTCAGCATCACCCTCTACTTCGCCTGCGGCTCCTTCTGGAACTAGGGCTAGAGCACGACGAATGATAGCATATGGTTTTGAGAGGGTCGCCATTTTTCCATGAAGTAGATGATGTTGTCCAAGATGCAGTGTTGGTTTATCCTGTTCTTCAGCTTGTCTTACACAACACAATAGAGGGGATGCCTGACTGGTCGATCCAAACCTAGAATCCCGACTACTCCTCCATCCTTGTCACCTTCATGATTCAATTCCCCCTGCAGCTCTACCAGAACGAGATCCCCTCCGATTTTCACCAATGGACCCGAAGAAGGGCCCGCCTCCCCTTGTACGAGATGCTTGGGATCTAGTGAAAGATGTATACGCATTCTTGCAGGTCGAAATATTACTTTCATACTACTCTACGCGTCGCGTCTCTACTTGATTCATTGCAATAATAGCTTTCTCACGATATTGCAACCGGAAATTCCGGAACGAAGTTGTCGGCTGAATGAACGTTGTCTGGAAAGTACGAGATAGTGGTTAATAACTGTACATAGTCATCAACAATAATGTCTGTCCTACCCCTACCTCCAATCCACAAGGGCAAGAAATTCGTCGTCCTTTCCGATTGGGTCAGTAGCTACTTCGGATGACGAGACCCATAGCTGATGAACAGGATGGAACAATTACCGATAAGGACAGTAATGATTACATGACTGATAACATTGGTAAGTAGCTACAGTTGATAGACCGACCCAGCTGATGAGCAGGTATGGGATACGAGGCTCGGTGAGCTGATGAGACTACCACGCTCACAATGCTCAACTGATGAAAAGACGAGACCTCAACACCAAAGTCCTCACTGGAGAAATCAGTTATAGGGATTCATTCGCTTCAATGTTGAAATCCGTCAAGCTCCCTTTCCCCAAATGTGCCGAGCTTCTCCGAGACAGTGAGTATTAAGCTGCGTACCAGACCGGCGCAAAGCTGAAGAAAAGACATTGGCCTTGATCCCGGATTCAAGAACTTTTACTTCTGGTGTAAAGAGAACGACATTCCAGTCGTCATTGTTTCCAGGTATGCCGATAACCCTCACTCCAATCCGAGAGAGGAGAGTAAAGGCTGACGTTCAGTGGAATGATGCCAACGATCCGAGCGGTCCTATCAAACCTCCTTCCCGCCGAAGACGCCAACTCAATCGATATCATCGCTAACGAGGTCCTCTACACTGACGCCGAGAAGAAAGGGGATGAATGGGAGATCGTATACCGACACCCAGAGAGTCATTATGGACATGACAAATCTAAGGCTATTCTGCCTTACAAGGACCTAGGAGAGGATCGGCCAACATTGTTCTTCTGTGGTGACGGTGTTTCTGGTACGCTCACCCACAAGTTGATCGTGGCTAGGAGAGAGCTGATGGTAGATCTTTCCGCTGCTGCTCATGCCGATGTCTTGTTCACCAAGGTCATGGCCAATGGTGATTCCGACTTGATGGCTTACTGCAAGCGGGAGCACATTCCCCATGTCCCTTTTACCGACTTGTAAGCTGTTTGACTTTGCCCATGACATGAACAATCAAGCTGATCAAGTAGCAATAACGTCTTGGAGAAGGTCAAGGAGGTTGTGGGCGGAAAGACCGTCAAAGACGTATTGAAAGAGGCTGGAAATGATGTCTAGATTCTAGATCAGAGTTGCTACATGATCTGAACAAGGCATCATGCACTTCATGTCTTTCTGCAAACTGTATCAAAAGGATCTGAGATGTAGAATGGCCGATCCGCGAGTTGAAATACTATCTTGCACAAACCACGGTTTGCATCTTGTACACCTCTGGGTTCCGCCTACTGTGGTCTGGCACTAACGCTAAACAAGATCTGCTTTTGCTTCCCCTTCTTTCGCCCTCCACCCTGTTGTGCATCTCCGTCTCCATTCAAGTTCAACCCCTCAACCCCTTCTCCAACCCCACCATCCCACTCATTTGCACTCCTACCGCTGGGTTTACTGAATAACGCCTTTCTTTCCTGAGAAGACATACTCGGTTTACTGGACGTCGGCAGAGATGGGAAAGCACCTTGAGAAGGTGGTTTGGAAGCAGTTGATTTGGGTAACGGGAAATTGACTGATCGGATCTGTGGACCTGCCAGAACGGGCGGGGCTTTTGATGAAGTGCCCGCACCACCTGAAGCCCAGGGTGTCGAGTGTGGAGTCGTTGATCTTGAACCTGAAGCGGCACCGAGGCCCGGGAAAGCGTTTGAGGAGGTAGCGGCACGCGATCCTGGGACTACACGAGAGTTCTGACCTAGACCAGATGAAGGTGGGCGTGAAGCGGCGGCAGCTTCGACTCGGTCCCAAACGGATCTTGAACCGGGTTTTCGACCAGAAGTATGAGTGGTGTTCTTTGCTCGGAGGATTTGACCAGAGGTGATACCGGCATAATTACTTCCCGTAGCTCCGCCAAGAGACGGGAATGCCTGTTCTTGCTGGGAATGTTAGCTGAGCTACGTTGAAGTAATAAAAGCTTACCTGAGCTCGAAAGCCGTTGATGGCTTCGAGAATGTCCTTGGCTTTATCCTTTAATCCGTCTTCCTCAAAGATCTGGCCTATCTCCTTGACGACGCTGACTGTCGCTTGACTATCTTGGTCAAGAACATTGTATATCGTATCGATCATCCCCTTTGCTGTTGATTCGGTATTCTTGAACGCTCGGATAGAAGCTGAAAATGACGCCATCTTGTTGGCGGAATCAGAGACCATGTACGATACTCGTGAAATAAGAGCGGCGTGTCGTCTGACCATCAATGTCCATCCATACCTAATTTGAAAGACTTACAGAGCGGTAGCCTCATCAACATCCTCCCTAGGTCCACTAAATCCACCTCTGACCTCCGGTTCAGGGTCCCGCTGTGTTTCCGTTAAATTCGTGTTGAAAGCTTTCCTCCTCCTATTACTCTCTTCCTGCCTATCCGTCTGTGCTTGTCTCCTAGCCTGAGCAGCCTGGGCACCGCCCATAGGAGCATGTTCAGCTAATTGTTGTTGCTGTACCACCTCTCCTCCTCTGGGTTGTAGGGTGAATCCTCTACCGCCTTGAGCTTGACCAGCTTGCCTTGAGCTACTACCCCTGGATTGATCGGAGAAGTCAAGGTTCAAGTGTCGACTTTGGGCTTGTTGACGGGATGTCATCTGACCTTTGTGCTGCCACATCAGCTTTGGGGTCTTACGCGCGGGATGAGTCAGCTTACTGCTTCGATTGTGTGGGCTCGTAGGTCGAGCTCAGAGCCAAAGACAACAAATTTCTGCTCCAGACAAGCTTCGTCTCGGCAAGCAAAGTGTTCCGTGCTGGTCGTCAGCTATTTCTGATCACCACTGGTTCTGTATTGCACCTACTTGAAGTGCGCTTCCAATTTAGCATAATTCTGGAAGCTGAAGGTCAGGCAACTTCCCCAGGAGCCGAGCGTCGACTTACTACATATTCCTCTCTCCAAGATCTTTGCACACGAAGCACTCGTCGTGTTTACTCCTCATATGAACAAACAGCTCATCCACACTAAAGAAAGCTTCATGGCAGAACTGAAATCAGCTCTATAATTGGCATGGCAAGATCGACTCACTTGACACATAGGATGAGGTGCATCCCACGTCTTGACCAATTCCACCTCTGTACCCTTGGGTCTGGGCGGTTTCTGATTTCGGTGTAGTCTGGATGGGTCGTGTAGGGGCAACAAGTGGGGTGGGTAGAGAACCTGCTCGTGCGAGAATCGCGATAATTGTCGACAGCAGAGCATGCAGAGTGTCAGGCCGTGGACTCCAAGCGTATGTTTGTTGAGATTAGCCCAGCCGTCCGACATGTGTGCACAATCGCTGTGTGGGCAGTTGAATCGTAGCAACAACATCGTAGCGTCCGCCTGATCATCAGCCGCGTCTATCCGGGGGACGATTGGACACACCATCTCTTGAGACTCGAATGCAATGGACGTCTTCTCGTCCTTGTACTCGAAAGCTGACATATCCAGTTTTCCAGGTAAAGTCAACCCTCTGTCCCATCTCTCTGTCTTATCTTTCGATTTCTCGGCCCTAGCTTGAGCCGCCGCAATTACAGCAGGCGGGTTTGGCGTGAGTTGATGTTCGGCTGGGAAAGGTGTCGTTGGCGATCCAGAGAAATACAGAGATGGCTGGGCGGTTTTACAATATGTACAATCGGTTTTTCTGTTCTCGTCAGCCATCACCCAACCTCAGAATGGGTCAATTACTTGTAAAACACTCGCAAACGAATTGCACAGACGCTGATAATCAGCTGGATATTCCAAAAAGAGGTTGATTGAGCTTACTGGCAAGTCTTGTGCCCGCATACACCAGTACTCCAGAAGATGATCGGTTCAGCACAGATAAAGCACGTGTAATCATCATCCAGCTCTTCCTGGTTGGGAGCGGCTAGCTCCACTTGTGAGCTTGCAATATCTTCACTGGATGCAGTCGGTACGGTAGCGGTAGGTCCCGCAGCTTGAGGTTGGGGTATGGCAGGTGGTGTAGGGCGGGTTGATCGTCCATTCCCATTTGCGTTTCCATTGGCGCTCGACTTTGATCCTCCGCCTGATGAAGAGAGAGAAGTGTCGAATCCTTTTCTCCTGTTTGACATCGTTGCTGTGATGGTTGCGTTGGAATGTGCAAGAGGGAGGTGTATTAGTTTGGTAGACAAGCGATCAATGAAGTGTCAGTAGTTTCAGTAGTTTCGAAATGACGTCTCGACTCCCCTTCGGAACCGAGATTAGTACTGGTATTAGTATTTAGTTTCTAATGTTCAACAGTCTTCATTAGCATTGAATTCCTAATCCCATTAGGATTCCCTTCACGCGTCAATCGCGTGGATTGCATGGCTCGGACTGCATCATCACCGGCCTCTCATAGGAACCAGTGACCGATAAATACACCTGCAACTGCTCTACATATTCACTGCAGAGCGGTACAGCCACCATGTCGAGCAACATGCGAGGTCTCACCCAAGTACGTTTGTCTTAATAGTTGAAGATAGGAACTGACATAATAGTACATCTCGGATCTACGAGCATGTCGAGTTCGGGATCTAGAGGAGAAGAGGATAAACAGGGAGATGGCCCATAT
Source organism: Cryptococcus sp. GC_Crypt_2 (assembly GCA_026538405.1). Taxonomy (NCBI): domain Eukaryota; kingdom Fungi; phylum Basidiomycota; class Tremellomycetes; order Tremellales; family Cryptococcaceae; genus Cryptococcus; species Cryptococcus sp. GC_Crypt_2. The sequence continues at coordinate 57,616 of JALPCC010000005.1, read as the reverse complement.
CAGGCAGAAGTTCAAAGAGGGAAACCTGGATGGGTATCAGAAGAAAAAATACCTTGCTAAAGTGGTGTTTACCTATATATTGGGATACAAAGTGGATGTGGGACATATGGAGGCTGTCAATCTGATTTCAAGCCAGAAATACTCTGAGAAGCAGATTGTATGTGGTCGAAATCCTGATGAAGAGGAACTGACGACTAGGGATACCTTGCTCTGACACTCTTGATGAATGAAGGGTCGGATATGGTACGACTGGTCATTAATTCAATTGGAAAGGACTTAGAGGATCATAATGAAATCAACAATTGTCTAGCACTTCACGCTATCGCAAATCTAGGAGGGAAAGAAATGGCAGAAGCTCTCAGTGATAGCGTGTTCAGGACTATGGTCAGCGCGTATGTTCCCCCACCTCCTGCTTGGTCAGAGCTGAAAAGCAGGACTTCAACGACATTCGTCAAGAAGAAGGCTGCTCTGACATTGTTACGACTTTACCGAAAACATCCGTCAGTGGTGCCTGTGGATGATTGGGCAGACCGCATAGTCGACATGATCGAAGACAGGGATCCTGGAGTATCAATGAACGCCGTAACGCTCGTCACGACGATGGCACAAGATCATCTAGATGCTTTCCAAGGATGTTACAAGTTGGTGGTGGAGAGGCTGGATAAGCTCATCTTTGATGGAGACTATCCATCAGAGTATGTGTACTACAAGGTAGGTCCCTCTCAATCAATAACGAGACCAAGGCCTGATGTGTAGGTACCTAATCCCTGGCTGCAGATCAAATTACTGCGGCTCTTGCAGTACTACCCTCCCCCAGGTGAGCTGTCTGGATCCACGCTAGGAAATAAGCTGACAAGCAGACAATACACAAGTGATCGATACCATCCACGGCATCCTCCAGGCTATCATTGATATGTCACAAGACACTCCCCGAAATGTCCAACACAATAACGCGCAAAACGCAGTCTTGTTCGAAGCAATCAATCTTGCCATCCACCTCGATCCCGATTCGAGAGTCGTATCAAACGCTTCCATCCTTCTCGGTCGATTCATTCTCGCTAAAGAGACTAATGTCCGGTATCTTGGTTTGGACGCTATGGCTCATCTTGCTGCTTGTTCCAATACCTTGGAACCGATCAAGAAACATCAAGAGACCATCATTCTCAGCTTGAAAGATCGGGATATTTCAGTCAGAAGAAGGGCGCTGGATTTGCTGTACTCGATGTGCGATACTTCAAATTCGAAAGTGATTGTGGGCGAGTTGGTCAAGTATCTACAATCTGCGGATTACAATCTGAGGGAAGAGATGGTCTTGAAGATTGCCATTCTTACAGAGAGGTTCGCGACAGAGGTATGAGATTCCCGGTCGTTGTAAAATCTGGCTGACGGGCAGTACGAGTGGTATGTCGACACCATCCTTCAATTGATCTCTGCTGCTGGAGATCACGTCGGTGCAGAAGTCTGGTACCGGGTAGTCCAGTTGGTCACCAACAATGAGGACTTACAGCCGTATGCTGCAGGAGCAGTATTCCGACATCTACAGTCTTCAGCATGTCATGAGAACATGATCAAGATCGGAGGTAGGTTGGCCATTCCCATTACGTCGATGATGCTGATATATAGGATACATTCTCGGAGAATTCGGCCATCTGATCGCCAACGAATCTGGGTGTTCGCCGATTGAGCAATTCCAGGCCCTCCACTCAAAGGTCAATCAGTGCACAGCTCCCACGCGAGCTTTACTTCTCACCACCTACGTCAAAGTAAGTCTTATACGTGAACCCCACTAACGATCAGTGGGTGAATCTATTCCCGGAAATCAAAGAACACCTAATCAACATATTCGAACGATACACTCACGTCCTTGATGCCGAGCTCCAACAACGAGCCTGCGAGTACCTCGCCCTAGCCCGACGCGAAGATGGCGATGAGCTCTTGGCAACCATCTGTGATGAAATGCCTGTCTTCCCTGAACGGGAGTCAGCACTTGTCAGCCGCTTACATAAGAAGGGCGGAAGTACGCAGGATAAGAGGACGTGGGTCATTGGTGGGCGTGAAGAGAACAGAGATAGAACACAGGAGAGATTTAGGGAGTTTAGAAAAGGGACCGGAGATTCGATGACGATTGGTTCTGCTTCGAAAGCCATTGCGGCTGAAAAGGTTATACGCCCAGCTTCGCCGCCTGCTCCCCCACCGCCTGTTGCCGAGCCTGCCAGACAGACTTCACTGGGAGCAGACGAGATGATGGGAACGACATCTAGAAATACTGCGGACGATATCATGTCATCCTTAGCTGGTTTGGACATGACAGGCCATAACGTCCAAGAACAATCTTTACTGCCCGACTCGACAGCCAATGGCAATGTGAACGGAAACGGTATCGCACCACAGCCGACAGGCGCCGAAGACGATGGCCGAGCTACATTGGGTGGAGTTGACCCATTCCTCCTACGCCCATTGACAGTGGGACCAAATATCGATAAATGGTACGAACGTCTTACTTACGCCAACGAAGGAGTGTTATACGAAGACGAACAAATCCAAATCGGATTAAAAGCAGAATATCATTCCAACCTAGGTCGTATAGCTTTATTTATCGGTAACAAGATATCAGCCGAAATCACCGACCTGAAATTTCATTTGGAACATTCAGATCCTGAATCATTACATATCAGATTCCATGATCCGCCAGTTGGAGAGATTGCTGGTAGAGCGCAGATTCAGGAATTGGTACATGTGGATTGTAGGGCTTTCTTTAAGGATCCACCAGTACTCAGACTGTCATATCTGACGGGTAAATACACGAATCTAGTCTTGAGGCTACCGGTGGTATTGAGTAGATTCGTGGAGGGAGTGACGTTGGAACAGGCACCGTTCTTTGAGAGGTGGAAGATCATTGGAGGTGAGTCGGAATTTTGGCCTGTTGACCTCAAGGCAAGGATGATGACTGATTGGCAGGCGCACCTAGAGAAGCTCAACAGATCTTCCCCATTAGATTGACATCGACCGGCGACGTCGATATATCTAGAAATACAAAGATCGTCTCGGGTAACAGAGTAACGGTACTCCCAAAAGTCGATCCCAGTCCAACGAATATCGTCATGGCAGGTGTCTTGCATATGTCGAAACAAGGAAAAGTGTACGTCTCCATGTCTTCGTGCAGTGAGATCAAGGTGCACAAGGCTGATGAATAGTGGAATACTTGGACGACTAGAACCCAATAAAGACGCTAAATTATGTCGATTAACGATACGATCTACAAACGAAAATGTCTCCAGGGAATTCTTGCATTTGCTCTCACAGCCTCTGAATGCGGATATTGCCGCTTCGTAGACTAGTCTTCCATCAGTGAGGATTGTAGATGTAGATGTGTATATCTTGTTGTGGATGCATGATTGACGCTCTTGAGTTTAGCGTGACGTCATGACGTGCAAGCATATCATGCAAGCATGTACCGGTCAATCATTCTCAATCTAGCCTTCATAACTGGCTAGCGATCTTGATAATGGACCACCAAGATTTTGGACTTCAATGTGCATCAGGAGGCTGAGTTGCTGACTTTCAGCCGATCTGAGAGCAAAAGCGGTAATTACACACACCACTGTCCCGTCGAGCTCTCGAAATGGAAACGTTCCTCTCCTTAAGGATCCCGGTTTCCGGAAGTTCCTCACCTTCACAGTGGTCTTTTTGCTCGCTTTTGGAAGCTTCTTATACTTTGAAATCTTACCTGATGCCGAGAAAAAGAGGATTCAGCGGGAGTTGGCACAGGAGGCGACAGTGGAAGGACCAAAGGTGCTTGCGGAATTGCTGGGGGAAGTCAGGCTCCTCAGGATAGCCGTTGAGAGACTCAGTATTTCATGAATGTCTGTCACTGTCCCGAGACAATACAGAGATAGTGATGTCGTGGTCATGTGGGGAACTGTTGTAATGTATCGGTTGTCCTTCTTGATCCAATGATCTGTCTGCTCGAACGAGCCTCGAATAAGGATATTGCTGCTTTGTGACAAGCGGTCCAGTCAGCAATGAGTACTGAAGATGGATCCAGTAAAATGGGGGAGAGGTCTGTATATCTGTTTGTCAACACGTTCATATCTAGTGGAGCAAGAAGCCTTCTGCCGTGGAAGTACCCTGACCGATACTAACATCTACCTTTGATTCACTGATTTCAAGATATAAGGAAGGCTACCATCGTGGAGCTATAGCTCCACCTCATACGGTGGACCTCTCGCAGGTGTCGATATGCCTTCGTTTCGAACCGCTCCACTGTCTGTTGAGCTGGACTGATAAGCCTGCATTGTATGTACTGTAGCTTGTGATCCCTCCAATACTTTTCGTTACTTATAAGGTTCACAGATTACTTTACTATGACTACTCAAGCTGTCTCTACTACCGCCAATTCTGTGTGTAGCAGACCACCATCTGGGCTCGTCTTTCCAACTTCTGCGGCGATCAATTTGCCGACCGTATGTTCGATCGCTACACTACCAACCACCGAAGTCAATGGACCGGCAACGACATTGCCAGACTCTTTCATTCCCGCGGGTCATCATGAAGGAGGCACAGTGTCAGTGTAATGCTTTTCGCTCCCGTTTACGACTGATGCTCATAGATACCCCTTGCCAGAGACAGAAGATCACCAGAATACTGCCTCGGGTACCTGCAGGACATGTTTGGGCTGGGTCACTGCGGGCCTTGCGTTCGCAGTGGTCCATGAGGTCCATACCAGATACTGGAAGCAGAAATGGCTAAGAGAGAGGGATGCCGACCAAGGGCAGTGGACGGAGGAGAAGATGGAGCAGGGAGAGGGGTTAGAGCGAGAAGCCCTCGGTGTAAAGGAGACGGTCGATCAAGATAAGGAAAGTGAGGTGAAACATTAGTCCTTCGAGCAAGTCACCTATTGGTTGTCCAAGCGAGATGGAATAGTGGAGTGTAGTCCGAGAGGAATTGAGGTTATGATTGTGCCGGATGAGTGGAGTGTTTAGTGGAGTCTGAAGTATCGCTAGGAAGTGATGTATATGCATATGCATGATGTGTAATGAACTAGTATAGGTGGATCAACGCTTGACCCAAGTGTACTACGTTGTTAGCTTGAGTTCCGATAAGGCATGGACAGCGACTCACTCCCTTCCTGGCCTTTGCACGACCAGTCTTTTTCCTCTCTACCATTCTAGTGTCTCGCATCAAGGCTCCATCTGATTGTCAGTCGACTCCTGAATGGAATGAAGGAAGAAGGACGTACCAGCAGTCAGGACTTCCTTTACATCTTCCCTCAGGATAGCCAATGCCCTTGCCATTGCCAAACCTACTGCTCCAGCTTGTCCACTTGTACCACCTCCTCGAACTAGTGCAAACACGTTGTATCCGCCCAATAACCCTGTTATTCGAAGTGAACGCAGGACGGTATCTCGGTCGCTCGTTTTCTCGAAATGCGTAGCAAGTGGTAAATGATTGATTAAAACTTGCGTTGTCGGTAAAGCGGCTTCTCCCTCTACTTTCACTTGATCCAGTATCCCCGAAGCTTCTTTCGTGGGGATCATCCATACTCTTGCTGAAGACTCCTTTCTCCTACCCGTAGCATACGCACGTCCATACTCGTCAATCTTCGATTTGACCTCTTTGGCCTCTACACCTTCATCCCTCTCTTCTCGCTCGTACATGCCTAGCGCATCGTCTAATCTTCCAACCAGTTCAAAACGCCCGGAAACATTTGCAACGTGCCTAAGAGCATTGATCTCATTCAGTAGACCGACGATCTCCCTATGCGAATTTGTCTTGATGTTTGTCCGTAATAAAGTCGTTAAAGTAGCTGCCGAATGCCAGGATGCTCTGGGAGGCTGAAGAGTTGGAAGGGTCGAAGGAAGAGGGAAGATGTAATCTTGTCTCAAAGATTGTTGAGCTTCTTTCAGAGTGGATGAAAGCGAGAGGAGAGCCTCATGATATGTCGGTCGACCAGTAAAGAATGCTGGAGATGACGGGCGAGGTCGACGGGGCAGACTTCTAGTATCGCTAGATTGGGACGGTGTATAGGTCGATGCTGCTCTCAGAGTAGACTGAGCGGGGCGCAAGGTCTGTAACCCTCGAAGTGACGTGGAAGAGCAGGCAAATGCCATGGTTCTAGGTGAATAGTGAATTAGTCAATGAGTAGTATCGACAAAGATCACTGGACTTTTGAGGTGAATCCATCTTTTGCAGAGAAATGACACGTCATCATGTCATCCCTGCAGTCTATCTGATAAATCATGCATTCCGGTCATTATATACCTCAATCCCGACCTCAGTGGAATATAAGCGCATATCGAGATGGCAGAAGGATCACAACACGGAGGACACCCAATAGTCACAAGAATAGAGGAGAAATTACGCGCAGCTCTGACGGTGGAGCACTTTGTATGTATAACTCGAACCATTTCATCTAGTCGTGGAAGTCGGACTCGGCTGACGATGGCAGGAGATCGTGGACACCTCAGGAAACTGCGGAGGCTCGTACTCTGTTGTCGTTGTCTCACCGGACTTCAGGAAGAAAATGACACTGGCACGGCATAAGCTTGGTAAGTGGATTCGTCGTGATATTCAAGCAACCTGGAAGATTCGCAACATTGATCATATTCCGGGGGACTTAATCCTCATGAAGTGAAAGAAGACTGCTTACTGATGGTCAGTGAACCAAATCCTGGCAGAAGAGATTGGGCAACTGCATGCTTTTTCACAAGTGAGTTGCATCCCTCATGACCGTCACTCCACTTCCGGCACCCTGGGCGGATGATGAGCATAGCTTGCGTCGAGATCGAGCTTACGGTAGAAAACGCTCACCCCAGAGCAGTGGGCGACCGAGCAATCCAAGTAGAAGTGCATAATCCGGGATCACTGCACTAAGATCGAGAACACACCAGCCTAGCCACCAAAATCCTTGTAAACTTCTGCAAGACAAGGGCAAGCCACCATTGTATCATATAGTCAAATAATTGGATAGAAGCATCAATGCAGCATATAGATAGAAGATCCATGCCTCGCTTGCTCAACGGACGCCTACATGCATCAACAATAAAAGCATGTCACATGGTGTCATATAGTCACCTTATCTCGTCCATCGGAGATGACCGTCAATTAGCGGACAATTACCAAGTGGGCACATATATATATCGGGTGACTACCCAAGTGATCCCCTTCTTCCCTCTCTACTTCTGTATACATCGAAGCAATGTCGAAAGAAGGAGGCATCAGTCTTCCCATCACCAGCACTACCCCCAAGCAATCACTACCTTGGGGAAAGAGGGTCCTGACGGGTCTCGGTCTATCGGCGATTCTTTATCTGTCTTTCGTCGCTTTTGACGGGCCGGTACCTTGGACTTCTACCGATATTGCATTCTCAAGCTCGGGATCATGTCACCAGGCCGAGCCACTTCTTCCTCGGTTCGACACTTCTAGTGTTGTCAATGGCAAAGAAGGGCGGATCAGGGACTGGCTCTCTGGAGCTGTCAAGATCCCCACGGAAATGTTTGATGTGATGGGTCCAATTGGCGAGGATAAGCGATGGGATATCTTCTACAACTTTTCTGACTGTAAGTCTCTCAGTTTCTCATGGGCCAGGGCTGATCTCAGATCTGGAGCAGCAGTTCCCCAAAACCCATGAACACTTGAAGAGGACTAAAGTGGTGACCCACGCCCTAGTTTTTGAATGGGAGGGTTCGGACCCATCACTCAAACCCCTTCTACTTACCGGACATCAAGGTATGTCTGAAGCTGGGAGTCAAAGCTGATGAGAGACGTCGTACCAGTCTTGCCAGCAACTAGGGATTTATGGACACATGATCCCTACGGTGGACAGTATGATGGAACTTATATTTGGGGACGTGGATCTTCGGACGATAAATCGGGTCTCATCGGTATCATGTGAGTCCAGGGTCTGGTCCTATTCATCAAAGCTGATTGCAGGTCCGCAATCGAGCTACTCCTCGAGGAAGGAACATTCCAGCCCGCCAGGAGCGTTGTTTTGGCTTTCGGGATGGACGAAGAGACGGGTGGAAAGGTGGTTCGTCCCGTCTCCAGCAACTGACTGACGGTATAGGGAGCTATGAATCTCGGTATCTGGCTAGAAGAGAAGTACGGCAAAGACTCGATCGCGATGCTAGTCGACGAGGGATCTAATATGGAATTTTTGTGGGGACAGCTCTATGCTACACCCGCCGTGGCCGAGAAGGGGATGTTGGATGTAGAAATTAGGGTTGAAACTCCTGGTGGACATAGTTCTGTTCCTCGTAAGTCATACCAGCATATGATACACACTGAAAGGGACACTCGCTTACGACTAGCTGTTCATACTGGTATCGGTTATCTAGCAAAGATCATTTCCGCCATTGAAGATCACCCACACGCACCTCACTTGACCCCCGAGAACCCACTCAACACACTTCTTACATGTGCCGCAGCATCTTCTCCAAACATGCCCAAAGCCCTCAGACGGGATGTCGAGAAGCTAGGTAAATCGTTGGCTGTCGCCAAGAAGCACAGGAAAGGAAAGAGCGATAAAAAGGCCTTGAGGCGGATTGAGGAATGGTGGGTCAGTGCTAGTGAGAGCGATGGGACTCTACCAGCTGGTGCTGGACGGGCTATGGTCTCGACCACCCAAGCTGTTGATATCATCAATGGTGGTGTCAAGGTTAATGCTCTCGTATGTCCTTGATCGCTTTTCACTTTCAGAGATAAGCTGACGAGGCAGCCCGAAGTAGTCACTGCGATTGTCAACCATCGAATCAACATCGCATCGTCCTACATCGAGGTACAGAAACACGTTATCGATACCGTCCTCCCAGTAGCCAAAGCCTTCAATCTTGAGGTAGAAGCTTTCGGGGAAAAGGTCTACGAAGGAAGTCTATGTCCCATGCATATCAACGATCCAAAAGCTGGAAAGATCATATTAGCAGAAGCTTTCAATTCTTCGTAAGCCTCTCTCCTCTGCTCGCGAGGCGTATATTGATATGTAGCCTAAACCCAGCCCCTGTGTCACCATACACAATCGATTCGGCGGCTTGGAGACTCCTGAGTGGTACTACAAAGGGCACATACAATTCTCGCCCTATCAAGTCAGAGGATCAGAGTAAAATCATCCAGATGGCCCCTTCGTATTCTACCGGTGTATGTCACTTATCTCCTCGCGTTGCTCTGCTTCTTTGTGTTTTCGTCATGTCTAGAGGAGACGCTTACCAGTAGAACACCGATACCAAGCGGTACTGGAACCTTACCAAGAACATTTACAGATTCGCCTATCAAGGTTGGGCAGAGCCGAATTCCAACAGTCACGCTCATACCGTTGACGAGAGGATGGTGAGTTGCTTTGGTGGCGTGTTCGCGCTCAAGCTAATATTTAGCACGCTGGAGAATTCGTCGAACAGGTCAGATGGTTCATGAACCTCATTATCAACGTCGATGAGAGTCGGGAGATCTAATCCGGAGGTTTCAAGAGAGCTAGAAGAGATGATGAGAGGGAGTAAGCAAGTACATATTTCGTATGAGATTGAGGTACGAGGGACGCAGACCATTATGAACTCGATAGAGGGTATCACAAGTGCACGCTATGCCTCTTGCTCCCATGTTGCAATGAGGCATGATAAGTGAGACGTTCCTTGCATAATAGAAAGCGTTATCTGGAATCAGGCTTCCGACGGAACTGACCCAAATATTTTGAATCGACTCCTCATTTATTGGTTCTTATCTAGACTTGTCACCCGACTTTCCCCCTTCTCTCCGCCTTCTACCTCTCGCCCGGCACGCCAGCTCGTCGAGATGTCCGAGATCATCTCTCCTCCGCTCGGTACACCTGGTCTACGCCTTACTCAGACTCAAAAAGACTTGATAGGAGGATCAATTGGTGGAATTGCCCAAGTCCTAGTTGGTCAACCATTTGATATTGTCAAAGTCCGAATCCAGACAAGTCCAAGTGGGACTTATGCAAGTCCTCTTGATTGTGCAAAGCAGTTGCTGAAGGCGGATGGTCCACGGGGGTTCTACAAGGTAAGTCAGCGAACGAACGAGCTCAGGAGCTCGAGGGGCTGTACAGGAAGAAGACTAATCTTTAGGGAACCTTGACTCCTCTCCTTGGGATCGGGGCATGCGTGTCTATCCAGTTCAGTGGAATGGAAGCTGCTAAGCGATTCTTCAAGTCGAGGAAGAACGGGGGCGAGCTGGGATTGGGGGAATTATGGATGTCGGGAGCATTCGCTGGGACAGTAAACACGGTAGTTGCGAACCCTGTAGAGCATATCAGGATCCGTATGTCTATCTCCCTCGTCATATGTCAAAGCTGATGATCAGGACTACAAACTCAACCAACTCCACGAATATACGCTGGACCCCTAGATTGCGTAGCGAAATTATACGCAAATGGTGGACTTGCACAAGTCTTTAGAGCTCAAGTACCATGTATGCTTCGAGATGGAATAGGAATGGGATGTTATTTCCTCACTTATGAGGCACTTGTTCAACGACATTTGAAGCAGAGTGGCGGTGGACGGGGTGATATTAGTCCATTATGGGCTGTTGGATATGGAGCCGCTGCTGGATATGGATTGTGGTTCAGGTGAGCTCGTTGCGAGTCGGCTAGGCGGGAGTGGCTGATGGTCAGTATCTACCCTATAGACGTTATCAAATCCAAAATCCAAACAGACGCATTGGACCCATCAAAAAGGCAATACAAGGGAATGATTGATTGTGTTCGCAAGACATGGGCCAAAGAGGGTTGGAAAGGGTTCACAGGAGGATTGGGACCTACACTCATTAGGTGAGTCTCACAATCCTCATGTTCTTCTACCCCCTACCCCATACTCCTTCTCCTTCCCCTTTGCCGTATTCCATTCTCCCTTTATTCTTTGGGATCAGTGCCGCGTAAGAGGAAGGAGAGCGCTGACTGTAGATCACCTTTCGCTAATGGAGCGACATTCGTTGCTTTCGAAATGGCAATGCGAGCTATGGCCTAGACCTGAGATCGGGCTGGTGTATGAAGTTAGAGATGAAAGATGTACGTTTGTCGATGGACGTCATGATATAGATACATATGCATATGCTACTACTTCTCTATACAACCCTACAACCTCCACACGTGAACCAAACTCGGTCTCGGGTTTAGACAGCTTTATGGACTTTCAGAGTGATCCTTCTAGCCTCCCCTGATCCACTTGAACCAGCTACTGAAGCGGACCCAGAGAGCGCTTCAATTGGAGTCCTTACTTCCCAATCATCCATAGCAGCCAGGTTCGGAGGTACAGCTCCTGCCGCCGCTGCTCCATCTACTAAGGAGGATGGTACCGAAGGGCTTGCTTTACCGAGACTAGTATCCAAATTCGATGTTGACGGATTCGGTAGGACAGGATCAGTATGTAGTGGTGGTTGATCCCTCGTATGCGTATTGGTACCGTCATTCCACCATGACAAGACCAGATTGGCAGCTTCTAGGTCTTCTCGAGTAGCCTAATTAATCAGTACGGCATGAGGGATGAAGTGGCACGACATACGGTTCGGTTGAAAGATTGTGATGGTGGATCAGAGGAAGATTCAGCAAGCGAAGTAAGATCCGAAGTATCACTATTGGCTCTTTTTCTCTTACTACCGAATTAGCTGAGCTTGCAAGGACGAAATCAGTTGCTACTTACTTCCCCGCAAAACCAAGTTTTGACCAGAAATCCAATTTGATGATTTTTTCCGGTACCCTAAACTTTCTCCTATTAATAATGAGATCTTCATATTCCATGATCGGCTTGATTGGTTCATCGGGGATGATTGTGATATTTCCATTATTGTCCTGTCCCTCTGACGAGATATCTACTGTTTCGAGGTTTTCACGGATCGTACGTCTTTTCTTCTACCCGTCAGCTATCAGTACTAAACGACCAAATGTAAGAGCAATAATGATGAGGAAGAGGCAAGAGCAAAGAAGGAGACATACCATGACTTGTTCAGCGTGATTCGGACACATCCATTTCTTGCCCGAATTGGGAGTTACTGCCAATGGCGGATTCAAGCAATCTAGATGCCATGATAATGAACAATAATCACATGAAACAATGGAACGCCATGATGATCCTGGGTCTGTCGTAAGGGAACGAAGGGGGATGGACGACCCATTACAAGCGTAACAGGATATAGGGCGTGAACCACGATCTTTGAGGCGGTGGGAATCACGTTCTTCTTGGAATCCTTTCCGGCTGATACTCAGTATTGGTCCATTTGAAAGCGAGATATAGTGACTTACTCATACTGTTTCCGGCTTTCATCTGCTTCTATGTATTTCCCATCGTCTCCTGTTCCCACTATTCATGAGTCTGGGCCAAAAGCGAAAAGCAAGACTTACCACCAGTGAAGAATGTTCTCAGATTTTCGGGTAAGCGAAACTGAACCGGATTATCACTCTCCATTTCCAACGTCAATTGCTTGAACACGGCAGGAATCGGCTTGACCTCCTTTTCCTTTTCTTTCTCCTTTTCTCTCTCCTTTTCTTTCTCTTTCTGAGCGGGTGTAAGAACTTTATTACGTCGCTTCATATCAGCACATGCCGGCTGATTATGAACACGACTTACTCGTTCAACTTTACATTTCCTGCAGAACCATTGATCTTCCTCTGGTAATTCCATCACGCGAAGTGGAGGTTCGAGGCACATGAAATGGAATGACCTGGGACAACCATCACAACACAAGAATCGACCAATCCCTCGACATACTGAACAGAAATCTTGATTCAACTGTCATTAGTTTCGAGATCTCGTGCTATAGGACAGATGTGATTTACAGTTTCAGGAGTTTGTACACCTTTCTTTCTCGTTGTCGAATTCCCAGTTGAAGGAGCGGTATTTCTTGCGCTTCCTCCTACTTTCACTCCCTGTCCTGATGCCGATACGCCAGTTCGTTGTGTTTGTGTAGAGTCTTTGCCGCGAGTAGGTCGTAGACGGGTTGATCCCTCCGCTACAGGAGTTGGTGTACCCGCATCGGCAGAATTGGGAATCATCAAACGGACTCGTAGTTCTCGAGAATTCGAACTAGGTCCAGCGGATATGTTTCCATTTCCATTTGCACTCGAGTGACCATTGGAGTGGCCATTCATGTCGACTGATTGAATTCTTGATGGCGACGATATAACCCCTTGCAATGCTGCCGGAACTTCGACCGAGGAAGGAGGTGCGAATATCGATAACGCCCCAGAAGGAGCAGCGTCTGCCGCGGGAGCCAAAGCGGATCCCGTACCGTTTCTTATCGTTCTGGTGATCAGCGCAATACAGTACAAAGTGAATGGGTGATTGAAGCGGTGCCACCATCATATTCAGAGAAAGGAGGAGCTTACGGTTTACGCCTAGAAGATCTTCCTCCACTTGCAGTAACGCTTCCATTAGGTGTTGAAGCCCGACTTGGTCCCGCTGATCCTGGTCCTTCGCCATCCACATTCAGAGTGAGGTTTGGGTTCTTGAATCTCAAATTGACCTTTGGCGGTGTAGACTCAGCATCAATTTGCCCTATTGCTTCTACAGTCTCGTCCATCTTGATATCGTTCTCGTTGCTAGTTGGTGGGTTTGTGCTTGTACGGATGTCTGATATAAGTGGTGGCACCTCTTCCGTGTTAGAGGGTGGTTGTGGCGGTGTATCTATATCCATGCTGAGGATTCGGTTTCGGTTTCAGGTATGAATTACAAAAAGGAGGTATCGTTATATATCTGAGTGTATTCTGAGCAGTGTTAAAATGTCGTGTTTATGTGTACGTGTATCGGTCGGAGTGGCGTATGAATATGTGGAACGAAAGTGAGACCAAGGAATAGGTGAAGGCGAACGTAACGTGAACTGCGGGACAAGTCTTTCAGGAAAGCCCGGTGTAGGTGTGATCGCGTCCAGACTCGTTGTATGTTGTAGCCTTTGGTTCTGTGGCTGTCTGATAGGCTTCGGGCGCGGGGATTATGAGCTGGGGCGGGATTATGGTATAGCTATCTACTCTACTTGAATGAGGAATGAGGTGCCACACTTGTCAAGTTGTCTCGAGTCGACGGGTTTACAATTCGTTGAGTGTGGCTACCCGTCCGACGCGATGGTTGTCCAAGGGGTAAGGAAAGGATACAACACAGACTCGATGGACTTTGCAGGTAAAGAGCAGCAAGGGTCTCTGACGGACCTTCCTGACGAATTTGGGCAACAAGCTTAGATAAGGTCAGCATTCAGGTGTAGCTGACAATCTCCCCTCCAAGCCGACCGACCATCCTTGGATCAGTCAATTGTTGGTCCGTATTCTGGTCTTTCCATGACCCAGGCATGAAGTCTGGCAGAACGCATCAAATCAATGGATTATGAAGAAGACACGTCGCATGACATTGTCCAATTATACATAGAAAACAATTATCCCAATCCGATAAATATATTTATGCCCAACTTCGACCCATCGCCCCACGAAAATAAGAGAAACGACAGGAGATACGTGAGCTTTGTCAGACGTCAATCCGACTTGATTCTACCTCCCCCAGCGCGACCAAAAGAGCCAAGTAGATGCCCCTAAGACGCCCTGCGAGAGATGTGATAGAAGCATTTCAAACATTACGCCAAACTGCCGTACCATCTCCCACACGCCTATCTTGGTCACTGGGTGATGAGCCTAACCTGCGTTCACACGGAAGCAACCAGCAATTAGGGTCAGGGTACCTGATCGGGGATCACCGGTCACTGCCCAAGGGTGAAGAGAGAGTCGTTTCGGGGTCTAGAGTCCGAGCGTTGTTTTTAAGGTACGGGGTTCTTTACTTGGCGCCATGCGTTCTGGATCCCTTTTGCCGGCACACAATCCGCCGATATCAGTCGTGGATGTTGGAAAAAAAGTGAGCGATGGTGTGCTCGACCATTAATGGAATGACATCGACCAAAACACGCACACGACCTACTTCTTATTTCTGATTACTGACCCTCGTCACCCGTATTCGTATTCAACCGCCATCGGTATATAGGCTAGACTAGAATCCGTATTTCCATTCCCCCACTTATCAATTGACTTATCAGATCAATCAGTAAGTCCGATCCCAGATCCCCTCATCAACATTCGTGAGTCACGCGACATGAGATTGACGATTCAGACGTACAATGGCACCTATCGCAACTTCCGACACAACTACCACTACCATTGATATTGGTCAGCAGATTGGTCAACTGAAATTGAATGTTGCTCCTGCTCCTGTTGCTGCTCCGGTTGTTCAGAAACAAAAGAAGGAGTCCGTGCGAACAGTTGATCCATTCAATTACGTTGTAAGTCTTCCGTTCCTTCTGGTGAACTGCTCTGATGTCTAGGGAGAGACTTATGGTGATGTTTCCGATTACGAATATGCCGACTTCCTACGTGTGTACCCTTCCTCGTGCTACTGACGAGCTCATGAGTAGCACACAACCCTGTTCGAATCGAATCTGATCCACCCCTTCCTATGTTTGACATTACCGACCGAGGTCACCGAGCCGATCCGAACTGTTCACGATTACGAGCTTTCGTCGAAGCTCGCGGTGGAAAGGTCAAAGATATTGGTATTGCAATGGGAGCAGTGATTGAGGGAGATGCAAAATTGGAAGATCTCGGTGAAGAGGAGAAGGATGATTTGTAAGCTACTCTTGGGTTTGGCCAGATCGCAGCTGATCAGATAGGGCTCTACTTGTTGCCCAGAGGGGTGTGGTCTGTACGTAGGCAATTCTGATTGGACTGAGAACGATCACTGATTTACCGTAGTCTTCCGAAAACAACACACCTTCGACATTGAATCCCATCGAGCTCTTGGTGCTCATTTTGGTCCATTGCATAAACATGCCACTTATGCTGTTCCTCGTCGAGGTGATCTTGATGATGTTGTCGGTATGTCTCTTCACCTTTTTCTTTGGTCACCCGTGTTTACAGATAGTGGTCTATTCGGACAGATTTGCTCGACCTGATCCATATGCTTTCTCTCGAGCTGAGCTGTTTCACTCGGATGTTACCTACGAGGTTCAGCCTCCTGGAACTACTATCCTAAAGTTGTACCTCACTCCCGAGGTAGGCAACGACACCCTCTGGTCTTCTGGGTATGTAGCTTTCACATCTCGTCGGAAATCAAGCTGATGAAACAGCTACGCTCTTTACTCATCCCTTTCTCGACCATACCAGAAGTACCTCGAATCTCTTTACGCAGTCCACACAGGATTTAATCAATCCCTCTCTCGTACTGGCGAGGTCAAGATCCCCCGACGACAACCTATCGAAACGATCCATCCCGTCGTTCGAGTTCACCCCGTGACCGGTTGGAAAGCAATTTTCGTTAATCCAGGATTCGTTTCTCGAATCGTAGGAGTTCCCAAAGCAGAATCAGACGCTACTCTGGAATTCCTCAAAAACTCCTTTGCTCAACAAACCGACGCAACTATTCGATGGAGGTGGGAAACTGGAGATGTAGCATTATGGGATAATCGAATGGTCAATCATTCGGCTACTTTTGATGCTTATCCTTCTTCCCGACATGGGTTGAGAGTTACTCCTCATGCGGAGAAACCATTGAGTGTGGAGGAGTATGAGGCTCAATATGGATTAAAGGCCAAGGATTGGATCCAGGAGAGGTACAAGAATCTGGGCATTGAACCGCCTGCAATCGATGATGGGTCATCTAGGGCAAAGGCTTTCCGAGATTAGGCGGCGAGGTCGCCTAGGCAGCCCAGCCGTAACGTTGTCAAGATCAACTCGACAACTGAAAATGCCTTTCTTTCAAACAGGCTTCGACTCCATAACGAACAAATTACGCTGCACTTCAACGAGCTATTGTATATAGATTTGTTAGTTCCTTCATGTTGATTATTCAGTTCTCGGTTAAATCGCCTATACGATTCCTCTTAGTGTACCTTGAGTTCACTCCATGAAGAATGCAAGGCTTGGATCTCATGATGAAGCATATGGGGGCAAGGCATTCATGCATCCAAGATTCCATTTCCAGCCGGAAGTGGTTCAGTTTTCGAGCTATCCCTGTCGGTCCCACTCCTCGGCGATCTTGGCAGAAGCGGCCACACATCCAAGTACACCCGTAACCAGGGGACTGGTCCACATCGGTCCAGCTCCCCAATGGACTGTGAGTGGTCCGTATCCTCTGACTGTCAGCCACATCCATACTCCCAATCGCCAGAAATGAATATAGAACTGATGAGGAAGCTAGAAGAGATGAGAGACATACGCATTCTTGATAGAAGCCAACTTCCAGGCTTTCCATTCTTTCTTGATGGCTGACACCTTTTCATTTCCGGTAGAAATAGTCTTTTCGTTCTTTTCGGTAAGTTCGTAGCCTTCTGCTTGTTCCACTTTCGTAGATGAAGATCGTAAAGCTCGAGTTCGGGTGTTTAGTGACAGGTATTGATGTTGGAGTTTGTAGATATCTAGCATTACGTATACCCTGTCCGTTAGTCCCAGCCTGCGTGGATCATAAACCTGGATATATGGGGAGAGGGGAATTGAGAAAGGTAGAAGGAGGAAGTATGGGTCCATGAGAGGGAGAGACTCACGCCCAGGCCCTCACACTCCACAAAACTGCTTTCCCAGTCCCGTTAGGTGACATCCTAACGATAACCTTCCCACTCAACCACCCAAGGTGTTCAAGGGGATAATACACCATCAAGGCTAACGCTTGAATGGTACCCAATGACTTGGCTGAGCCGAGGCTTTGTACGGGAGAAGTAATCAAGCTCCTGAGAGATTGAAGTGGTTTGGGATGAAGGGCGATCAACCATTGTAAGATTGGTAGAATACCTATCGTCAGCTAGACAATATAGGGACGACCTACCGAAAGCCCTCATGACGGTCCTTGCATCCCCGATACTCCCTGCCCCAGCTGCTAAGCCGCCTGCTAGTTGGAGTAGACCCTTCCCGCCGTCCTTCTTCAGCTTTGCGAGTCGTAGAAGCAGCGCAATGACGAGGGGAGACGAGTACTGGGCGAGCATAAGAACTCCATCGAGGCCGGTCAGAGTGGAGGTAAGGGCAGAAAGACGGTTCAAGAGGTATTTAGCCTTCTCGATGGTCGCCTTCGAGGGCACTACTTTGGCTAGCTTGTCGTCCTCCATCAGTATGCTTGGGTGGATTTTGAGTAGACTTTGACAAGAGAGATGTCGACCACAAATCCGGTTAAGTCGACCGGTCAGGCACAGTGACACGTGTCTCGTAACGTTAAAGATGCAGCCCACTTTGTGATATATACCCCAGTTCCGTGACGTCTGGGAAATGTCTGTTCCTCATCATCTATCATCTAGATATTGTGAGTAATTCATACTCGAGACCTAGACGACCTAGAGAGAAGCGCTGATCTTACTCTCGCTGTTATTGATACCATATAACGCATGCTCAATCGATATACAACCCTCCTGTCTATCATCACTGTCGCACTACTCGCTATATTCTACGCCTATCCATCTACATCCAAACAGACTATAACAATGTCTCTATCTTCCAAGCTATCCATCACCGACGTCAACCTCAAGGGCGAGAAGGTCCTCATTCGAGTTGACTTTAACGTTCCGCAAGTCCACTTTCTGCTTGTCTGGATATAGCTGACGAAGTAGTCAGGACAAAGAGCAGAACATCACTAACCCTGCCGTAAGCTCCCAGAATATACCCAGGATGGTAGCTGATCAATAGCGAATCGTTGCTGCTCTCCCCACTATCAAGTACGCTATTGACAATGGTAGGTTCTTCCACTGGCCATTGTTGGTGCAAAGTGAACTAAATACAAGGTGCCAAATCCGTTATCCTCATGTCCCACCTCGGTCGACCTGATGGATCCCCAAACGCCAAGTACTCCTTGAAGCCAGTAGCTACCAAACTCTCTGAGCTACTCAAGAAGGATGTCCAGTTCCTAGATGACTGTGTCGGAGAGGACGTCAAGAAGGCTGTTGAGGCTGGTAAGGACGGTCAAGTCTTCTTGCTTGAGAACTTGCGGTTCCACGTCGAGGAGGAAGGTAAGGGTAAGAAGGGTGATGAGAAGATCAAGGGTGGGTCGACTATAGAAAGTGGAGTGACGGTGGCGCTAATCTGCAGCCGACCCCGAGTCTGTCAAGAAGTTCAGGGAGGACTTGACTTCTCTTGGTACAGTCTACATCAACGATGCGTAGGTCCTTATACACCTTACGAGAAAGAGTGCTGATTCTAGCTTCGGTACCGCTCACCGAGCCCACTCTTCCATGGTCGGCGTCCAGCTTCCTCAGCGAGCTGCCGGATTCTTGATGAAAAAGGAACTAGAATACTTTGCCAAGGTTCTTGAGAACCCCGAGCGACCTTTCCTCGCTATCCTTGGTGGTGCCAAGGTTGCCGATAAGATCCAATTGATCGAGAACATGCTTGACAAGGTGAGCTTGTTCATGCAGCGTCAGATTGCAAGCTGATAAAAAGGTCAACACTTTGATCATTTGTGGTGGAATGTCTTTCACCTTCAAGAAGACTTTGGAGAACGTCGAGGTAAGTCATGCGATACATAATACAAGGTCCTAGACACGGGCTGATGACAGATTGGTACCTCCCTATTCGACTCTGAGGGAGCCAAGAAGGTCAAGGACCTCGTTGAAAAGGCAAAGAAGAACAATGTCAAGCTCGTCTTCCCCGTCGACTACATCACAGCCGACAAGTTCGACAAGGATGCTCAGGTGAGCTTGCATGTGTTCACGACTCTTAACGCAAGCTGAGACCCAGACCGGTTCCGCTACTGACGAATCCGGTATTCCAGCTGAATGGATGGGTCTAGATTGTGGACCTAAATCCGCTGAACTCTTTGCTGCTACCGTTGCCGAATCCAAGACTATCCTTTGGAACGGTCCCGCTGGTGTGTTTGAATTCCCAGCATTCGCCAAGGGATCCAACGCTTTGCTAGAGGCATGTATCAAGTCCGTCAGCAATGGCTCTACCGTCATCGTAGGTGGTGGAGATACCGCCACTCTTGTTGCCAATGCTGGAAAGGAGGAAGAATTGAGCCACGTTTCAACCGGTGGTGGAGCTTCTTTGGAATTGCTCGAGGGCAAGGTATGTCCCTTTCTCTTCGACTCAGGAGAATGAGCTGATTGACAGAACCTCCCCGGTGTCGCTGAATTGTCCGAGAGGAAGTAAAAGGATCGATTTAGATGATGCATAGAATATCTGCGTACTTTCGATCGATCTCCGCTTATCCAACTTAACGATCCCCGTGTCTGTATCCTTTGAATTAATAGGTCCTTTGGATTAAACACGATTCCGATCACCACTAATGTATAATCCCTATTTCCGCGCTTGGACCTCTCTCTGAGGTTTAACATCAAACACACGCCCCTACTCTCTTCTTCTCTTCTTCCTTTTCTCTTCTTATCACTTTTCTCCTCTCTCCACAAGATACATTCGTTCAGTCCGACTCATTGACAGAAACCCTCCATGCCGTCTTCGAGGTACACACCATCCGCCTATGGCGACATTGACTCCGGTGGTTGGGATAACGCCCCACCCCGATTGAATTCAGGTAAAGAACAACCTCCATCGCGATATGTTCAACCTTCTTCTAGATATGATGATCCACCTTCTCGCTATAACATCAATGACAACCACAATGGCGATCATAAAGGTAACGGATACGGTAACGGAAACGATGACGGTAATTGGGGACCTACCCAGGATCGAGGTCGAGGTCAAAGACAAGCTCCACCTATCATCAACGACAGCAACAACGACGATTGGGCTCCTGCTCCGACTAGGACCGAACCAGTTCGAATCTCACCACCTCAATCCAAACGAGACGATGACTGGGGTTCGACTAACGATAAATCTCGATCGAATGATGGCGATGCTGATGGATGGGGTTCTCCTGTTCCTTCCCCCTCTCCCGCTCCTCCTGCTTCACGATCTGTCGGTAATGGCTATTCAGCGGTAGCTCCACGAATCCAAAATAATCAATATCGATCCATTTCTAAATATGATGATGAGGAAGATTATAATGAAGAAGACGAGATTATCCCGCCGCCAGCTACTGAACCCGTGCATGGAGCTTATGTCGCCTGGACCGGTGTGACGTGAGTTTCTCTGCCTCTCCTTTTCTTCCTCTCCTCCTTTCTTACCACGGCTTTGAATTCCTCTTCATTGCTGCCCTCCTTCCTTGAGCTTGTACCTAATTGGACATGTCTTCCTGTCTCCGTCATGACCCAATATGGTCAACTGCTGATAATGCAGTTACACGGATCCGTCGAAGAATGTTGCCGATCCTCCTTCGATGGCGGAACTTCTTGAAGTGCTTGAACCTATGCGACTTGAGCGAGAGCGCAAGCAAGCCTTCAAAGAGGGCTTGACTCCACCAACCCGACCTCCTCGAGGAGCAGGGCAGGACAACGGTTACGGTGATCGAGCTGGTGGGGCTGGCGAGACATGGGTAAGCTTCATCTAACCTTTGGTCTCCGCCTTATAGCTGACAAACAGGGTGGTGGTGGCGGAGGTGGTAATCGAGATTGCTACAACTGTGGTCAGCCAGGACATATGTCTGCTGATTGTCCTGAGGAGAGGAAGCCTAGGGTAGGTGGAGGAGGAGGGGCATGTTATGGGTGCGGCGAGGAGGGGCATCAATCTCGAGATTGTCCGAACAAGACTGGCGGTGGAGGAGGAGCTTGCTATAATTGCGGTCAGGACGGACACTTGGTTGGTCTTCATTTCTTTGCTTCGAAGAAGCTAATGGCAGTCTCGAGATTGTGTGAATGAGAAAGTTGAGCGAGAAGGAGGATACAGTGGCGGATCGATGTTGTGTTACAATTGTGGCGAAGAGGGACATATGGTCAGCTGTGATGTCCAGAGTATTCATGCGAAGCTAATCGACAGTCCCGAGACTGCGTAAATGAGAGAATCGCAGGAGCTGGTGGTGGCGGTGGAACCTGTTACAATTGTGGCGAGGCGGGGCATATGGTGTGTTCTCCTTCCTAGACATGACGATGACTAATGATAGTCTCGAGACTGTACCGAGCCCCCGGTACCCGGATCGTTCAGGGGAGAATGCCACAATTGTGGTGAACGAGGACATCAAGTAAGTCTACTTTATCGTTCATCATCCCAAAATCGGACAAGGCTAATGACCAGTCTCGCGATTGTGAAAAACCTCGAGTCCCTGGTAACTTCCGTGGTCAATGTCATAATTGTAATGAGACGGGACATCAAGTGAGCTTTGAGATGTATGTCATCCTCAAGCTGATGAGTAGTCACGAGAGTGTGAGAAACCGCGAGATTACCTCTCATCTCTCGAGAATGATGGATCAGGTGGAGGTGGTGCTGTAGGAGGTGGTGGGGACTGGGGAGAACCCGCATCCACTGGCTGGGGAGATAGTATGTGCCTTTGGCCTTTCTTCCCTCTACGTATCCCTACTAACGATCCAGAAGAAAAGACTCCAGCTCTAATTGCCGATACTGGTGGCGGTAAGTTGATCCGCATTGAACCCCAAATACCAGTCAACTGATATCAGATGACTGGGGAGTCTCTGTCCAGACACCTGCGCAGACATCTGAGTTTCATCGACGAGAACCCCCTTCAAAGATTGATGACGATTGGTCGACTCCCTCCCCTGCTCCTCATCGATCACATGCTGATTGGCAAACTCCCTCCTCTCAAACCGAAACCCCCATTCGAGCTACTCCGGGTATTCATCCGAGTCGACTCGCCATGCTTGGTGGGAAAGGCGCGGCGGCGGAATACGTGACACCTCAATCTCGTGGTCCTGCTTCCCGAGAGCTTCCGCCTCATATGACCTCGAACAATGGTAGTGGCAACATGGACAATTATGGGTCCGCCCGACCTTCTAATCAAGCTCAGCCGCCCCGAGCAGTACGTGATACGATACAGAACACCTGATAACGCTGACAGCTAGGTACAGGATGTACCCAAGGTGACTCCGATTGAGGATAATGAATTTGGAGGTTGGTGAAAACACCACGGCACAAGTCGCTTGAAGATTGTGGGTGTGTATAAGTAATCAGATAGGTCAGTAGAGTAAAGTAGAGGAAGACAGAGTATTGGACTCGCATCAGCCATGGCTGAATTCATCATGCATCACATAGATCGTTTACAAGTTTACAACAGACGGACAGACATATGAATGATGTTAAGACATGACATGAAAACAACGAGGACTAGATATACAAATGACGAA
This sequence comes from Cryptococcus sp. GC_Crypt_2, assembly GCA_026538405.1. Classification (NCBI taxonomy): domain Eukaryota; kingdom Fungi; phylum Basidiomycota; class Tremellomycetes; order Tremellales; family Cryptococcaceae; genus Cryptococcus; species Cryptococcus sp. GC_Crypt_2. The sequence continues at coordinate 34,483 of JALPCC010000005.1, read as the reverse complement.
CGACGACTCTACCCTGACTGGGATTGACTACGTTCTATCAGAGCTTTCAGCATCATTGAAGGTGCTCCTTGGGTCTTTACCCCAAGCCCACCAAGTGGCGGCTGGAGAGCAGGGATGACCCTTGTTTTAGTCTATTCATCAGCCCACGATTGGTTGATAGATCAGTGAGCTCACCGAATCCAGTCGATACGAATCTTTGGCTTCTTGCAAATTTACTGGGTTTTTCTGACCATCAGCAACAGGCTCGCACAGTCCTTCTCAATGAGAATGAGAAAGAGAAAGGGACTCACGCGATACAACATCCTTTTCTCCCTTTCCCTCTCCCTTTCATCTCTTGATTCTAGAACTTCACGCTGTTGAGCCGGGGTCAACACCCAATCATCGGACCAATGTCCGATTCCTCTATCTTTCGTGGGTTTGGGCGTAGGTTTTGGAGTTTCTTTCTCCTACCTGTCAGCTCAATACTTTGATGTTCATCAGACCAGAATCGACAAGACGGGAAACACTTACCTCCTTCTTCGGGGTCGACTTGGCACCACCGCCTAACAGACTTGCCATTGTTGATTCCAATAATGAAACTTCCTTCTTCTTCTGTAAAGGCACCATTTTCTTTACCGTAGGTGTACTCGTACCAGTTCCAGGTCCACTTGCATTACCAACAGAGACAACACGTTTATCAGGCGTAAGACCAGATACGGATTTTGTCAATTTTTGGATTGTCGGTAATGGTTTCCGCTCCTTCTTGGAATCCGGGGGTGGAGAGGAAGCTACGACTTGCGCGAATGATTTCCTTGGTTTGGCCGTATCAGTGGCAGAAGTAGGTTCGATCGGTCCCTCGTCTTGCTTTACAACGGTTTCTTCCGGGACTTGTGGGGCGGTTTTGTATTCAGCGGTGCTCGTCTCGGCGTGGACTTTTTTTGGTCGGCCCCTTGGTTTCGGAGCGGAATTCGTACTCGGCAGTTCTGAATCGTCCGCACCGATATTTTCTGCATGTATTTCGTTGGTATCCCGTTTCGACTTTTTCGGTATAGATTTCGACTGAGTAGTTGCTGTGTCGTCGACCGGCGGAACTCCAATATTAATCTGCACCCTCGTGTCCTCTCCATCTCCATCTCGTCGAGACGCTTTTGCACTGGACGATTTGCTTGCTTTCGACGATCTCGACTCTTCCGCCTTCACGTTCCCTCCTGCCTCAATATTTACATCCCCTTCCCCATGCAATTCTAATTCTATTTGCGCCTTTGGCTTACGTCCAGGTTTGCCTTTGATCGTAATCACTGGTTTCTTCACCTCTTTCCCTGGTTTCACCTCATCCCTCCCCTTATCGTCCTCAGAATCGCTGGAGAACAAATCAGAGATAAGCTCCGTGACCGATTGTGTTTGTCCTGTCCCACTTGCACTTTTCTTCTTGATGATCACATTCTTCTTTTTCGGTTCATCTTCCTCTTCATGTGTTACTTTCGCCTTCTTTTTTCCTTTTCCAATCGCTTCCCTTACTTCATCCTCTACTCCTCCTGCATCAGACTTCCTTTTCTTTCCCCTTTTTGCTTTCTCCTTCTCCTTCTCCAACCCAGCCCCTTCATGGACGACATTCAGAGTAGACTTTTCAGGTGAAGGTGGTCGAGTGAATTTGATTTTGAGATTTGCTCCTGGAGTAGGTATGGGAGGTTTCTCGGGAGATTGTGAGCCATCTTCAATCTTGGATGAACGTCTTGAGGAAGAGGTGGATTCGGCTTTAACGGGTTTCTTGGTGGGTTTCTGTCGCGCAGGAGGTGAATTGGGTAAAGAGATCTCTGATCTAACTGACGATTTGGATGATGGCGCATCAGATAGTGGAGAATCACCTCCGAATGCGCTCATTGTATTGCTAGATGTAGGTATAGTATCTACAGGATAGGTTCATCTCACAAGAGTAAGGTTGAGTATTGATTCATGCACGTGGTATCCACGTTCTACTGATCTCAACTCCCTTGACGCGACTTGGACGCGTAAAACAAATCAACTAACTATATAACCATATATACACCTATAACCATTATCGACAATGCCATCCCTGTCAGATACTCTCGCTCAGCTATCCGTCAATTCGACACATATTCATGAATATGCTCAGGAGAACATCAAACCCTCCGGCCAATATACAACAGCCTACCTCTGTGCCCCTTCTGTCTTGACCCTTATCAGGGATGGAACTGATCCAGAGAGGAGGGCATTCGGGTTCATTGGTGAGGGACATGATAATGTCAAGAAGGCCGAGAAGAGAGAAGGGCCAGTGACACCATTGAAAGACCTGGCCAAAGTGAGGGGAAGAGGTGGGGAGGAGATTGAGATCGTTCTAAGGACAGCTGCTAGGCTAGTGGACGATTAGTGAGTCATTGGGTGGTGGCTGGAGAGGCTTGATACCGTCAAGAATGGGCATGCTGATCGTAGTCAACCTATGCCTAGAGCTAGGAATCATATTGCCGCCCTGACAGAACAGCATGAACGGCAATCTCAGCAGATTGCAGAGCTGGAGAGGTTGATTGCTGAGGTGAGCAGAATCGGCTCAAGCAAGTATGTGCATCCAAAGCTAACGGCTAGCTCTCGAACCCTACAACGAAGACTACTGTGCCCTCTTCTACTGCCTCCTCCTCGACCCAGCCTACGATGAGCATCGACGAAGCGATAGCAGCTGAAGAAGCTTCCCTTCGAGCTATTGAAGCGTACCTGAAGCCCCACCGCGAAACTCAACCTCAACCCACTATCACTCCATCATCTCCTCCAAAATCTTTGACTCAAGACAACGAATCGCCAGTACGTGCGGCCAGACCGTCCATATTCGCTCAAACACCTGGTAAAACGCCAGTAAGAGAGTATCCCCATATCTCCAATTCTTTGGTCAACCCCTCTCCTCATCGTGAGGGAAAGCTCAACAGGTTCACGCCATTAAAGAATATTGGAACTCCGCAGAAAAGGGAGAGGGGTAGTATATTTGGCATGAGAGCTCCTAGAAGTGCTGGCTTGGTTGGCGGGAGGTCATTTGTGGGGCAATTACATTCGGCGATATCTCCCATCAAGCAGGTTTCGCCTACGAAAGAGGTATCGGAGCCGGAGCAGGAGGACGATACGATTCGATTACCTTCTGAAGTGGTCATGCCTGTCTCCGAGACTGAATCTGAGGAGGAAGAAGCAGAAGAAGAATACGAGGAAGAAGAAGAAGAAGAAGATGACGGACCGACACCGCAAGCTTCTCCGGTCAAGATGGCCTCGCCCGTCAAGGGGCCTAGGATGGTACATGGCGTCTTGGTCGATAATGAGAGCGTCTCAGCTGCTATCGTATGTGATCCACATGCATTATAGAACTCGCTGACTTTTAGGCGAAGATAAGGTCTACTTACCCAGATCTCGTAGGCGATTCCTCGACGACGGAAGAAGCGATGTAAGTTCTCCTCTTGCCTTTGCATAACTTCGCTAATATAAGTGACCACCTACAAACGCTCTCAACCTCTTCCCCAGACCCGATCCCCTCGGACCAATCTTCAACCTCGTCAGCTCTGTCGACCACTTCTAGCCCGATCACGAAAGAAGCAGTAGCTCTCTCACTTATCTGTCTGATCGTGCTCCGTTCAGATGACTTGGTGGCGCCTATGAATGATCTGAAAGGCATTTTCAGTGGCTCGATGAAAGAAAGAGGAGAAGGGTGGGAGGAGATTGATGGTGGGAAAATGGCTTGGAAATTGGTTGGTAGAAAGACTGCGCGATTTGATCGGTCAAACAAGGGATGGGGAGCACAGGGGGCGCTGAGGTTTGTAGTGTAGAATGACCGCTCGATATGGATCTGTAGTGCTCATTGTACGATGCGTCAGCACCCCTTGGCTGTAGCTCGACGTGTCAAATGATCCGGACTGGACTGATGAAGAAAGTCCAGAGCTGAGGAATATCCTAACAGCGAGATATCAGGCCGAGACGCGCGACGCGCCGAATCAACTTTCATGTTACACCACCTTGTCACCATACTTGATACCGTGCAATGTCGTCCTTCTTTGATGATCCCGACTCAGACCACGAGACAGAAACCAGTACATCTTACCGTCCACCAGCCCAGCAAGCTCGAGCCTCCTCATCACGAGCTTCGCTCGCTCCATCTTCACCGGGCAATGGATCACGCGCATTCTCCCTAGTCCCCGGAACGGATGATGATGGTCGTTCCATATCCATGGGCCTAGGGCCTGGGAGTGAACTGGGAATGGGTATGGGAGAGATGGAAGATGAAGATGAAGATGAAGGAAATGATGTTAAGCGTCTAGGTAGAATATGGGTTAAAGAGAGGGGTACCGGTGATATAATGCCTTGGGAGGGAGATTTGATGGATCTATTATTTGATAAATTAGAACAACAGGTATGTTGACCAGGACGCTCGCTCTGGGGAGTAGGTGAACTGATGATAGGCGAAAATGGTGAATACATTACGGAGTGATCCACAAACATCAGAAGAAGAGCATTTCAAGTTGATGCTCGTTCAAACGGAAATGGAGAGGGTCAAGTATTTAATAAGAAGTTATGTTCGGACGAGGTTACATAAGGTATATACCCCAGTCACTCAAGAGCACATGAAGAGGAGTGGTGCTAATGATAGATTGAGAAATACTCTGCATATATCACTGCGACTCCCGAATTACATGGTCTACTGTCAGGAGCGGAATTACAACATGCTCAACGGTATGTCTTTCATTCTCGACACCCTTGTCCCTCAAACCCCTTCTCATCAGCCTCTTCGGATCAATGTCGAAGTCCTCCAGATCACCCCCAGCGCTGCTTTCCGCAACCACGTCCACCTTGATAGGCGCTGATGAGAAGATACGCAGAACTGATACATAACCACTTTCAACACTCAGTTCTGGACAGTTTACCAGAATGGTTAAGGAAAATGGACGACACCTACGGAGATGGTCTCAGCATGGGTATGTCCACTCTTTACCCCCTGATCTTAGTCTCCCTTTTGTATCTCCGTCTCTCGACTCGAACGACCAATAGATACTGGTCAGGATAAGGCTGACAAATAAGTGACTAAACCAAATATGAATCTCCCAGTTTTAATATACTGTCGTAGAGATTGTGGTGAGATCGCATTAGAAGAGTCAGTCATCCTTATCCTCATCCTCGACGTGTCAGTAAGAGCTGACCAGCAGCGGAGAAAGGGCAGCATTGGCTAAAGGAACGACGCATTTGGTAAAATATCGATTTGTCCAACAGTGGATCAAATTGGGTTGGGCAGAAGTTTTATGATACTCCTGCATCATCAATCATGTGCAGTCATTGCGTACAGGCCGATCTGCAGCAATTCTCCCTAAGTCCAGTGGTACCAGCTCCCGAAATTTGGTCCACTATGCCTAGATCTCTCATTTAATTTCATGTTGATTGCCTACTCAGGTCGAGTTCGGGCTTTCACCACTCAATCTCGCCTGAATTGAAATCCTTGGATCGTACAGTGCACAAGCTCATCGACCAGTACCCCACCTGACGTCGACGAGCAAAACGTCAAATGCATTCAAACAACCATGATATGTAATTTGTACATTTATATACAGCTTTCGATCCAAACTCAAATTCCCACCTCTATGCGCCCATCTCAACCTCAATCTCATCAGGAGTTTCGACAGCCGAGCCAGATGTTTGATCAACGGTATTTTGACTATTTCGTATTCTCATCATATTTTCAATCTTTTGTAACAAGTCGTCTAGGCGATATGGTTTGATGACTACATCGTCCATCCCTGCTGCTTTTGCTTCATCAATCTGTCCTTGACGGGCATTTCCAGCTGTACAATCAGCTAGTTATCAGAGAAAAAGACGGGAGAAGAAGTACTGAGGGCGATGACTAGATTATTTGCTAGAGATCCGGATTTCTCCTCTTCTCGAATATGCTTGACAGCTGTTAGGCCGTCCATCACTACCTATCAGCTTACATCGCGAAACAACAAAGTAACATACCAGGCATTTCCAGATCCATGATAACACAGTCGAAAGATTGGCCAGAAGCAGTCCCATCCGTTTTCGACACCTTGCGAACTTTTTCAAGAGCTTCCAATCCATTATTCGCAACTGTCCAATCAGCTTCATCTCGGTTTGGAAGGAACAAGGACTGACCTTCCGTAGTCAAACCAACATGTTTCAACTGTCTCATCAAGACAGTTTGATTAATCAGATTATCCTCCACGATCAACACATGTGGTTTAGGACCTGTTACCGATCCCTTGCCCGTATTTCTCTTCTTTAGAGCAGGGCGAGATCGGGAGGAACCACTATTACTACTTCCACTCTGGGATCTATCGTGGATGCGTGTTTGAGTCTTGGATGTGCGTGTTTCGATAAAGAATCGGAACGTTGAGCCTTTACCATGTTCGGAAGCTACCTCGATTCGACCTCCCACTAATATATTAGCTCAAGGGCTCAAGGTCGTAGACCGCCTTCGAAAGCTTACTCAATTCTGTGATTTCTGCAATGGCGTTAGCAATTGACCGATCCACGATCGAGGGGACTCACTTCGACAGACGAATAAACCCAACCCAGAACCTCCAAAGATAGTGTGCGTCTTGGCTGCCACATCAGCCCACTTCCATCAGTCCCAATGACCGACTCACGAGAAACCTGCGAGAACCTCTGGAACAACATGTCCAATTCTTTCGGTGTCAATCCAGGTCCAGTATCCGTAACAGCCACATAGAGATATGCGGGCATGTCGTCCTTCAGCAATGGTGCCTTTTCAGGCAAAGTAGGCATGACGCAAGTTCCCTCTACTGGAGGGTCGAGACTGAGATCGAATCGGAGTTCGATGCGTCGTACTTCCGAGGTCGAGGTGAATCGAATACCGTTTGACAAGAGGTTTGTGACACTAATCATGAGAAGGCTTCGGCAAGATGAAATGAAAAGCGTACACTTGTCCTAATCTGACAGGATCGGTCTTGATAGTATTCACGCCTAACCTGTTGATCGATTCTCCAATAACAAGATTCAAGCCGATCCGTTTCATTCGAGCTTCATTCTGGAATATCGAAACCACCTTTTGAGCTTCATGTAATAGATCCACATCAACAGCATATACCTCTGCGAGATCAGCGCCATACACCCACTTGTGGGTTTGTTGACTCACGCAACATGTCCAATTGGATACGACCGAGGGAAAGGACATCATTACTGATTCTCTCTTGTGAAAGACCACATTGGTATATACTTTCCAAAGCTTCCAAGTCTTCATTGATGGTCTCTAAAAGCTGTTTGGTAGGATTGAAGCCAGTCTTGTTGGTTACTGCCAATTCAAGCTGTTCCTGCAATGATATGAGATTGGTCTTGACAAGCGCGGAACAGTAGATCATCAGCACGATAATCAACCTGGATAGAAAGACTTATCTGCATTAAACTAGAGATCGGATTGCGGATCTCGTGGCTGAATGTCAGCGGGATTACTGAGCGATGAAGCCACATACGAGGTGATGTCGATCAAAAGCTCTTGTTGTCGTTTAGCATCTTCAGCCTCGACCCGGCGTTGTTCCGCCTCGATCACCCGCTGCTTTTGAGTCTCTTCATTGAGCTTGCGTGCGGTAATATCGGTCTGAGATAAGTATCACTTCACCTGAGCCTCGGAAGACTGACCACACAGCCAAGAATGCCCTATACAGTCAGCAAAGCTAATGTTCTTTCCAGGAGACCGACTCACCTTCAAGGCGGGAGAGACGACTACATCCAATCTCAGGAGCTTACTAGAATATCAGCCCCGTCGCTCACCCCTTCTCAAGACATACGCAGTCACTATGAAGTCAGCATATAATCATACTTGACGACAGCAACTTACCCCATCTACCGTTTTTGAACATCCATTCGGCAGTATACATTGCCTGCGGGTTGGGTCCGTACACATCATCCCATAGCTGCTGTACATCCCGCCTATAGGCTGGCTCAATGTAATCCGCCCAATTATTCTCGTCGCCACCGACAGGATATCCCGACATTTCGTACCATGCCGGATTGGCATATGTGGTAGTCCCATCTGCCTCGCATCTGAAAATACCGACGGGTGAGTCTGCGGGTCAGGCGATGATACTGGCCATTCGAAGGTAGCGATGGCGCCATGATGGACTTACGCTCTGACAGAACTCGAAGTTCCGCTGTACGAGTATCGAATGCTTCTTCCAAAGATCTGCGTTTCTTACCAATTTGGAGCTGCATGTGGGCTGCGAGTCAGCGTCGTCGAGACGATATCAAGGGCATACCTCGAGCAATCAGTTCGCGAGCATTGAAGGGCTTGGCAACGTAATCGTCGGCTCCAGCAAGAAGACCCTCGACTTTGGCCTCGTCACCTCCTCGAGCCGTTCTGAGTTATCAGCTGACTTCTGGCGAGATCCAACCAGCTCACAACATAATGACAGGCAACATAGCCAGCTGTTTATCCAGCTTCAGCGCATTCAGCAAGCCAAACCCATCGAGCTAGATCTCAGCAGACATCACGAGTCAAGAGAGAACTCACCACGGGCATCATGACATCGGTAATAATCAGGTCAGGACTTGATTTCTTGCACATTTCCAATGCTTCCTGTCCATCTCGAGCTTCAACGACACCACAGAAAGGAGCAAAGATCGATTTCATATACCGTCTCGTATCATACGAGTCTACCGATCAGGCCAATCGTCAAGGGTTTGACGGATACATACCGTCGACGAGCATTATGATATCCTCCTTCTTGAAGTATAGAGTACTTGGATCCAAACCCCTGGAACTCTTGCTGGAAGTGTCGGCCGAACTGACAGCTCCCGAATCGCTAGATGAGTCCACACTGCTAGATTCCCGATCTCGATTCCATTGCATCGCCTCGTCGACAATGCCTTTTCCGTAGGCGCTCTGGACGACATCGGAATTGTTGCTTTCGATAGCGTCGCGGGGCAAGTGGTCAGCCCCAAGTCTGTAAATCAGCGCAGTTTCGTAAGGAGTCGAGGACCGCTTACGGGATCCGACATCGGAAGATGGATCCATCTGAACGATCAGCAGTATTCTGCGGCAGCGAGACGTAACATACGAGAGCCATCCTTTGATTCCCCAGACGTCACGCTTTCGATATCAAGTGTACCACCATGTAGCTTGATCAGTTCCTGTAAACGTCAGTTTCATCGATATCAAGGAGCGTACTTTGATGAGGGCGAGGCCAATCCCAGTTCCTTCGTGTGACCTTGACACCGAGGCTACACGATGGAAACGCTCTCCGACCAGATTGATATCGGTGGCTGGCGTTCAGTCGTGTCTTACCCGGAAAGGGGAACGACATACATGGTATTCCCACACCACTATCCTTGACCGTCAAGATCGCTTCATTCAAACCGTAAGAGACTTGCACATGTACAAATCTGGCATCAGCTTCTTCCGAGTTTGGAGGACCTACCCTTGCATGGTATATTTGAGAGCATTTCCGATCAAGTTGAATACAATCTTCTCCTGCAAGATGTCAGTATTGTTCTGCGACGTCAAGAAATTACTCACCCAGTGCTCTGGGTCGATAAACACATTTCGAGGAGCTAGATCAGCCTCGACGATATATCGTAGTTTAGCCTGGGCTGTTAGCACAGCTGCACCGCCCTGAGCGTACATACCCGTTCAATGGCACCTCTGAATAAAGCCTGGCATTGAGCTCAGACCGCAGAATCGGGGATCGTACTCACAGCCAGATCTCGAGTCACTAGTCCCAAATTGACAAGTCTGAAAGAGCCCTTCAACCGACCAGCTTCGAGCCTACTGACATCCATTAAAGTCGACACCAACCTCGTCAGACGACGACTGTTATCAGCTAATTGAAGTGCGACAATACTTACACATTACGCCTAGCCATGATTAGATTCTCCTTTTTTGGTCCATCGGGTATATCTCCGACGAGATCATCCAAAGGTCCAGCGACCAACGTCAATGGTGTTCTGAGCTCGTGGCTGACATTGGAGAATAGAAGCGACTTGGCTCGATCAAGAGCTGCAAGCTCGTCGATCCGTTGTCGTTCTGCTTCGTAAGATCTCACTGCTGCTAGACCTGATGCTAATTGGAGTCGAAGGCTAGATTGTTAGCTTGTCGATGTCCGATGATATCGACATACACGTGCTATACTGTCAGCAAGAATTGCAGGTAGAGCCACTCACGATGAACGACTCGTAATCCTCGTCGAAAGGCCGCCTAATACTCAAGCCAATGATCAAAACCGCTCCCAAAGCTCCATCATCCGAATCATTCGAGATCGGCATGACAACTGCCGACGTTGGTAAGTCGTCCCATACACGAATTGGGAATCCCTCAATCAGCTGCATACAATCCTCGACGAGAACCAAGCGCTTGCTAATGAGCGCATCTCGAATAGGCCAAGCGCCCACAGCGCCTCGCATATCTTCATCGGATGGTGGAGCGGCTGAGTGAGCAGGTCCGCCAGAGATGGACGAGTGAGTCGACATTGTAGGGGATCCTGTTATTCCGTGTGCGAATGGTCCCACTGGTGCTCGGGAGTCTCGGCCAGACTTGGCTGGCATTTGGACCGAGATTGTATTGGGTGTGGAGGAGTGGCCATCGGGGATGCCCACTGCTCCTGCGAGACGTAGAGTGAGCTTTGTGGGCAAGGTGGTATGATTGATGGCTGATGCTGGTGTGTGACCTGGAGCCGGTCTTTTCTCGCCTTGTATCAGCGACATCAGACGAGATAGCGTACCATTGGCATTCTCGACATGGTACAGTGCTGCAAAAGGTACATCGCGGGCATTGGTGCCCAGAATGTCCATTACAGCTGAATCGAATTCGTGCATTGTTCTTGCGATAGCTGATGTCAGCGCAGTGTTGGATGTTATCGACTCACATGTCCGTTCACCCATCTCTCTGACAGTCGCCAAACGTCTTTCTGCCAATACCTTTTTGGTAGTGTCGATCGTAGCATTCCACAATCCTCCATACGTATTGTCTTCTTGTACAACTGGGACCCACATCCAGGTATGATACGCCTCGAAAGTCTTGTTGCCTTGATGTGGCAATTGCTTGAAGAGAAGGAAGTCTGTCTGTTGGCACGTATTGCCAAAAAGGACGTACCGTCTTCCTTGGAGATTGGCGTGCCAGACAGTACGGTCTCGGCGAGAGGTCCAAGTTGATTCCAGATCTCGGACCATGCTACGGGTCCCGACATACCAAAGATATGGGGATGTTTGTGGATCGTCTGTTTGTCAGATCACGTGGACAGGCGGTCCTCACCTCGGAGTATGGCGCGTTATATAGCAAGGTCAGATCTTTGCCCCACCAAAGACAGCACTGATGCGGGTACTGCATGACCAGGGACACTGACATCAGCGCGAAGATAGGGGACAGCTTGTGCGCAATGTTTTGGAGGACCACTTACCGGCACTCTTGAGACTCTGAGGCCATTTATCCATTGGCCCTAATTCAGTCTTTGACCAATCTGTCGTCTTGAGTAAAACATGAACATCCAATGACTTTCCATTGTCCATAGCTCCTTCTGGGAAAGCACTTTGTTGACGTTTGACCGATCCATCCTTTTGGAAAATCATGGATCGAGCTGGCACTCCTAGAACGACAGGCTGAGGTTTCTCGTCGGTAGGAGTATCCAGATCCGATTCAAGTGGGGTGACGTCCAATTTTGTCGCGGTAGGTAGTGTCTTGGCAATGGCTCGTATAGGAGAGGATGGGTTGGGCAGGACTGTTTTGCGCAGAGGTCTGTCTACTCCATCTGCATCCGGTTCCGACATTTCGATAGTTGGTATCTCCTCTATCCCTCGGGGAACGGCATCCATTACGAGAGCGCTTCGAGGGACAGTCGTGATTATGGCGAACGTATGCGTCGTGACTTTGGTCATGGCGCCGCTCGTTGCTCTACTGAAGATTGGCATCATCGATTTCGTCATTTCCAGCGTGACCTTGCCCGGCTTCTTGAGCTGAACAGTCATGGTATGTGGTCCGGGATGATCATCTTCTACAGCTCCGATTCCCGTAGCATCATCTGATGAAGAGAGGAGATCGGATTTGGTCGATCTATCTTCGTATGGAGGCATTTCCGGTTCCCAGAATCCCTCTGGCGCCTCTGGGTACTCGGGCGGTGCAGCATCCGAGGCGGGCGCAGGGCCCCTAGCCCTATCCGACATGACTTGAATTGCACGTCTCCGACTCGTGCTCCCTCCTTGTCCTATGAACGTTTCCAGAGCGGCCGTAGTTGAAGAATCCCTCCTATCCCTCTTTGCCGCTCTTGCGCCCGAAATCCAATCCCCAAATCGCCTTGCTCCATGCATATCCAGACATTGCAACAGATCGGTTCCATGCAATAGATTCTTCCATTTCTCGTTGGCCCATATAGGCGAAAACGGGTTTGTATGACTGGTGGAAGAGCGACTAAATGCCAGTTGTTGATCTTGCGCCAAAGGTGGTTCGTCCGCATCAACTTCTCTGGGTGGAGGTATAGGTACTACAAGTACGAATGCAGGGTACGGGTATGCCTGAAATCAGCAGCGGTCGGGTATCAGCTACGGTCGCAGATCTCACCTCTAGGTAGCCTTGGGGCAAAGCCTCCAAATCCATCCTGGATACTATCGGATCTGATTCTCCCGGTGTATCATTCAGGTCTCCTTCTTGCAGCCTAATTGGTGACTTGGCCGGCGATGGAAGGGCAGTCGAGTTGGAATCGGATCGACTATTGGGCGGAGCGATTCTCAATTGTGTAGCTAAAGAAGCAGCCAAGTAAGGATTATCGTTTCTACTTGTTCCAATTCCAGTTCCCGAGCCAAACGCAGGGACTGGTGAGAGTCTTCTCGGCGCTATGGGCATCCTGTCGTTTTGAAGTCGAGCACCCTTTAGGGGATGCTGTAATATACAGTACGGTGTCCCAGGTATACCAAGAGTGCGTAAGAGCGGACTGCAACTTGTCGGTGGCGGCGGAAGGGGACGTCACCGGATATGCGGCATTCTACTATAATAATTGCGCATTGCATTCTACTGGATACAACAATATAAATAACGAATGTTCTACTTGCATTGGCATGCCTAGATGGGCCCAGGGGGAGCTTGCATCCCATGCGAAGCCGCCCATAATCTCAATTGATCCCAGGTCAACTGGTCTCCACCATTTTGTCCGTTCACGCCCCCGTTTCCATTCACACTCCCAGTTCCGTTCACATTCTGCCCATTTCCTCCATTCCCATTCATCTGCATGCCCATCGACGAATGGACATGATTCGGATTGATCCCGCCATACATCTGGTTGAAATCAAAACCAGACGATTGACCATTTGTCTCTGGAGCCGAAGGCGAAGGGTCAAGCATGAACTTATCGAAAAGGTCGTCCTGAGGCGGAGGGGGCTGCATGCTGTACTGCGGCATATGCTGAGGCAACATCATTTGGGGCATTGGCTGTTGCTGCTGTTGCTGATGCATGTGCATAGGAGGTCGTTGCGGCTGTTGCTGCTGACCATTTTGACTTTGCTGATCCTGCAGCGCTCTCAGAATCCTCTCGACATCGCCCGCATCTAGCGGTTTAGATAGATCGATCAAATTAGGATTCGGATTATACATCTTGCTCGGATCTTGCTGAGGATGTTGCTGAAGATGTTGGTGCTGCTGCTGTTGGAGCATATAGGCGTATTCGTTGTGCATCGGATCGCGCGATCGAGGTTGTGACTGATCGTAACCGATGTCGCCCATGATCATCGGCGGCTGTGGTCGACCCAAGTACAAGCCCGACATGCTTTGCGACAAGACGCTGGAAGTTGATGACTGTGGTGGAGGCATTTGCTGATTTGGATTCATCTGATTCAACATGGACAGGAAATCACCCGTGGAAATCGTTGAATTTGGTCCCATGTTCATGTTGACATCCTGCTCTCTGCCCATCTGTATGGGCTGTTGGGTAGTGTCGAACGGATTGATAAAGTCGAAATTATAGTTGGTCGGGATCGAGGAAACGTCCGATGTGCCCGCGCTCGACGAAGTCAATTGGTTGATATACGCCAACAAATCCGCATCGGGAACGAACTCGTCTTCATCGTTGACGGTATCGATGCTGATTTGCGGAGGCTGCTGTTCGTTGGAGAATTGGGGTAAAGTCGGAATTGAAATGGAGGAAGGTGGCTGAAAATCGCCGGGTGCATGGCCAAGACTTGCCGAATGACCGTGCGAGATCGGCGAGCGTGGTTCAGGCGTAGTGACTCGAGGAGAGTGGTGACCTGTTCCAGAACTTGCTCGTCGTCTATGTGGTGATGTTGTGGAGGCACCAGCTTTTGGCGGTAACAAATGACCAGAAGAACTCGAGTTCGCTTTGGAGGTGGAATTGCGATGTGAAGGGTGATTTGGCTGCGTGTTTAATGCCAATGCCTTGGTTGATGCTTTTCCAGTCGATGCCGAGCGTGACAACGAGGGTGTAGGGGAGTGCGTAGCAATAGTGGCTCGGCGAGATTCGTTCCCATCCGCAACAGTCAAATTGCCCTGTTGGGTAAAAGATGCTCTGCGCTTCGTAGCGGGTTCACCATCGTCACGGGCAGGTGTTGACGAGCGGGACGATTGAGCCGATTTACGACCTTTCAGCGATGACCGTGACGAGCGAGGTGAACGCGGTGAATGAGGTGAATGTGGTGATGAAGAGGACGATCCGCCTGGATGACGAGCCGATTCAGGCGACAACAAGGGGATACCTTGACCTTGACTAGGTACCCGTGCCGATTCTGGCGACAATAGTGGCGGTGTTGGCTGACTCACACCGAGTGTTGCATTACCATAGCTTCCCGCTGAATCTAGATTGAATGGCGGAAGAGGTGTACCGTCTGCGGCTGTCGATATGCTCAAAGACGGGCGAGGTGAATGATGCGACAATGTAGGAGATGGGCGGAAATACTCGTCGGCACTCGAGAACGATAATGACGGATTTGGAGAATGTCCCGATCCAGTGCCCGACGACGAACCACAGCAGTCGGTCTCGATGGGCGCAGTCACGCTCAATGACGGATTTCGAGCATGACCTGTCGGTATCGTTGTTGTCGTAGGTCCTGTCGAACAACACCCTCCAGCCGACTCTCGCCTATTGGCATTCATGTTTGAATCACCCTCAGCATCTTCTGCACAGGCGCATCGGATACAGCAGCCACAACAGTCCTTTTCGCAGGAGCAAGTGCCGGGCTGACACTGACATCGACCATTACAACACTCGAGCGGTTTCAGCTGAACAATCCCCAGTTGTAATGCTGCATCTGGCGAGAATCCGCTTGTAGGTCCCATGACTCTTGTGTCGTGTGCGTCGAGATCGTGAGCATGGGTGCGCGGTGGCGGAGGCACATTGGCTGCGGCAAGTGACAACAGGTGTTCGACAGAAGTAGCGCCGGACGGTATTGCCAAGTGATTTGTACAATCGAAAGACGATTTACAGCCGTGTCCACAGGCAGTGTGATCCGGACCGTGATCACCACCAGGTGCATTGCCGTGTATCGAGCATCCAGGACAGTCACAGTCGGTGCCACACGTACACGCTCCGATGATGACATCTTCTGATGTAGGGAATGCGACGGGTTGTTCGTCATCGATCTCCATCGACTCGACCTTGACTCCGCCTTCTGCTGCTTTGGTGTCGAACGTCGTAATTCCAGGTAGACCCAGCGCCGCTCGCGACACGACAGATGCAGTCGTTCCGTCTGCATTGAACACGGCACCGAGGAAAGAGTTCATGTCCGCCAGCGGACGCAACCGGGACGGCAAAGGATGACTTGTCGACGCCGACGAAGATGGGGTGGCAACAGGTGATTTCGAGCTATGGCGCGGTGTTGTATATGGCGAGTAGAGTTTCGCTCGATGTGCCGTACGGTGGGCATGTGAATTGGGCGAGACTTCTGGCGGTTGCAGTCGTGACGAGGAAGCTTCGGCATTATGTGCTCGAGACTTGTACATTTCTACCAATGTATCGGTACCAGGCCGATCATCCGATGTCGAGCAACATGCACCCGAAGATTGATCTCTGGATCTACGTTCCGTCTTGGGCTTGCAGCATTTACATATACCGGTCGTCTTGCAATGACACGGATTCAAGAGGTTTTGTACTGCGATAGTCAATATTCTGAAAGTAGTTGGCATCGTCACTCACCATTCCGTTCGGCGGCCTGGTATGCTTCTTCCCCAGAAACGTCAGCCGTTGATTTTTCATGTACGTCTCTCAATCCATTGGGAAACGTCGCCTTCGATCCAGGTCTGCCCTTTCTCGTCTCGTCGTTTTCGGGCGAGTATGGTGTAGGTGTGGGTGAATGCTCGGAAGACGATGCGCCAGATCTCGAGGATGATGCGTGTAGACTAGTCGAGGATGGCATGATGATGTTGGGCGGCTGGGAATCACCACACGCGCACTAGATGTCAGTCGTTTCTCATGACAACCTTCCCGACGAACCTTGGTATGAACTGCTCCGGTCAAAGTAGATCCTTTACGCTTTTCTTTACAGAACGTGCATTGAGTCGCTGGTCTCCCCTTTTTCTTGACCTCGAACAATGGGCGATCCGTATGTGTACATCCCGAGACTCGATGTCCTTTGATGCAGGTCGCACATGCGAACTTCTTGTCGTTGATGAGGACCATCCTGGTAGATATCCTCTGGTTTACTGACACTCAGTTCCTCCAGACGTTCGCGACCGACTTGATATATGTTGTAGACTGAGATGAGATGCGAGTCAGAGCGACGCGACGGTAATCTAGTGGAGCGGGGCAACAGATCGGCCTGGGTTTGAGATTGTTGATTCAAGTGGCCGGCTTAGTGATCCAGATCAATGTCCATCCTTTCCAGAGTGTGTCAAGAAACAAAGGTATCTTTTCCAGCTTCTTCTTTTGCCAGGCCTTCGAACGGCGTACGAATACAGAGTACTGTTTACTGCTGGGATAAACCCCCTATGATTTTGTTACACGAAACTGTCGAGAAGGAGACGAACCAACTGCCTTCGACATTAACGGGATCAAAAAGTAGGTTCAACCGGGAAAGGGTGTGTGTACAGGGGTAACCAGAAATGGGTGGCAAATGGCTTGGGTCTTGCCCGGCTCTTTCCGATTGACCCCCTGAGACTGACCCTGTGCATGGGATTAAACCCTGAGTACCCAATGTTTAATTGCGTCAATTTCGGAGACCGCAAGCCCGAACTAGAGGCCAAATATATCAATGGGATACGTGCAGTGAGCATACAGGTTCGCCAACGCGAAATGCATGGCTTGAACTGGTCGTTATGAAACATCCATACATAGAGGTGCTTCTGTGCTTCGCTGCCTCCAGGCAAGAAGCAACTTTGTCGTACTCGACATACACAATGCCGTGTTGAGGCATTTTCAGATACACCCTCATTCCCGTCCCATCACGGAAAAGCCCTGTCCCATCTTGTCCTCCAACAAGGAAAAGATACGCCAAATATCATGAAACGTTAGCCGGCTCTTCCATTCCTCATCCCCTGTCAAATCTTGCGTCTGGGTGGTGAATCGGATCTCGGAACTAGCCGATAAAGAGAGTTCGGTGAGGGTCTCGAGACATTTCTGCGAGACTCTCC
The DNA here is from genome assembly GCA_026538405.1 of Cryptococcus sp. GC_Crypt_2. NCBI lineage: Eukaryota > Fungi > Basidiomycota > Tremellomycetes > Tremellales > Cryptococcaceae > Cryptococcus > Cryptococcus sp. GC_Crypt_2. The sequence goes on along the minus strand of JALPCC010000005.1, from coordinate 16,938 downwards.
TCGCTGAACGTTGGGCGGGTCTGGGTTCTAATGATACCGAGGTAAGGCCAAGGTCAGACGATAGTGCTGGCTCAATTGCTGCTCGATCGGCATCTGAGAAAGAATCAAGGGTTATGATGCGTGTCTGCAGGAGGACTGGGATTGCAAGTGGTAAGGGCGAGACGTCTGCGAGCTCATCTGGGGGTGGCAGGGAGATGCCCAGATCCGAAGATTCTGATTGACGATAGGCGAGATCCTGAAGGAGGTGGAGGGGAGCAGAGGGGAGGACTACAGTCAGCCACGGGAGCACATGTGACATACCGTCTGCAGTAGAGACCTGTTTCAAGCCTGGTACAAGTTTGACAGCCTGTTGATGAGTCTTGATAATGCTAAGCCGTATTTGAATGCTTACCTGTTCAGTGAACACTCGTGAAAAGACGGCAACATCGCCGTTGGCAACCTGCTGAGTCTCCTCGACCAGCGCCTTTACGGCTTCACCAACAGATTTCCCTTCCAGTCTTTCACCCAGCTCCCTAAACAGCCCCACCAGAGCTGCGGCAACACCAACGGCCTTGTCCCACCTCTCTCCGACCCTGATAGCCTTCATCGTTTCATGTTCTTTCTCTCTGATGACCTGAATCTCGAAATGCTCTGCAATAGCCCTCTCGTCCAATTTATCCTTCTTCCATGCTGCTGCACTCAGTAGATTTGCCGATGTCCATTTCTCCTCGGAGGCTAAGAATAGCGATACACTTCCTCTGAGGGCTGCATCGCGTGGGGACGAGTTAATTTTGTGGAAATAAGCGGCATGAATTGGTTGTGCAAGGGTGTGGTGTATCAGGTGAAGAGTTGTAAAAAAGTTGAGCGTATGCTCCTGTGATGGAAGGGCGAGAGGGAGGATCGTTGGAAGGTACGTCGGAGGCGCATCATCGAGTTTGGATTTGGGCAGTCGCTTGAGGAAACTGGCTATGGCTTCGGATGAGATCGGCTCGGCCATGATGATATACAGGATGTACTAGTCCTACAGCAGATGGTTCAACGCTTCCGCGTTCCGACGGGATCACTTTTTGCCCAGCAAATCTACAACGATACATTCGATCAATTACATGTTGTTAAGCGCTACCCGAATCCTTGGATTGTAACCTCGTAGTCCTAGCTGACTTCTTCCTTCTTCGGACAAGGAACCAGATGAGACCACCGACTAGTGCGGCTCCAGCGACACTTCCGACCTGAATATCAGCGCAAACGTAGAAACAGCATAGATATACTGACGACGATACCGGCAATCTGACCACCGCTCAAGCTGTTATCTTTTGGGACCGACCACCAGTCTTGGATTTCGGCATCACTACTTATCAGTGCTTTTCGTAAGAAAGACTTACACTTCGGTATACCTCCAGAAGGAGACACCATGTAAATCGGTCCTCTTGCCCTCTTCCAGCAAAACAATCTCGGCATCATAAGTCGATCGAGGGTCCAACCAAGCAATGACTTTAGCCTCGTTGATTGCGTTAACCGGCCTCTCTCCAGTATAGGTCTGGTTATTGGAGATGGGCTGGAATTGGGGCTCTTTTTCGCCAGTTGGAATCAGGCGGAATTCATAGCGACCTTGATCGGGACCAACGGTACCATCCCATTGCATATAGGAAGTGTAGGATGGAACGGTAAATCGGAGGGGAGCGCCGACTCGAGTAGTAGAGAGAACGGTCGAATTCCACGGGAATTCTGTTCCACTGGTAGGCGGTGGTCCGCCGATTTGGAATTGAATGCCGACCGACTGATTTGATGGGGGTTCCATAATCTCCCAAGCGTTATCCGAGTCTTGAAAAAAGTCGGAATCCGCATCTGTGGCTGACTCATGAATTGCAGTCGGTAGTCCGTTATTGTCCAGTGCCGCTTGGTTGGCTGGTACCGTCGATCGGATCAAGGCTCTGTCGAACTCCATATAACTCCCCTCCGAAGAATTGGTGCTCACGCTAATATTGTACACATTTCCGCGGGGCTCTGCGAACGCAGTCCTCACTAATCGAACCACGTAAAGGTCTGGGACATACAAATTTTGAGTATCATTGGGGTCATCGTCTCCAGCGCCTACAAAGTCGACATCGATGTTGGAAGAGCTGCCTTGGATCTCGAAACCTTCCGCAAAACCGTACCACTTGACTGAAGAATCACTGTAGTTGGTCGAATGTCGGGCAAGTGAGACATTCCATCCTTGTTCGGCGTCGTCAGTCGGACTCGTGGGACTATATTCGAGTAATGGCGACAGGTGCGATATAAATGTGTAGTGCACCATGGTTGTTTGGTCTTGGCTCGCTGCAGGCAAAGTCAACATAGCCATAGCAACTAAGCCTGTGATGATAGGTAGCATTGTGACTGCCGAGTGTATGGGATGACAGGCTGACACTGACTGACATCCCCACCTTTATACGTTGTTCCGTTATCTATGGAGTTATGGAGCGACAGCGTCAATGCTGAATATCGCGTGGGGTGACATCATAGAGTCTTGGCTTTTTTTCTTCATCTGCCTCGAACCCTGCCTGTTGGCACATGGGCGCCAATAGCAGATCGAAGCCTGTTCACCTAGCGCGAAAACACAGCCTCGTACAGTAGAGGCTGGGGTGTCGCGAGTCGTCCGGGTCTACTGTTCGGTCGGTGATAGTCACGGCATTGCAACGGTACACGCAAAGCCGCGTGGCCGAGTTTTGAGACTTCGGAATCGGCATTCCGCTACCCTCTGCTGAGGACCATGAACCGTCTATGATCATCTGGAGTGAAAGTGAATTAGAGTGAGAACGTCCATGCTGGGAGGTTGCTCAACGGGGAGTCAGCATGCTCAACGGTGGGAAGGAGATGCTGATATCGAGAAAATCGGACCTGTCGAGACCATGCTCAGCGCCTGGGAACAGCCTCAGGCGACGCAAGTACAGTGCAGTACCAGTCGTGTAAAGGGGTTGTATTTCGAATGAAGGCGAGAGAGTGCTCCTCTGGAGTCTCCCCGACTCCGACCACATCAACGCCATCTCGAAAGCCCAAGTCACTAGGGACGAGCGATGCCTTGCACCGGAAAAGTACACGTTTCAGGCAGATTCTTGCGTGGGCAGTCAGCGCTACGCCACCTCAGTAGAGGGCCGGGTCGACATCGTCGGAACCGGAAAGTCCGAGTCGCATATTCGGTAGGTGAGCAGTTGCAGTCGAGCAATTTGCGGTGTCGAAGTACTGTTATTCATGCCATCACAATGTAGCTCAAGCACCTGATTAGCAGCATGGAGACGGAAAGACTTCGTTCCATTTACGCCGGATAATTCGCCGTCCCTCTGAAATAGATGTCAGAGTCTTGTTGTTAAATGGCCGGTCCACGATGGTGGCTGATTCTGTCGCTCACTTGGTACCTGACCCGATCATGCATTTGTACAGACGCTCGCTGGAATCCCCCCCTGTTCAAGGTTTGTCAGCAACTCCATCGGAACGCGTCACCACGCTGAGCGTTGACAGTTTCGGTCATCTCCGATGTAAAACGGGAAAAGGGGGCCGAAGACCGAGGTGACATTATTCCAAAATAGAGTATCCCCATCTTCATCTCTTTCCTTTATACCTTCTACTACTTTATACCTTCTACTACTTTGCTCTCCGACCAACCTTCACGGTCATCGCTCGTAGCATTCGATCTGTACAGCCTCAGCTTTATCAAAAGCCTGGCTTAACAAGATGCTACCCACAAGAGCGGATTCAAGCAGTTCGAGATCGATCGGGAATTCCCCGTCGTCCGATGTACATCTTTCTGGCGCGTCTACGCAAGTAGACAACCTTGATAGTGATAGTGCATCGTCCACAAATGAGAAGCCTACAAAGTATCTAAAGAACCAAGAGTACGAAGAGAGGGGGATGGTCGAGATTGACGAAGATGGAGAAAAGCGAAAAGTCATGCTGGTAGTAGAGCAAAAGAGTGGCAAAGAGATGTTCAAGGATATCGGTGGTGGGCCATATACAGTTCCTCGATGGTGAGTCTCTGCTATCCTCCGGCTGTGCTTCTTTGGACGCTGACGGGCAGGCGCCACTCGCTACCATTTGTCAAGCCTAAATATCCACCTCCGCCGGCGCCTCTATCACTGGATGATCCCGCAGTAACTCCCGAAGCAACTGCGAAATTCTGGTCCATCCTGTTCTTCAACTGGATCTCTCCGATGATGGCCCTAGGATCCGCTAGAACGCTGCAGCCAACAGACATGTGGAAAATGGATGATGAAAGAAGTGCTAGAATCCTAGCTGGAAAATTGACTGGACATTACGAACGTCGAACAGAAGAAGCTAAGATCTACAACGAGCAATTGCTCAATCCCGCAACACCTCTACCTCGCTCTCGACGTATATTGTACTCTCTCTTACCTCATCGTAATCGTCGTGAACACGATTACCGTACCAAATGGGGTAAAAAGAGGGCATCGCTCAAATGGTCGCTGAACGATACATTCGGCTCCTACTTTTGGTGGGGATGTTTGTTCAAATTGTTTTCCGATACCGCAACGGCATGTACGCCACTTCTTATTCGAGCCATCATCAAATGGTCGACCGACTGGCAGATTGCACGTGATACAGGTGCACCAAAACCCTCCACAGGACGTGCGGCGGGGATGGCCGTCGGTTTACTTGCCATGCTTGTTGTCGGCAGTGTGGGTCTGCATCATTTCTTCATTCGATCAACCGGAACCGGTGTCTACTTGCGAGCCGCCATCATTTCTGCCGTCTACGACCGATCGCTACGACTCACTCAGAAATCAAGAGGAGAATTACCTAATGGTAAACTGGTCAATCACATCTCGACCGATACCTCTCGTATTGATTTCGCCGCTGGTTTCTATGGGATCTTGTACACTGCGCGTGAGTAATCTCGTCTGACTGCAAGACCGCGACTGACTGATAGCGATCCAATTCTTGGTCATTACCATCATCCTGATTGTTCAGCTCAAATACTCGGCTCTTCCTGGTATCGCATTCCTGCTCATCGCGACCCCCGCTCAAGCGACTATCATGAAGAAGCTCTTCATGCTACGAAAGCGAAGCATGATCTGGACCGATAAACGAGCCAAACTCCTTCAAGAGATTCTAGGTGGAATGAGGATTGTCAAATTCATGGCATGGGAGATCCCATTCCTAAATCGAATTGGCGCCATCAGAAACATGGAACTCGGCTACGTCCGAACACTGCTAGTCTACCGATCAGGTATGATGGCCGTCGCCATGTCCCTTCCCATCTTGGCCGCTATTCTCGCATTCATCACCTATGTCCTTACCGCCCACGAACTCGACGCCGCTACTGTTTTCGCCACCATCACCCTTTTCCAGCTCATGCGAATGCCGTTGATGATGTGGCCAATGTGTCTTTCCGCCACCGCCGATGCCCAGAACGCTCTGGGTCGTCTCGAAGTCGTCTTCGATGCCGAAGTAGTTACTGAAAACCGACGAATCGACCCCAGCATGAAGGATGGTGTCAGAATCGAACACGCTTCCTTCACTTGGGACGCCGCTCCTGTGGTCATTGACGATACCAACAAGAAGCTACAAGACAAGCAGGACAAGGCTAACGGGATCAAGGTAGTCAAGGCGCCCAAGGAAAAGAAGCGATCCTCCACCAAAAAGTCAAAGCCAGACGCACATGTTCGCGTTGCTGCCAAGACCGACACCAATCTTGCCGAGGCGGGTACATTCCAAGGTGGAGAAGTATTCCCACACGGGGAAGAAGAAACGGAAAAAGAAGACCCAAACTCGCAGATTTTCAAATTAAAAGACATTGACCTTACTATTCCCCGAGGATCCTTGACTGCCGTTGTCGGAGCTATCGGAAGTGGTAAATCGAGTCTACTTCAAGGTCTCGTCGGTGAAATGAGGCGAACAGAAGGCAAAGTAACTTTTTCTGGTTCAACCTCGCTTTGCGCTCAATCGCCCTGGATCCAAAATGCTACTGTCCGAGAAAACATCGTCTTTGGTCAGACTTGGGACGAAGATCGATATTGGGCTGCTGTACGAGATGCTTGCCTCGAACCCGATCTTGAACTACTTGAGGATGGTGATTCTACCGAGATTGGAGAAAAGGGAATCAATCTGTCTGGAGGTCAAAAGCAGCGAGTCAACATTGCCCGAGCGATCTACTTCAACTCTGATATCATCGCCCTCGATGATCCGCTCTCTGCTTTGGATGCAGGTGTTGGAAAAGCCCTATTCTTCAATGCTATTCTGGGTGCTTTAGCTGGTAAAACTCGAATTCTCGTCACACACGCTCTTCACTTCCTGCCTCATGTCGACAACATCATCCTGATGGAAGACGGCCGAATCACCGAAACTGGTACATATGCCGAATTGAAGGCAAATGGCAAGTCCTTCGCCCGACTCATTCGCGACTTTGGATCCGAGGATCAACATGCTCAACAACTCGAGGACGAGCAGACGGCAATTGAACGGGCTCAGCCAAGCAAGCACATTCGATCCAACATGGTGGCCAAGGGTGTCGCTCAGACGTTGATGCAGCAAGAAGAGAGGAACGCTGGCGCAATGAAAAAAGGAACTTACAGCACTTATCTCATAGCGGGCAAGGGTTTCATCATGGTTCCCGTTCTCCTATTCTGCGTCGCCCTCGCCCAAGGATTCTTTGTCATGACTTCTTTCTGGCTTGTATACTGGCAGGAACGTCAGTGGGGCCTTTCCAACGGTGTTTACATGGGTATCTACGCGGGTCTGGGTATCGGCTCTGCCATATCGATGTTTTTCCAAGGTGCCTCGATGGCCTTCATCAACTATTTCGCGTCGGTCCAGCTCCACCGAAATGCCGCCAAGCGAGTCATGTTTGCTCCTCAATCGTTCTTTGACACCACCCCTCTGGGTCGAATCATGAATCGATTTGCCAAGGACATCGATACCATCGACAACACCCTGGGTGATGCCATGCGAATGGCCATTTCGACTGCTGGAAACATTATTGGTGCTACTGTCCTGATTTCTATCATTCAACCATATTTCCTGATCGCCATGGGTACCGTCTGTGTTCTATACGCCCACAATGCCCAATTCTACCGAAAGTCATCTCGAGAATTCAAGCGGATTGACGCTATTCTCCGCTCATCACTTTATTCCCACTTCTCCGAATCGCTCTCTGGTATCGCCACCATCCGATCATACGGCGAGAGTGACCGCTTCGTTTCGGAGAACATCAAGCGAATGGACGTCGAAAACAGAGCCTACTACCTGACGATTGTCAATCAGCGATGGCTCGGTATTCGACTCGACATGCTCGGATCTCTCCTCACGTTCGCCGTCGCCATCATAGTCATCACTTCGCATGCCGTTACTGCTGCCGAGGGTGGTCTAGCCTTATCTACTATGATCACAGTTCAACAATCCTTCTCTTGGCTTGTCCGTCAATTCGCCGAAGTCGAAAACGATATGGTCGGTGCGGAGAGGATCATGTACTATGCCAACGAGCTTGATCAGGAACGACCTCATGTGATCGAAGACAAGAAGCCTGCCCCATCATGGCCTGCAGAGGGTAGGATCGAGTTCAAGGATGTCAAGATGAAGTACCGGGATGAACTTCCCGATGTGCTCAAGGGATTGTCCATCAGCGTGGGAGCTTCCGAAAAGATCGGTGTCGTCGGTCGAACAGGTGCCGGCAAATCGTCCATCATGGTCGCCTTGTTTAGAATGTCTGAGCTCTCGAGTGGATCCATCACGATCGACGACGTCGACGTCTCTACAATCGGTCTGAATGATTTACGATCCGGCATCTCCATCATCCCCCAAGACCCCCTCCTATTCTCTGGAACCCTTCGATCCAACATCGATCCATTCTCTACCAAAACCGATTTGGAGCTATACGATGCCCTGAAACGAGCCCATCTAGTCCCTTCAGCTTCCAACTACTCGTCTGAACCAGCTTCCGGCACGCAGACTCCCGCAATGAACAGGTTCAACCTCGATACCGTCATCGAAGAGGAAGGAGGTAATCTGTCTGTCGGAGAGAGGTCATTGGTCTCGCTGGCCAGAGCTATGGTCAGAGGTACCAAAGTTCTAGTGTTGGATGAGGCTACGGCTTCCGTGGATGTCGAGACGGATTCCAAGATTCAAGAAACCATTAGAAACGAGTTCAAGGATAGGACATTACTTTGTATCGCCCATAGGTTGAGGACAATTCTGAGTTACGATCGGATCTTGGTCATGTCGGATGGTCAGGTTGCTGTATGTCGCACCACTCGCTCGAAAGGAATCAAGCTGACATGCAGGAATTCGATACCCCCGAGAACCTGTTCTTGAAGAATGGCATCTTCACCGAGATGGCTCAAAAGTCGTCCATCACTTTAGAGGATATCAAGGCTGCTGCCTCTCTACGTTTCTGATCAGTTTAGTTTATGTTTCCAGTGTAGCTTATAAATGGACTGCTTGCTATGCATATGTTGTCATGCCGCAAACACCATGACCCTTCTTTAAAGCAGCTATGAGCTAAAGTCACACACAGGTTAAATGTCGGCCAGAGCCGAACATGAGTCGTACCTCCACCTTGATAGATTCTGGTCTCCTACTCACTGTCAGCGATCGTCACCAACCTCATCAGACCATTGGGATGGATAGGGTACGGCTCGGCACCCTCCATCTTGATCTGAGGGCTTATGAGGCGGACAGGACTTCAGAGATAGTTCAAAGGACGTGGTTTTCTCTTACTCCCGATTTCATCAATGCCGGGCTCCTGTCCAATTTTACGATTTCTGACGAAGCCGTCGCTCTCCTCGCTGAGCTTTTGGCAGATCCTGGAATCGGATTCGAAGCCGAGTGCCGAGTCAGGATACCTCACTTGGTCGTGAGGTGCAGCTTGATACCGTCGGACGGAAGAGGAGGAGATTGGAGGATGAAGCCAAGAAAAGACCGCAGTAGAGCACTGAGACGACTGTTTGCAGGGCTCAAGAGTGGATGGGATGGAGATGGAAATTGGGTCATGGCAAAAAGAGTGAGTAGGCGAGAGAAGGGAAAGCTGATGAATAGGAGGTGGACCGCCTGAGAATACATGAATTGTATTCGCGTATACCCTCACCACGAAATCCGAAACCAGAAGACTGGACACCATTATCCCTAGGAGACCAGGATGCGCATTCCCGAATACTCCGAGGAGACGATATCAGAGGTGTCAAGACTAGTCTTTACAAATATCAGCTTGTACGTGCTCAGTCGGGCATCGTTCTGATGTTCTAGCGCTCCGTCAACCGAATGATCCAAATGGAAACCGAGCCAAAACAACTTATAGATCCTCGATTGACCGAGTTCATCGAGGCAGGTAGTCAGAGAAGCTACTTTATCAACCTGGTGAATTTTGATATCCAGCTATATCCAGGTCGATACGATCTTCCGCGAGGCGGTATCCTGTAAATCTTCCCCTGTGCCTAGAGTCACAGCTGACGCACGGTCAGGTGTGAACAAATGGGTGTGGGAAAGACCTTGATATCATTAGCCGTCATTCTTTCGACTTTGCATCAGCCTGCCGGACCGCCACCTCACGAAGTCGATATATCGCCCGTTGTGACTGCTCATCAACTTCATACCTACCCTTTTGGTCCGGCTAGCGAGATACGTCAACTTCTCCCTAGCTATCCCTCTCTGCGAGTTGATCCCGCCTTGCCATCACTGGCGGAAATGTGCGCCAACATCCTTGCGACACGTGACCGATCTGCCGCTACTGATGTTGGACCACACATGTCCACCCTCCTAAAGCAGCGGATATGTTATCACAAATACCCGCCCGATACCAGCTGTATGAGAGCGGCAAAGGCTGCTAGTATAAGTACCGAGCCCGAAAGGGTGTACCTCAGCAAGACGACACTTCTGATTGTACCGCAAATGCTGGTGGAACAATGGATACACGAGATCGAGACTCACATTGAGCATGGAGCTCTTTCGGTGCTCAAGGTAGATGGGGAACTGCCGGGTATACACCGTTTGCTCGAATACGATGTAAGTCTTGTCGTCGACCTACAATTATGCGAGCTGAATATAGATCATTCTGATGGATGTGAATCGTGAGTCGATCCCTGCAATCAAGCTAACGACAGGTTTCGGCAGAGAATATCCTTTGACCAGAGCAAGAGCTAATCTTGGGCCATCCGAGCTGTTTAGTGCAAGATGGAAGCGGATCATACTCGGTGCGTGTCCTGAAGTTCTGGGATACCGCTTACGTATAGACGAGGGACATGTCGCGAGTAGCGTGACAGTCGATGCGATGAGGTTCGCTCAAATGCTCAACATTGAAAGAAGATGGGCAGTCACCGGGAGTGAGTCCCGACTCTTTCAACCCGCTTATCTAGCTGATCATCAGCTCCAACAAGACATTTGCAGCAAGGAGGCGAGCTGCAGGCGGCTGCTGGCATCAAGAACGATGAGGCGGTCATGATAGAATCGGTATCTTCTAGCAAGTGGAGCTCTCGAGATCTTGAAGATGTCTCTCGATTGGGCGGTATCATTGGAGGCTTCTTGGGCGCCGAGCCGTTCCGTACCGATCAAGGGTTTTCGGACGCTATCACAAGTCACCTTCGACGACGAGAGGTTTCGCTGGGCTCGGTGGGGAGACTCAAGTACTTGATGGATTCTATTATGGTGAAGCATTGGTGAGTCCTGTGTGGGGTGCTCAGAAGGTGCTAAGAAGCAGCGCGAGCGAAGTCGATAACGAAGCTTCGCTACCGCCAACCGTGGTCGAGACTGTCATCTTGCCATTTGAACCCATGCAACGCATCACTTTCAATGTCCTGGCAGCGCTGATTGTTGCCAACGTCTACGCTTGTAAGTGATGTAAACTAAATTAGGGCCAATCTGACGAACATAGGTGATTTCGAGGATCCGGATTATTTCCTCCATCCTAAAAACTTGCAGAGTTTTCAGCAAGTTGTGAAAAACCTTCATATGGCTTGCCTCTGGTTCTCCTCCCCACAAATGGATGCCGCTGGCTGTCTCGTCCGACTCGAAGACGACATCAACAACAAAGCGAATCTAACAGACGCAAATCGAGCGACCATGCGTGAAGCTGCCGAACATCTACGAAGGGCCATCGACACACCAGGCTGGTCCGAGTGGATGCGTCATGGCGTCTCTTTGCCAATCCACATACCACAACTCCCGCTCGAGGTTAAGGAAGCCTGGTCGGAAAGCATGTCGCTCGACCCCGATTGGATCGACATTCACAGCATGATGACGATACGAGACAAGAATGACAACGGAATGACGATTGAAGATTTGGTAGAAGCTGGGGAGAGGGCACTGAATCGCAAGAAACATCAGGCGGCTACAGAACTCGATATAGCGACGGAAGCGGCCGAGAAAAAGCAACAACAGCTAGAGAAGAGGGGTCTAGTGGTTGCCCAATCCAATGCCGCTCAAAACCCAAAGAAAGTCTCGCCACGAAAGAAGGCGCCAACGAAAAAGGACAAGCTCGAAGAAGCACTTGCTCAAGCTGCTCGGAATGCTCAATTGGCAATCGACACTGAAGCCAGAGCTCATCTACCGCGTCCCCTACCTGTATCGGCTGAGGTCAAAAGTCGCTCTCATAAAATGAACCACCTCGTCAAGACGATTCGATCAAGTTTAGCAGATGACAAATTTGTCATTTTCGGAGACACTGCAGAATTGGGTCACTGTACAGAGGTTCTCGACTTTTTCGATATCTCATCGTATGTGACCTCGAGTACGCTGTGTTTCGCCAGCTGATTTTGCAGAGTTTACGCCGGTACAGCCGTCTCAAGAAAGCCGCGAGAAGAGGCTTTGAACACGTTTCGAACTACAGATATCAAAGTATGCTTGCTCGAGCCAAAAATCGGGGCTCGTGGTCTGTGAGTGGCGATGCGCCTTATAACCTTGAAATCAAGCTGACATCAAGGAACCTGGTGGTGGCGAACCGAATGATACTGCTGGCTCCCATGTGGAATCTCGATACTCAAGCACAGGCTATCAAGGTAAATTGACCTACCGAATTAAGCTGATCATCAGCGAATTCATCGAATCGGCCAGACGAGACACACCAAAGTTGAGATCCTGGTTACGCAAGATACGTTCGAGGAGGACATAGCAAGAAGGGCATCAACATCTCGGACCGAGAACGAGGAGAAGTTGTACACGCGTGCGCTCATCGAGGCAAGCCTAATCTTCCAATTCTCTTTCCCAGCTGACAAATTCAGCATCCTCGTTTCGCCTATATCGAGCATGATTCGGCTACTAGGTATGCTGTAAGGATGGCACCTAAAGACGATCATGATGCCGTCGGAACCGTGGAGAAACTTGCGGGCGGAAATGATATACACCGTACAGCCACTTCAACTCCCGAGACGGCACTCGTCACCCCATCCAGCGGCGCTGTGCGACATATGCCGGAAAAGCGAGAATCGCCTACGCCCGACGATAAATTAAAAAGAGGATTGTCATTGGAAGCTGGACGAGCCGAGAAAGAAGTCCAGCCGAAAAAGAAAGCGAGAGTAGCTTTCGCATAGATGATGAACAATGGTTCACATGTGTCAATGGTATTGTGTTGTATACAGGTCACCATCAGAGTTGTGTTTGGGTAAATTGTTGAGAGCGATAGAAAGCGTAGATGCCAATGTATACATTATGCTGTCTACGAGGTGCGTTCACTCAAGAGGTCCTTCAAGCACTAGTCTGCTCGCCTCGATTTATTGCTCTGATCTCTCGCCAGGACTGATTCCACGATGACCACTTGACCTCCTCAAACGCCTCACGATAAGGCACCCATTCAGCCTCGGATACCTTTTCAATCTCCTTCTCCAGCTTTCGAGTCACCCTATGCTCCCTCAATTTGGCCAGGCGGAGGACGTTCCCGGGAGTCAATGCCGGTCGGACCTTTTCATCTAGTGAAAAGAAGAATCCAGCGCCACTGCGGGCTTTGACAGAACCGACATAGTCATTGACGGTGGCCCTCGGCAGCATTGGTGCTTCCGGTACCTTGGCCATACCGCAGAGCAATTCGTTGACGAAATCCATCTGAACTCTTGTCCCGCCTACTAGATTGACCCGGCAGACTTCTAGCAACAATTCCCACGCAGGACCGTGGTGTCTTGATTGCGATAGCAGACCCAGTAGGTCCGTCGAGAGTTGCCGCGCACGTTCGTAAAAGCGATAAGAGAGGACTGAGCGAATAATGATTGACAGGACTGTTATAGCTGGTGCTTGCGGATGTGACGGATCAGCCCGACCGACTAGGGCTACTGACGGTAATCGTTGATTGCGTACGAGGTGCTGCAGAAGCGGTAGCGCGTCTTCTACCGCCTGATGCTGATTCAGATGTAGAATGAGCGAAAGAAGCATCCAGACTCCAAGTGGCTCCCATGTCGTAGAGTTGTATAGATTATGGAATATAGCGGCAATGTGGGTGGTATCGCCTTGAGCGACTAAGGCTTTTGATATCCGGATATTTGTTGAGCGACTGAACGATGCCTTTTGATAGTCCGGTAGTGTACCGTATATGGCGGTGATGAGTGAAGTACGCAGATTATCGAATGACCTGGCCTTCAAACCGTTGGCGTCAATATCGATAATCTTGGCCAGTAATCTCGGATCCGGGTTGCGCAGCAGCAAATCCGACACCAGCCTCTGATGTAATCCAGATGGTCTCAAAGCGCCATAAATCCTTTCTATGTTCCTCTTCAACCCTCGATCAGCCAGAAAAGGGGTGAAAGCAGGTCGAGAACGTAACGTGAGATAGGCCAATGCGGGATCGATCGTCGATGTCCAATCCACAGACAAATTGAATGGGTTGGACGATGCGCGTTTGCCAGATGACGAATGGAGCGAGTTGATGAGTTCTTCATCGGAAGCGTAGTTGAGTAAAATGGGCAAGTTGGGATCCGATCGTTCAGATGGCGGAGTGTGGGGTAATGTAAAGGGCAAGGGTGCGTAAAGTGGGTGATCGAGCGTAATCTTTGATGATGTTGCTAGTGGAGATGCGACGTGCCATGTCTGTGGGAGGATCGATTGTAGGCTATGCAGTTGGCGTGTGTGTGGTGCTGCTTGTTTCAACGTCCCAAGGACACTGCGATGTCAGTAGAGCGGCGGCATAGAGGAAACTACATACCTTGTCCTAGATGCCATCTTTTCGAATCTGCAGATTCCTACTCCACGACTCAAAGATCTTGATGACCTCGCCTGAGAGTAGTGCCCCTTTGCGTGTCGATAGGGGTCTATGCAAGTATACACAGTAAGAGTACAAGATCGAAAACTCGTGTCAAGATTACCGGAACATTGTCGGCCAACAATCTGGAAATTTCAATCTACTATCTATATCAACAATGGTGAGTACTCAAGCAGCGCCGAGCGGAGGCCACAAGCTGATAATCCAGCCGAGAGTGTCAAAGGTGAAGGCAAAGCATCATGCTAGCGCTGCTCAGATGCCTGCCAAGAGGACTTTCGTAGCGGATGGGAAGGTGGAGCATGTTCTTCCCGGATCTGACCTGAACGCTACCGTGAGTCTTCTCCCAGATTTCTGATACATGGGCCACAACTGATGCCTCAGCTCGAAGATGTATCGAAACAGCCTGAGCCAAGTAGTTCAAAGAAACGTTCAGCTGCAGACCGTACGCCTCTGGAGACTGACCAAGCTGACGATAGTGGTTCCATTATCAACGCAACCTTATTCTAAATCTCATCGAAAGCGTCTGAACAAACAAGCCCGTCAAGATCTCTCAGGAGGTCAACTTCATCCACTGGCAGCAGCTCTTGCGGAATCTTTGGGTCAAAAAGGAGAACAGGATAAGAAAGCGCGTGTGAGGACTAAAGTGGAAAAAGAGCAGGAAAGGGTTAATGAGGAGACTAAGAGAAGGGAAGCGGGTAAGATAGGCGAGGGAAGAGGACGGACACTAGGTGAGAAGAAACGAAGGGGCCTGATGTGAGTTGTCGCAAATGTACGGAAGACAGGGAGCTAATGACAGATCCGAAGAAGCAAAGAGGAGGGATGCGGTGATGAACCATGTTCAATTCAAGAGCGATCCGTGGGCTACTATCCGGATGCACGCTGGCAACTCGCTTGCTGTGAAGGAAGCACAAGCGCCAAAGGTGAAGAAGGCAAAGGAGGGAGGAGCCAAGGGCGGCATGGACCTGGACTGATGGTCCTGAGGGAGATTTCATATAGTGAGCTGCAACCTATCGCTGAAAGTTGTTTATCGGCTGATGTTATAGATTTGTTGTACTCATACTATTTCACGACTATATCTCTTGTTCGACATCCTATGTAAGCTCACTGCGATGCCTTCTCCGTTACATATTGTCTGATCTTATCACCCATCTTCACTGACTATATCATCAGCCAGAAACGCCATCAAGAGGTCAAGCTTACGAAAATAGCCCTCATCTCAGGTCTCTGTCTTTCGGCATGCATCGCAGCCGCCGGTGGTATCGGGCTCGAGGATATCATTCTCTCCAAAGGGGTGTTGGGCGTGCGTTACATCAAAGAGGGTAATGAAGGAGAGTCGACGGATGCGGATGAGGGGGAAAGAGTAGAATCCCATGACGAGGATATCGGCCTAGCATCCTCTATTTCCATCGTTAATTCATCGTTACCGTTGGCGACGTTTTCGCCATCAGAAATAGTCATATCGATGACACTACCTCCCAGAATCTTTCGCCTTTTCGCTCGAGCTCGATTCCCGTCCCTGTTCTTCACTCTTGCGCCTTTCCACCTCGAGATCAGCTCCGCCTCTTCCAGATACACCCTCTCCAGTTCCGTCCCGTTGATGACCTCTTCGACAACCCACATAATGTTGCTTTTGCGCATCTCGTCATCGTCGTAAGCCCAGGCATAAGGTGGTTCGTGTTGTCGACCAATGAAGAAATGCCTTGGGGTGGGATCTGTGATGTCCCTTCGCTGCTGCGACTGAGCTCGCTGTGTGTCGGTCATCGGTGCGATGGAGGGTGATCAAAAGATATACTTGACGACCACGCCAGAATCGACATGGCTAGCTTGACTGTGTGCCTGTATACGCGTGTGTGCGTGTGTGTGTTTGCTGGGGAGCAATCGCCCTCACCTCTCCTTATTCGAACAAAAGAGCTTCTTAGTCGCCATTCACTATCACTTGCAATCTCGGCTGGAGAGACTCTTCGCCTGTCGTCGGATCAGCCTCTATCGAGTCGTTTCGCCTTCGAAAGATACCATCAAATATCAACCTGCTTCGACCATAGTCGGTCAGCTCCCTCCCCAATCGATCCGCCCAGCCCGCCAACACAAGAATACCATAGACAAGAGGCATCCTGGTCCTACACCCAAAGAAGTCAGGTACAAAATGACGCTGCCTGCCACCGGCAACAGACTCTTAAAGAAAGGCAGACCTGCACCACCATCTGTCTCGCCACCTGCTCCACCCGCTACGAATCCCTCGTATCCCCCTGAACCCGCTCCAACACCCGATCTGACTCTCGACAACACTCCCGAGCGCAAGAAATCAATCTTCTCAGGGTTGAAATTCAAAGGCAAGCCGGATCAGATGAACCATGAATCCAGCGGTCCCCCGGGTCTTATCATAAAAGATAAGGTGGATGACGGACCAACCTGGAAGCACCATGAATCTTACTTTCCAAAATATACACCCATCTACCCCACTACCACGTTCGCCGACCCCTTCGCCAAGGCATACTTCCTTACTCCCGCCGAGATTCAAGCTCAACAGCACGCAGCCAACGTTGGTCGAGCTATAGCAGTGCATTATCCGATGTTACCCCCCTTTGCCGATTATTCAAGTGCGAAAGGTCAAGGAGCCTGGCAATCCGGTCAATGGGGTAATCCAAACTGGACAGGTTTTGGATTGAATGGGGAGAAACTGCCTGATGCCGAGGGCAAGACTTTCGGAGCACCTATGCCAAAGGGTGTCCCAAATCCGGAACCAGGGAAAGGCAAGGCTAAAGGAGGCGACGGTGGAGAAGGTGGCAAGGCTGATGGAG